>VWPU01017836.1:0-44644 GCA_013398955.1 Callaeas wilsoni | reverse complement strand
GCCGCAAGTCCTCGCAGCCCCGCGCGGAGCCGCAGGGCCCCGGAGGAGAGGCGCGGGAGCCGGCGGAGCCGCGCGGGCGGGACGGGGCCCAGGACTGTAACGACGAGGAGATGAAGGACTCGGAGAGCGACGCCGAGGTCGGCGAGGACAAGGCCGAGGGGCTGAAGGCCGAGGGCGGCTCGGGAGCGGAGCTCAAGGAGTGCAAGGACGGCACGGGCAAGGCGTGCGAGGGGGCCAAGGAGCTGAGCGAGGCGGCCGCGGCCCCCAGCGTCCCCTGCAGCTCCTCGAGCGCGGAGTCCCCCAGCCACCTGCTCGGGCCCGGCATCAACAAGGCCGAGGTGAAATACCTCCCTCCAGCCTCCCTCCCGGCGCCCCAGCCGCTGCCCTTCGGATTCCCCTACACCATGAGCCCCTACTTCCATGCAGGTGAGCTGCTGTGGGTGGTGGGCTTTGGCGGTGCTGGCAGCGCGGCTCTTCCCGCTGCCCATTCCGCAGTGTGGTTGTGGTTGCTTTTTCAGCTTTTATTGCTTGTTTCAAAAGGAAGAACTTCTCCGTGGAAAGGGGGTTCAAGCAGTGGAAGGGTTGCCCGGGGAGGTAGTGGTGTTGCCACCCTTGGAGGTGTCCAAGGAAGGATGGATGTGGCTCTGGGCTGGGGACAAGTTGGGCACTGGTCACAGGTTGGACTCGATGACCTCAGAGGGCTTTTCCAACCTGATTCTCTCGTGGTGTTCTTCCAGGGCAGGGGCAGCTGGGCGCTTTGCCTGGCCTGTGGTGCATTTCTCAGTGTCACAGGCACTGGGAGAGCTGGGCTGGATGAGACAGGCGGGCAGGGAGGAGGTCACTGCCAGCTCTCTGTTCTCACTGCAGGAGCACAAATGGGGTCTCATACCCAGGGCGCCCCACCAGCCCAGCCAAGAGCCCAAATCTGCCCCAGCTAATTACCTGGCAGAGCAATTAGCGGGAGGCAGCACCCCCTGGCACAGGAGGAGGGAGGGGCTGTGCTGTGGCTGCCTGTTCTCCACGCGAGGAGCTGCCTGTGAGCACGGCTGCCCATCCCTCATTAGAGCTGCCTCCCAGCCAGGAAGGAGGAAGCGATTTTTCAGTGACAGGCAGGTGGCCAGGATGATAAATATTCCTGCTGCCTTGGGCTGCCGAGGCTTCCTCGCAGGAGCCTTTTCCTCCCGGCCATTAAAGAGGGACAGGCTCAGCTCCGTGGTGCTCGTGGCTCGTGAGAGGCTCTGCAGGGAGGCCTGGGCTGGGGCTGGCTCCCCTCCCTCCCTCCCTCCCCCAGCAGTGTGTGAGTTGCCGTAATAGCCCATTTATTATTATCACTTTGGATTTATATCACCAGCACATCCCGAGGCCCCGGCACAGCTCCAGGCTGGGTTTCCCTGCCCGCCTCTCCTGCTTCGTGCAGCCTGTGCCAGGGCTGGAGGTCTTTTCCTGAGGGCTCTTTGGCTTCTGGCTGGTTTCATGCAGCGCTGGGCTGCTCTCCCTCCCTGCCTGCCTGCGGGGTTGGGCCCCGCTGTGCTCGGCTCCAGGGCAAATCCTCCCACCTGGAAAGCCCTGGGAGGACAGGGTCGTGCAGGATGCAGCAGCAGGGGTTGAGTGGGGAGCTGGGAGTTCAGCAGCAGAAATACTGAGGGTTGTATCCATCCAAGGGCTGCAGCCATGGTGGGGTGGGTGAAAAATGTGTTCCTGTGGCTCTGCGGAACACGAACCACCCGAGGGCAGGCAGGCAGAGCTGCACCCGCCTCTCCCCCCTGCCAGACCGTTCCTGGAGCCCCTTTCTGCACAGGGACTGCTCTCTCAGGAGGGATGGGAGGTTGTATCCTGCCCTGGAGACTGGAATGCTAAAGTAACCACCCAGCCAGGGCAGGTAAGCAAGAGGAAGAGCCGGAGGGAGGAGAGGAGAGGGGAGAAGCATCCGGCTGAGGACGAGCCTGAGTTTGAGGCAGTTCCTGTGCTCTGCCAGCACCGGGAGGCTCCGCTGGGGGCTGGGAGCTGCTCTGTCCCTGCCGGCAGCGTTATCGATGAGGCAGCCGGGCCGGGTCGATTCCCTGAGCTGCCTTCTGGGGCTGTGGCTCGATGACCTCATCTCCTCAAGGTTTCAGCAGCCTCGCTGCCTCCTCCTCCTCCCACCGCCCTCCCGCAGCCCCGTCCTTTGGAAAAGGTGAAGGATGGAGTGTGCAGGAGGCTAAAATCCTTCTATTGATCTGTAGTCTGGAGAGCAATTAACGCCAGCCTTGTGCTGCTCCTGACCCCAGCCCTCGCCGGGGGAGGGAAGGGGCACCCAGGGAATGGGGAAGGGGCTGGAGACGGGGAGCGAAACCGGTTGAACCCAGAGGTGGGCTGGCTGCCAGGGGGGTTGCCTTGTGTCCCCAGCTGGCACCTGAGCTGTCTCCTGTGTGCCAGGAGCACGGGCTGGGCCGTGCCCGCGCCACAGAGCCGCTCCTGCCGCAGCCCGGAGCCGCCTTCCCTCGCTGGCAGGGCCAGAAGCTTCGCCCTCCGTGGCCCCTCCAGCCTCTGGCTTCTCCTTCTGGAGCAGCTGCGTATCAGGAGGAGGGAGGGGAATTATAAATGGCTTGTGGCCGGGTGGCGAGGGCTGTGCCGGGGACACCTGTCCACGGAGCCAGCCTGGGACGATGGATTCCTTTCAGTCCCCGCACGCCGGGCCGCAGCTGGTGAAACGCTCCCTAATCCATTACCAGCCTGCTGGACCATCATTTATCACGGAGCCAGACAGAGCAGGCCTGGCAGGGAATGGCTGCTGCCCTTTGTGGCTCCGGCAGCCGCTGACATGTCATTATTGGGATCGAAGGTGCGTCCCCTGCAGCCACTTGGCACCTATTTGTTCTCATTGTCCGGGCTGCCAGAGCAGGGGAGGGGAGGCAGCCAAGGGAGGGGGCAGACGAGCATGGTCCTCCCAAGGAGGCAGGGAGGAAGGGCAGGAGCCCCTCTGCTCCAGCGAGCTCGGAACTGGGGAGTGCTGAGGGCTGTGCTCCGGGCAGATGAGATGAGCACTGAGGGGAAGGGACCATAACCAGCTCCAGAAATCCTTCCCAGGGCCATTCCCGAGCGATGACAGGGCTGAGGTGGGAGCAGAGGGGCAGGGGGGACACCTGGACACCAGCCCTGACTGAAGGTACCCGGGATGGAACCGAGCCTTTGGAGCTGTGAGGGCCTTGCTGCAGTCACTGATTGATTTTGATGCTTTTCTGCAGGGAACGGGGGAGTTCTGCCTCTAATTTTGGTGGAAATGTTTTCCTGCCCTCCAGCTTTTACATTCTGTGTCACAGAAGCTGCTAAAAGGCCAGAACCCAAAATATTGGTGTTTACCTTCCCCCTCCCGAGAATATTTCCACCCTGGTATTAAATGGGATGGGAAAACAAACACTGGGATAACTATTTGGTCCCATTGTGTTTCTTTGTGTGTGGGGACATGGAAAATATTTGTTACTCCCATGGATTGGGTCCTGGGCACGGCAGGCTCTGTGTGGGTGTCTGTGGGCATCCTGGCCTCTCCCTCCCTCCTCCTGGGGCAGGAAGAGGCAAAGGAGAGAAATCCAGGGGGCAGGAAGAGGCAAAGGAGAGAAATCCAGGGGGCAGGAAGAGGCAAAGGAGAGAAATCCCCGTGGGAGAGAAGCTGCTGGAGGAGCAGGAGGTGTGGGCCCAGCCCCTGCGGTGCTGTCAGTAACCCTGCGAGGGATCCCTCATCCCGGGGCGTTCCAGGGTTGTTGCAGGCACACGTGTGGGAGAGGGACCGTGGGCAAGCCTCACGCCTCTCCCCTCCTCCCTGCCAGCTGTGGGAGCAACATCTGGGCTGAATCCCTGCCCAGCCCAGGGCCGGGGGGGTACAGCCGGCCCTGAGTGTGGCTGGGGCTGCAGGAATCCTTCCCAAGCTCTGCTTTGCCGCAGTCCAGCCCTTGGCTCGCTGCTTGCATAAGGAAGTCCCTGCTTTTGAGGCAGTCGGACCCCTCGGAGCCACCCTGGCTGCACATGGAGGTGTCTGGCCCCAGCACTGACTGTGCCTGGAATAACCGAGGTCACTTTCCCTTCCTCTTTTTCCCAGGCTCCAAAGAGGAGGAAGAGAATTCCCCCCTCCACCACCCCGAGAAAGAAAAATCCTCCCCCAAAATGACAAAAAGCAGGGAAAAAAGCCCTCGGCTGTTTGAGTGTTTTGTGAATTTTAACACAAGCAGCTGGGGGTGCGAGCCCTGGAAAATGGGATGTGGTGGGAATGGGAATGAGGGCTGGTGTCCATCTGTCTGTCTGGTAGCTGGGGGTGGCAGGGGCAGGACAGAGGTGCTGTGCTGCTCCTTTGGCACCTCCCGTGCTGATGGGCACCTCTGTGTTTGCTGTCAGCGGGGACACAGAAGTGTTGGAAGCTTTTCCTGGCTGGAAAAGGGTGTGAAGAGAGTGAGGAGCTGCCTGGGCTCGGGGGCACTGGGTGGTGAGGAGGGGCAGGGGAATCTCCGTGCCTGGCTCATCTCTGCCTGTGGGGAGGAGAGGTTTTGGGAGAGACTGAGGTGGGAAAGGTCTGGTGAGTGTCCTGAGGGGTCTGGGCTGGAACAGAGCACCGGCAAGCAGGGCCACAAAGCTGTGAGGGGACAGGAGCAGCCCTGTCCCTGCTCCAGAGGCACGGGCAGAGCTGGCAGGGGCAGCAGCCGCCACAGAACCCCGGGAGGCGTCAGGTTGGAGCTCCTCTGGTCCAACCCCTCTTCCAGGATCTCCTAAGAGCCTCCTCTGGATTGTGGAGAGCTCCAGCCAAGAGATCCTGGCTCTGGGGCTGCCACTGCTGTGTTTGCTCTGGCTGTGACACGGACTCACCCCGAGGTCTGGAGCCGGGGCTGCTCCCCCTGGCCCCTCTCCAGGAGCAATCCCAGTGCTGGGAGCTGCTCCTGGGCTGCCTGGAGCTGTGCAGGGAGCTGTGGGTTGGGATGAGCAGCCAGAGCCGTCACCTCCCCAAGAGGAGCGGGTGCAGCTGCAGGGACAGCGCCGGAGGAGCCGGGGAGGGGAGCAGGAAGCCGGGAGGGGAAATGTGTGGAAATGATTCCAGAGCCTCTGCCTGCTCCCTGTGCAGGCTCTGCTGGTTTAAAGCATCTCATTGGCACGACAACTTCCTGTGCAGATCCCGAGCTTTTCCTGCTCCCTGCATGTGCTGGAGGCTTTGCAGGGAGCGCCTGGGGCCCTGGTGTGTGGCTCTCCTCCTTTCCCTGCCCGTTCCCTCTGACCTGGGGTATTCCCCAGGGAATTGGCTGCTCCTTGGCCTCTGGGCCTGTGCTCCCCGCCGTGGTTTTGTTTTATCCCTTTTTCCCTTGCCATTCCATGAGGAAGTGCTGTCCCAGCTGCTCTGGGCAGGAGCAAGGGTTATATCCATCAAATCCACCAGGGAAAAGCCCCAAGCCCACAGGACAGATAATTTTGTCATGACAGACCGCTGGGAGAAATATTTTTTCTCCTGGCAATTCCGTTCTCCGTGCCCTGAGCAGAACAGCTCATTCCCCTCATAAACTCTTTCCTTGCCTGAGAATCCTGGATGTTGTCATCCCGATGAATGTGCTTGTGCTCTCCTGGTCTAAACACCCCACAGCAGCGAGTTCCAGGGGTTAACAACGGCTTTCCCCCACCCTAAAGCAGTGTTTTGTGGAATTTAGTTTCTCTGTTTCCTCTCCGGCAGGTCTGAGTTACCTGCCTGATGTTCCTGCCTCCATTTCCATTCCCCCCTCCTCTCCCTGTCCTTTCTGGCTCCCGTTGGGATTTCTCCGAGCGTTCTGCCAGGCTCTGCTGCTGCAGGGCCGGGGGGGCTCCCGCAGCCTCTCGGAGCGTGTCACCCTGGGTGTGACAGGCCTGCCACCGCAGCCACTGTTGCGTTTCGGGGAGCTGCCGGCGGCTCCATCCCGTGCCACCGGCCTCGGGGTGTCAGGGCTGGCGGGGACAGCGTGGCCCGTCCCACGGAGCCGGGGCAGAGCCGGCCCGTCCCGGGGGTGTTTCAGCCCGGGCAGGATGGAAGATGGAGCCTGGGAAGGAGCAGGAGCTCCCGTTGTCATTCCGAGCACGTCGGCGGCAGCGGGGCTGGGAGAGGAGCCCACGGGGCAGGCGGATTTTCCGCTCTGTGGTGTGTGTGCAGAAACTCCTCCAGGCCGTGCTTCTCTCGCCTCCCTTCCCCCTGCTTCCCCCCGCAGCTGAAGAACATTAAACACATGAAATGCATTAGCTCGGATTTTTCCTTCCCCCTGCCCCCCTTCCCGAGCCGGGGACCTCCAGGAGGAAGAGGCCTATGAATTGACCCTGCCCAGTGCTTTAATTGACAGGTCATTAAAGATGAATGTGTGGCTAGAGAAAAATATTCAGATTGCAGGCTGGTTGTTGTCCGTGTGGGATTTTAATGATTTATGTTCCTTTCTCCTCCCCTCCTTCCCACCCCCCCCAACCCCCGACTCCAAACAATCCAGGCACCATGGGAGGTCTGTTTCTGGATGGGGAGGAGAGCCCTGCGCTGGAAGACATCAGCAAATGGACGGTGGAGGACGTTTGCAGCTTCGTGTCCAACTTGTCTGGCTGCACTGAGTACACTCAGGTAAACCCCAGCAGCCCCCGGGTGTCGTGGGAGGAACATCCCCGTTCCCTCCCTCCCTCCCAGCTGGGCTCGTCCCTCCTGCCAGCTGCCTTTCACAGCCCTGCAGGCCCTTTTTGGGATTTTCATCGTGGATTGCTGAACTTGCTGCCGGCCAAGGTGGGGGATGAGTCTCGGACAGAAATAAGGAGGGAGTTCAGCAGGAGAGGGTGGGATCAGGACTGGGTTAGGACTGAACCTGAGCTCAGGTTGAGCAGGCTTTGTTAAAACCACGTGGAAAAGCAGCGCTGCTCTGGAGCAAACAGCTGTGCCTGGGAGAGGGGGATCGAGGGGCAGGATTTGTTATGGGGATGGGGGGCATGGAGCCTTCCCCAAGGGGAGTGACAGGGATTTGGGATGTGCTTGGGAGTGGATCAGGGAGGGAGGAGGGTCAGCTACTGAGTGTGGTGAGAGGGAGGGAGAGGAGTCAGGGTAAAAGGGGATGGATGATGGATGTTTATGGGATGTCTCTGTGTGTAGGGGGGAGTTCGGGACCTGGGTTTAGTGAGGATGAGGATGGTTCAGGACTGTGATGTGTGAGCTGATGAGAGCTGAGGAAAAAGGCTCTAAACCCCAAATCCCAGCTCCTCGCATTCCCTGTTACCCCCACCCCCGTGGTACTGCAGTGACTGCATTCCTGCACTGGGGAATGACCACTGGAACTGCCTGGAAGCTTCTGAAACGCGCAGGAATCTGTAGCACAAGCCCCTTGCAGCAGGATCACCCCTTCCCACCTCCTTCCACGCCATCCTGGTGCTCCAGTGGGGCTGGAATCAACAGTGGGACAGAGCTGCTCTCTTCCCAGCGCATCCCAGGCAGTTTCAGGGTGGTGGAGCTGCTGCAAACAGCCCCTGCCGTGGCCTGGCCCTGCTCAGTCCTGTGGGGCGCCGTGACTTTAGGGGAGGAGGGTTTTCGGGCCCTGCCTGTGGGGTTTTTTAACGGGGTTTTTTACTGTGTGAAAATGCCAGTGCTCCGAGGCTCTGCCTGTTCCCTGCTCCAAACCCACAGCTGCCGGGGAGGTCTGGCACGGCTCAGCTGCCTGCTCCTGCCAGGAAAGCCCTGCAAGCTTCCCTGGAATGCTCTGCATCCAGAACCTGGAAATCTCTGCAAGCTTCCCTGGCATGCTCTGCATCCAGAACCAGGAAATCTCTGCAAGCTTTTCTGGAATGCTCTGCATCCAGAACCTGGAAATCTCTGCAAGCTTCCCTGGAATGCTCTGCATCCAGAACCTGGAAATCTCTGCAAGCTTCCCTGGAATGCTCTGCATCCAGAACCAGGAAATCTCTGCAAGCTTTTCTGGAATGCTCTGCATCCAGAACCTGGAAATCTCTGCAAGCTTCCCTGGAATGCTCTGCATCCAGAACCGGGAAAGCTCTGCACATTTCCCTGGAATGCTCTGCATCCAGAACCAGGAAAGCCCTGCAGGTTTCCCTGGAATGCTCTGCATCCAGAACCACGGCTCTGGCAAACCAGGGAAGTTCAGCAGAACCAAAAGCTGCCCCGGCCTGGCCGGGGTTCAGCTTTGTCTCTGAGCTGGAGCTGGGGGACACCCCAGGGGATGCTTTTCCCAAGTTCAGGCTTTTTGTGGAGTGTTTTGGTGCCCAGCAAAGGGAGGGGTTTGGCTCCTGGCCACGCTGGCTGCAGAGGAAGGGAGAGGAATGGCTGTAGTGAGTTGTGCTGGGTCTAAGAGCAGCAGCTCGTGCTGCAGCCCCGGGCAGCTTCTGGAGGAGTCCAGCAATGAAAATCCACTTGGCTCCAGCAGCCGCTGCCACTCTCCAGAGGGATGGCTCCAGGCTGTGGGAATTCCTGCTGGAAAAGGAGCCACTGGCGTGGATTTAACCCTCCCTGTGGATTTAACCCCCCCCTCCCATCGCGGTTGGTGATAACAGCGCTGAGTGTGAGGCAGTGCACGGGGAGGGGCAGGAGCAGCCCCACAGATCTTCTGGGGGAGCATCGACTGGGAGTTGGGGTGGGAAAAGAGCTGTGGAGAGGGGGAGAAGGAGAACAGGAGCTGAGGGACATCTCCAGAGCCACGGGGGGCTGGAAGGACCAGAGGGTGTCCATTCACTCTGGAAATGGAGCCGGTGGTGCAGGAAAACACCCTGGGAAGCATCACCTGGCCGGGGTGTGAAGGAGGGAGCAATAAAACCACACAGCCGGAGCTGGGGGATGGTGGGAACGCCTGGCAGACAGAGGGGGCACAAAAAAATAGGTGCAAAAGGTGCAAAGCCAAGTGTTGCCCGTGAATCCATGCCACTGCAGCGTGTGCTCCACAGATCTGGGTGATTTTTGCCTGCAGACCGGGAACTGGCAGCTCTGGGAAGGAAGTGCAGCAGCAAATCCCTCCCTTCCCACGGCATTTGTCACACTGGGGACTGCAAATGCTCTGGAGTCCGCTGGGCCAGCTTTTTGCCCATATCCACACAGGTGCGAGTGATTCAGGATTTGCCAAAATTTCATCTTTCCTCCTGTGTCTGCTGCCCTTTTTGGGGTCAGGACAGGGCCCCTGGGTGTGTCACTCCTCTGCAGTCTGCTCTCAAACACTCCCAGCTGGGCTCTCTCAGTGCTGCTCTTGGGGCAGTGGCTTTGGGTGCTGCACCTGGGTTGTTCCGAGGGAAAAGCTTCACACAACATTAAAAAAAAAATAATTCTTTATTTAAGCTGGCCCAACGAACCCTAATTCCCATTCCTGTGTGATTCCCCTTTTCCTGGTTGTTTCCTGGCTGTGGATGCAGGACTGGAAACAGCCCTGGTGGATAAATCCAGGCTGAGGTTATTTGAGTTCACCTTTTCCACCTGCGCCAGGGCAGGACAGGTGGCTCAGGTGTGTCCCTGAGCCTGCCCTGTGTGTCCCCTCAGGTATTCCGGGAGCAGGCCATCGACGGGGAGACCCTGCCCCTCCTGACAGAGGAGCACCTGCTGAACAACATGGGGCTCAAGCTGGGACCTGCCCTGAAGATCAGGTCACAGGTAGGGAAATCTCCCCTCTCACAACGAGTGACACCATTTAAATCTGTCCCTGGGGCTGTCCAGAAACGGGGTTTATTCAATAGCATTTATTAAGCGATAATTTAGTTACAATTCTGTTCCAAGAACGCTTGAAATGTTCCATATCCTCACCTGAAACCAGTCAGAGCTGTTCCAGGGAGAAATCCTCACCTAAAACCTGTTACAGCTGTTCCAGGGAGAAATCCTCACCTGAAACCTGTTACAGCTGTTCCAGGGAGAAATCCTCACCTGAAACCTGTTACAGCTGTTCCAGGGAGAAATCCTCACCTGAAACCTGTTACAGCTGTTCCAGGGAGAAATCCTCACCTGAAACCTGTTACAGCTGTTCCAGGGAGAAATCCTCACCTGAAACCTGTTACAGCTGTTCCAGGGAGAAATCCTCACCTAAAACCTGTCACAGCTGTTCCAGGGAGAAATCCTCACCTGAAACCTGTTACAGCTGTTCCAGGGAGAAATCCTCACCTGAAAGCAGTCAGAGATGTTCCAGGGAGAAATCCTCACCTGAAACCTGTCACAGCTGTTCCAGGGAGAAATCCTCACCTGAAACCAGTCAGAGCTGTTTTAGGGAGAAACCACTGACAGAATTCAGCACCCAGGGGCAGAAGTAAATAGTCCAGGCCAAGCAGTGGGAGGGAAGAACAAGGGATGCAGTGGGAAGCTCCTAAAATGGGCTGGTTCCAGCCACAGCAGTTCCATTCCTCTTCCCCTCAGTGGGACTCAAACCCAGAGCATCTCTGCTGGATTCTCTCCCCACTGAATGCTCGGAGATCTCTCCTGAGCACGCAGAGGCCGGGCTGGGCCGTGTCCCCTCGGGAATTGTGTCCTGGGAGGAGCTGTGGCTGTCATTGCACGGCCCAGGGACACTGCACTGCCCAGGGACAGTGCCAGCTCTGGCACAGCTCCCCAAAGCCACGGGCTCTACGCTGCTTGTGTTGTGTTGGAACAATGAGAGCGCCTTCACTGCTTTCCCTGCAGCCCTCCCTGTTTATGAGGGGGCTCATAAAAAGGTTCTGTGGGCAATTGTTCCCCGTGGGTCAATTCAGGAGGAAATAAAACTCTTATGTTCCTTAAAAAACAAGAGAGCCCTGAACAGCTCAGAGATGGGGTTTGGGGCGGGGGGAACGTGAGATACGGGCTGGAACTAGAAAAATTCCTTCAATTTAATCAATAGTGTTTAAAGTTCTGTAATAAGGCAGGGCTGGGGGTTGGAGGGGAGGGGAGCAGAGCCCTGATGCTGCTCCCTGAATAATGTCCCACTTGTCTGGGTCCAGCGGCAGCCCCTGGTTTTGGTTAAGCTCAAATGGGAAGCAGCTGTGGAGGTGCTGGGAGGCCGCGGGGCCTTTGGCCCGTGCTGGGAGGCAAGAGCTGCAGGGAGGGAGAGGGGCAGGCTCCCTCCAGCAGGACTTTTATTTTCCCTCCCTGCCGTGGCCTTTTTAAGAGCAGTTCCTGCTGTTCCAAAGCGGGCAGGGAGTGCTGTGCCATCAGCAGAGGGAGGGCAGAGTCCTGCTGAAGTGTCCATGGATAAAAGGGGCAGGAATGAGCCAGCCCCCTCACCTGGGGTGTCCCAGCACACCTGGAGCTGGGGCAGGGGGATCCAGGGCAGACCTGGGGGCTCCAGCAGTGCCCAGGAAAACAGGAGCAGGACTGCAGGATGGAGTCCCTGAGGAAAAGGGAGGAGGAAACCTTCCCTGCTCTTCAGGAGCTTTGGGGATGGCAGTGCTTCATTCCAGTGATGGGACCATAAAACCACAGACTGGATTGGGTTGGGAGGGACCTTAAAGTTCATCCAGTTGCACCCCCTGCCGTGGACACAAGACCAGGCTGCTCCAAGCCTTCGTCCAGGCTGGCTTTGAACCCTTCCAGGGACGGGGCTTCTCTGGAGACCCTCTTCTGCCAGAGGATTCTGCACAAACCCACGCCGGTCCCGGGGGATCCTCGGGATGCTTTGTTCGCTTTCCCCTCTCCTGCCTTCATCCCACCGCTGTTCTCTCCCCTTTTTCCGCAGGTGGCCAAGAGGCTGGGCCGGGTGCTGTACATGGCCGGCTTCCCCGTGGCGCTGCCGCTGCAGCCGCCGGGGCTGCGGCCCCCGGAGCGGGAGGTGGCCCCGGGCGAGCTCCGCCCGGCCTCCACCGGCAGCGTGGCCTCGCCCTTCGGCGGCGCCGTCCCGGCCAGCCGAGGCTCGCCCAAGCAGGAGAACGGGAACCCTTCGCTCCTCAGCGACCCCAGCAAACCTCCGTCCTAACTCCGGCAGCGCCCGGGATCGGGGGAACGCGAGGAAAGGGCGGCGGAGCCTCCCCGCAGCAGCGCCCGGCGCGGGAGGAAGGGAGGTTTTTCTTTTTTTTTGGATGCATTTGCTTTTTTTTTTTTTTTTTTTTGTTCGGGGGAAATAAAAATTAAAAAAAAAAAAAAAGAACCACGGAGAAGATTTGAAAACTGTCAAAGAAAAAAAAAAAGAAAAGAAAAAAAGGGAAGGAAGGAAAATTATCCAAAGATGTTGTCCTGGGACGACGCCAAGTGAAGAGAAGGATGCTGGAGGATGGAGGCAGCATTCCCATTCCCTTCCACACTCCTCGGTGGAGCTGGAGAGCCCTGCACAGGGAGTAACGGACAGGCTGTTCCTTGCCTTCAGGAACTCCGGGGTGTGACTCCACAGGGAAGGGAAGGGGCTCCGCTCCTCCCACCGGTACTTCGAGCAAAAAAACCCATCCACACGCACCCCAGCCACCCTCCCAGGCCTCTCCTCCTCCCTGGAACCTGGGCTCAGTTCCTCATTCAGGTGTCTATGCATCTCTAGCAACTTTGAAAACAATACCAAAGACAGACAAAAAAGAAAAAAAGACAAAAAAAAAAAAAAAAAAAAAAAGAAAGGCAAGTTCCCGTCCATGTTTACTTCGTGCGGATGGTACAGAGCCAGCCTGCCCTGGCACAGGGGCCTGGCAGCACCCAGCAGAAGGGGCTGTGCCTGTGCTCCGGCCCTGCAGAGGTGGATTTCCCACGGGATGTTTGGTTTCCGAGAGCAGCAGCAGCGATGCTCCGGGGGAGGAGGGGTCCCAGCCTCGCTGCCCCCAGACTCATTTCTGCAGCTGGGGCGGGCTTTGGCCCCGGGGCTGGTTTTTATTTTCAAGCCTTGTTACAGAGGTGGATGGAGTTGCACATTCTGGCCTGCTGTGGACCGCAGAGGAGCCCCGGGAGCAGGGGAGGGACTCTGGGGGTCAGGCTGAGAACAATGGGCAGAGTTTTTACTACTGTGAATGAGCTGGGAACTCCTGGGGGTGACCTCCTGTGACTTGTACAGTTGTGAACAACAATCACATGTGGTACTTTTCTCTCTCTCTCTCTCTCTCCCCCCATCCCCTTTTTATTTCTGGGTTTGTTTTTTGTTTAAACGTTGCACGTGCTGCCGTTTTTCTTACAGAATAGCTTTGGTGGTACTTTAGCTTCTTTATATTGTAAAAAAAGGAAAAAAAATTCATTATCCATCACATCACGATAAAAATGCTTTCCAGCAATCAATTTAAATAAAAAAGAAAAACACTTAATTTACAAATGGTACCTGGCTTTACCCGAGCAGTCTCTGTCCTTCCTTTCCCTGGGCCCGGCGTCTCCCCGCTCCTGGGGCAGCAGAGCTGCCACATTCCTGCCTGGAAACCAATGCCAGGCTTGGTTCCCAGCTGGCAGAAGGCAGCCAGCACCTTGCCCAGCTAAGTTAGAGCCAGGAAAAGGGAATTCCTTTCTCTCCTGGAAGAACAGGTAAGTTAAAATCTTTTACAAAGTGAAAACCTTTCCTTTACAGTTAAGGTGGTGCAGTTCTCACCTGGGCACTGTTTCCTACAGCATCAATTTTGCTTTTCCTTATTCCTTCACGCCTGCACAACCTCCCCAGCCTAAGGAGCTTTAAATTAAAGTTCTCTTAGAGAAATTAAGGCACTCTTAGGGCCAGCTTGAACTGATGAAGGCTTCCATGGAAGCTACAAAGCTCTGGAAGAGTCTGTGCAGTCCTTAACTTCTGGGCACCAGGGAGGGTTTGGTGAGGGCCTCAGAGGTAAATCTGGGGTGATGGGGTGGTTGGTGGGACAGAGAGGAGGAACCTTGGACAAAAACCTTGCCCTTCCCTTGCTCAGCTCTGAGCAGGAGCTGGAGGTGAACCCTGAGCTACTGAAAGCAGCAGATTTTGACGAGGGGCTTTTATTCCCTCTGCTGAGCAGTTTTTACTGGCCTCAACTTGGCCACGGTTTTATTGGTACCAAAAACAAGTGGTAGAAAAAGCTGGAAAGGTCCAAGTCGAGTTGAAAAGTCCAAGCTGTGTCAGTGAGCAGGTCCTGGGTGACTCCTGGGGCTGGTCCTACCTGTGCTCCCGGCTCCAGGAGCTGCAGCGTGAGAGGTGCTCAGTCCTGGGCTCCAGGGTGAGAGGTGCGCAGGCCTGGGCTCCAGGAGCTGTGGCGTGGGAGGTGCTCCGTCCTGGGCTCCAGGGTGCGAGGTGCTCAGTCCTGGGCTCCAGGAGCTGTGGCGTGGGAGATGCTCAGTCCTGGGCTCCAGGAGCTGTGGCGTGGGAGGTGCTCAGTCCTGGGCTCCAGGGTGAGAGGTGCGCAGGCCTGGGCTCCAGGAGCTGCAGCGTGAGAGGTGCTCAGTCCTGGGCTCCAGGAGCTGCAGGCTGCAGCGTGAGAGGTGCTCAGTCCTCGTCAGAAAACTCCAGGTCCTGCACGACGTCGTCGCCGCCCTGCGCCAGCTGCTCCAGGTCGGAGCGGGACAGACCCCGGGGGCAGCTCCTCCTCTCCGGCCTTCCCCGGGGATCCCCGGCTCCTTCCCCGGCTCCTTCCCCGCCTTCCTCTGCGGGGACAGGGACAGGGCTCAGTAATCCTGCCTGGCAGCTCGTTACTAATTAATAACTCGTCCCGGAGAGCCCTGCAGGGGTGGCACAGCAGCGGCCCGCGGTCCCTGGGGGAGGCACAGGAGCCCAAAGTGCCCCAGCTGAGGCTGGAACACGAAGGGAAGTTTGGGGGCACGGGACCGGCAGTGGTTCCAGCAGGGTCTGGCACAGTCCCCACTGCGGAAAGCGCAGTGAGGGCGGGGCTGGGGCAGCTCTCCTGCCAGGCCCATCCTGAGCAGCAGCAAGGAAAGGGTTACCCCGTGCCCCCCGTGCCCCAGGCAGGCTCAGATGAAAGGCCAGGGCACCCCGTGAGTGTCACCTGCAGAGAGCCTCCAGCAAGGTCCGTGTGCGCCCCAGGGTGCGAGGTGCCCCCACGGGCTGCAGGAGGCCCCTGAGGAGAGATGAAAGGGGCTGGGGGCTCTGAGAGCCTGGGAACACCTTAACCCTTTGCTCCCTGCGACCCAGAGCTGCCAGGTCTCCCCTCCAGGGTGGGTGAAGCCCCTCCTGAGACCCTCACAGGACAAAACAGCCCTGGGTCCCCGGTGCTGTCAGGAATTCCCCACTCACCCTCTGACTCGCTGTCCTCTTCCAATTCTTCCTCGTCCTCCTCGACTTCGTAATTTCCTTCTTCATCATCATCCTCCTCCCCAAACTCCTTGCTGCTGGCTTCTGAGCTGTCATCTGAGGCCTGCTCGGCTTTGCCTTTCCCTGGAAGAGTTTTTGGTGTGAGAGTGGAACGTGAACAGCAGCCCACACGCAGGGCAGAGAGCCCAGGAGTGCCAGACACGCTAAAGGGGAGATTTCTCCACATTCCTCCCAAATATCCCCCCAAAAGCTGCCTCCCTTTGCTCCAGAGGACCAGGCAAGGATGCATTTCATTTCAGAGGCACCTGCCAGAGCAGCTGCCAGTTCCCAGCTCCCCATCCCTAAGCTCAGCCCCTGCCTCCCCTCACAGAGAATTCCGAATTCCAAGCTCCCAAATTCCACCTCCAAGGCACAGGAGCATCGGTGAGGCCCCAGGAGAGAGCTGGGGGAACCCCAGTGCTCTCCCCTCTCCCTGCCCCAGCTCCTCGAGCCCACAGCAGGGATTCTGCCCCTGAGCAGGGCCAGGATTCTCCCGGTGGGAACTGGAGATGCCTGACTGCCCCTGCAGCCCCAGCCTGGCACTAAATGGGTGTAATTAGGTGAGGGACAAATGAAGAACCTGCTGCAGTTCATTAAGGCACACAGCACCTAATGGGGACAGAGCAGTCATTAGTGCTGGGCCCAGGGAGGCACCAGGGCCATGCTCCCTTCCAGGCAGCCCAGCACCTCTTCCTGAGCCATTCCCAATTCCCAGCTTTCCCTTCCTGCCACGCAGGAGTGCAGGTGCCTCCCCAGCTCCTGCTGCTTTCCTGCTCAGAGATTCCCAAACTGGATTCTCTCCCCTCTTCAGCCCCTGCAGAGACCCCAGGCAGGGATTCTGTCCTGCCTGTCAGACATTTCCCATTCCAGGGGAAGGCTCATCCTGATGTGATGGAATTCCCTGCACCCAGCACCTTTCCTGCTGCCCTGGAAGGACGCTGGGGGTGTGATGGGCAGGCAGCTTCCAGCTCCACCTGCACCCGGAGCAGGAATCTCCCTGGATCCACAGCACCACAAAGGGACTGCAGATGCCCCTCCCTTCCTGCTGCACACACCCGGGACATCCCAAAAACTCCAGATCACAGAAGGAACACCCAGATTTATCCCCAAACTCTGTGGTGAACTTCCCAGGCAGCCTGCACAATTAACTGTGGCCCTCTCGTGGTCACAGCCCAGGTGACATCACCCCCTGCTCTCCAGGTTTTCTTGGCTCCTTGGGAACGCTTGGAACGTCAGTCAGGATAAAAGAAACACATCGGAAGTGCAGCAAGGACAGGATCAAAGATCCCTGTGCTGGTGACAGCCCCTGCCAGGCACAGCACCGGCTCGGGGCTGTGCTCAGCCAAACAGCCCCTGCTTTTTGGGCTCTGACCTTGTGGGTGACCAAAGGAAGGTGCCAAGGGGAGGAGAGAGTGTGTGTCATGCCCAGGAAAAGGAACACAGGGCTGAGGCTTTAAAAAGAGCTGGACTGACAAAGCAGGAGAGGCAGAGAGGGATAAAAGCCTCCCAAACGCCTTCAGTGCCACTTCATCCTGTGCTCTCCCTCCTCATCAGTGAAGCTTTTGAACCCAGCATGGGCAGCATGAAACCCCCTTAGGGCAGGGCCAAAGTGACCCCCATCACACAGGATTCTGGACAAGGAAAATGGAATTCTGGACAAGGAAAATGGAATTCTGGACAAGGAGAGAGCAAGCCCAGCCCCAGCCCTGTACCTTTCACAGAGAAGCCACCACTCTCCCCCTCAGAGTCACTGTCCAGCTCGAAGAGATCCTTGAATTCCTTCTTATCCTCCTCCTTCCTCTCATCCTGCTTCCTGCGCTTGATTTCTGGGAAGTTCAAGTCTTCCAGCTGGAAAGAAAACAAACCCGACAGTAAGAACAACCCTCATTTGCACTTTTCAATGTCAAAGGCTGTGTTTGAGGGCAGGAACTTGGCTCTGCCCAGCCTGCCCAGGGCAGCCGGGTCCGTCTGCAGCCAGCCACAGATCTGTGAGGGGCTCCCAGGGGGGAGTGAGACACACAGAGCTCTGCTGCTCCATTGATCTTCCCCTAATAAACTATTGCTGATGGAACATCCTCTGCTGGTACCCGGGCTAAGGCTGCAGGATTTCCTGAGAGGCTGGCTGTGGCAGCTCTGCAGTGACAGCCTCACGCCAGGCTGCGCTGGCCCTGTCTGGAGCAGCAGTTCCCGAGCCACTCCCTGGTTTTGGGTGCAGATTTCAGCATTTCAGGTGCTGAGGATGCTGAAGGTCTGTGTGCATCCCCTGCCTCATGGAGATCAATGGGCCAAGAGCCCCCGGAGCAGGCAGCCAATATCAATGCCATTAAGGCCTTTCAATTGACACCACCTCAGTGCTCTTTACACCTCTCCGGAGGGGGATTAGAGGGAGGATTTACTTGCAAGGGCTCAGGCCAGCAGGGCAAAGATAATCAGAATGCAAATGAAATCCCAAGTGCTCTCTGAGCATCAGCTGCCCCTGCCCTGCCTGGCTGCACACCCCTCCTGGGAAGCACTCAGGCATTAGCACGCATTAGGGCTTGCTTGGAAACACTCAGCCCGCAGGTCATCACTCATTTGCTGTCCCTGCCACCCCCGAGACCACCCCAAAAGGCTCTCCTGTCTGAGCACAGCCATCCTCCCCGCGGGAACAGCGGCCAGGAACAGTCTGTGTGCCAAAGCAGCTCCCAGCAGAGCCAGAGCCAGGATGGGGATGAGGCAGGGACCAGGGAGACGGAACTGTGCATTTGCTCCCGCAGCCAATTCCAGCAATTTCTCCCGGCCTGCTCCAGGGTTATGGTCCCCAGCTGGGCCGTATTGATCCTGGAGCTGAGCACTTCCCAGCAATCTCCGGCAGCACCGGGATGGGGAGGCAGGAGCCGGGCAGGGAAGGGCAGAGGGAACAAATCACCCACCACCATTTGCAGGGGCCTCGCTTTAAATCATCATCCTCCCACTGCTCTTTCTGCCAGGGAGAGGCCTCTGCTCCCCCAGCCCCGCTGGGAAGGTGTGTGAAGGGAGCAGCACTGGGCTGGCTTTGCAAAACAGCCCAGAGATGCCAGGGAAGAGATTTGGGAAGCAAAACGCAGCAGGAGCAGTGATCAGAGGCACTGCCAAGCTGCTGCCCTCAGCTGAGCCCACGACAGGCTGGCACCATCCTCCTTCCCAGGCTGCTGATAGCATCCCAGAATGGTCTGGGAGGGAAAGGACCCTAAATCTCATCCAGCTCCACGGGCAGGGACACCTTCCATTGCTCAGAGCCTCCTGCTGCCTGGCCGTGAGCACTTCCAGGGGCGGGACAGCCACGACCTGGTTATGCTCCAGGGGTGATCAGAGGGGTGAAAACATTTTCCATAATTCCCATCATTTCTGGGGACAAGACAGGCTCCTGTCCTGGCAGCAGGGACTCCCAGATGGGATTCTACATTTGCACAGTGCCCAGGAAAAATCCCCATTTCCAAAGGCAGTTTTGGGTGACGTCAGCACAACCTGGGCACATCGAGCAGGACCTGGTGCCGGATGAGCTGTGCCACCTCCACCCTTCTGGGACCCGCCAGGACCCTCAGGATGGGCACCTCAAAGCCACCAAACCCCAAACTTGCCGTGGAGCGATCCCACAGCAAAGGGCTGAGACTCATACTGGCACAGCCCCCAGCCCCTGTGCTCGTCACACACGAGCACTAATTAGCTAATTTGGGGGCCAGCCTTTTAATCCCCAGCTAGAGGGTTGCTATCCACCGAGTCTCACCAAGCTGATTAGTCCACATCCCATTAAAAACCATTGGGAAAAGCAAATGGAATGGGCAGAAAGGGTCAGAGCTGTTATATGAGGCAAGCTGCAGCTCCCAGCCTGGCTGGTTGGTTTTTTTTTCCTGTTATTACCTTTTTTCCCCCCAATGGCTGCTAATGGGACATGGATTTTCCCAGCCCTAATGGGCCTCATGGTGTTCCCTCTCCTGCTGGGGCTCACAAAGCTGCATCATTAAGCCACCAGTCCCCACAGAGCTACACAACAGCCCCATTCACCAGCAGAGCTGCCAGGCAGCCTCTTGGAGAGCAAATCCCAAATCTGCCTCTCTGTACTGCCAGCAAACCCCAAATCTGCCTCTCTACAGAGCAAACCCCAAATCTGCCTCTCTGTACTGAGAGTAAACCCTAAATCTGCCTCTCTGCAGAGCACACCCCAAATCTGCCTCTCTACAGAGCAAACCCCAAATCTGCCTCTCTGTACTGAGAGTAAACCCTCAATCTGCCTCTCTACAGAGCAAACCCCAAATCTGCCTCTCTCTCTGCAGAGCACACCCCAAATCTGCCCCTCTCTGCAGAGCATCCCCAAATCTGCCCCTCTCTGCAGAGGGCTGCTCCAGCAGCAGGGCAGTGCCTCCCCACAGCAGCAGGGCCAGTTTGGGGCAGGAGCTTGGCCCTGCTCTGTGCTGTCCCTCAGCCCCTGTCCCCACTCCCTGCAGAGGCCACGTGCTTTCTGCACTCCCTGTGCCTTCTGTCCCCTCTGCAGGGCTGCCCTGGGGAGCTCCAGCCCCTCCTCCCAGCTGCTCCTGAGCTCTGTGCCACCTCCCGGCCTGTGCCAGCCCTGGAGCCAGCCCTCCTCCTGTGCCATCGATTATTGTCACTGCAGACCCCGATCAGATCGGTTCTGAGCCTGGCCGGGAGCCTGGCTCGGGCACTCTCGCTGCATTAGCGCACAGACAGTTTTAGTTTTCCCTCAGACTCCTGATGCAGCTCCTGCTGCAGCCTGGAGGGCCAAGGAGCATTCCCTGGAGCAGGAGATGTGGGAAATGACAGCCTGGGCGTTTATGTCCAGACAGGAAGTCCCAGCACCGTCCTGGACCCAGGACGTGCCTCAAACCATGCCCAGAAATTCGGGGTTTGGTACTCACCCTTTCCTTGCCACTGATTTCCAGCTGGATCTCCTTCTCTCTCAGCTTCTTCCACTGAGTGTAATACTTGGTCAGGGGTGTCCCCTCCTCCTTCACCTGCTTCTCCCACTGCTCCTGGGGAGAGAGGGGTACAAATGTAAAGGTTTTCCAAGCAGTTTCCCAATAAACACAGGGAGTCAAGAGCACAGGGTGAAGGCCCTTTCCCAAACCACATTTTCCCAGCTCCTGGGCAGGAACTGGCAACCACAACGAAGAAGGACTGAGTGAATTCAAGCAGCTGCTGAGTCAGGAGTGGTGGGACCGAGAACTCTCCTCAGGCCAAGCAAAGCCTGGGCACTGCAGGGAAAACAGAGGGAGCCCAAAGCTGAAGAGGGAAGTTGGAAAATGCAGTCCTGTGATGCCAAAGGCTCTGAGGGACAGCACAAAGCCCCCACAAAGGAGCATCTCTGGGGCTTTAGATGATTCAGTTTATGGCAGACCCCCAAATAATCTCAGCATGGTGGCCTGAAATGGGAGCTCCCAATTCCCATTTCTGCCTGCTGGAAGAGGTCTGGGTCTCAGAGCTGCTGGGAACTCGCAAGAGGCTCTCCCAAAATGAGCCCAGTGAGCCCCACTGTTACTACCCTGGCCTTGAACATTCCCTTCTGCTCCAGCTGCAGTGAGAAGACAACACAGGAGTCAAGGCAGATGATGCTGTAATCGAAAAAAAATTACTTCAAATGAAACCTGAAGGCAGGAACGAGAAAGGGACAGAGCAGAGGATCTGTCAGGACAAAATCTGCCCCCTGCTCCGCCAATGGAGTATCTGATCACCTGCTCAGCCCTTGGTTTCAACTCAGGCAAAGCTCCCACGAGCATTTCCAAGCCCTGAGTACCACCCGGAGCTGTCTGAGTGCCCTTCCCCCTGTCCCACAGCCAAGTGTTTATTTTTGAAACAAACATTCCCCTGCAGGGTCTTGGACTCGGCCCAGCCCGGGGAGAGCAGAGCAGGAGGAAGAGCAGAGCCCATTTCTGCTGCCCAAGCAGGGGGAACGAGGAGCTGCAGATGCCAGAAATGGTGGGAAGCAAATCAGATGGTTAAAAATGCTTTTACCCTTCCATCATTCGGCATCCAAGTGCTGAAAGGGGGCGGTGGGATGTCAGATTAAAATTAATTCTTCACCTGCCAACATCCCTTTAGCTAAAAACTCCCTCCCAGAACTGTTCCCTGGATCACCACAGAGCCCGGAGAGCTTTGCACGGCCCCACAGGAAGAACTCAACAGCACAAAACACAGCAGCAGCTCAGATATTCTTCACCAAGTCTCAACTCAGGTGCTCCTGGGGAGCTGAGCCCCAAAAGGAGGGAGCTCCCCTGATTCCTGCTGCTCAGACACCACCAGGAGACACCCAGGCAGTGAGAAGTTAAAATAATCCTCAGGTTCTTACCCCAGGGCCTGCAGCCAGAGCTGCTGGGAAGAGCAGACAGTGGCAGGATTGTTGAAAACCCTGTTTTATCCAGCTCCAGACCTTCCCCGGCTCCTCTGCCTCAGGGAGAGCCCGGGAGGCTGGAATCTCTGCCTCTGCAGAGGCTGGGTGGTCACAGCCGTGCCCACAAAAACACAAACCAACGAATCCTCCCCAAACCACCAGAGTGCCTCACTGCAGACAGGAAGCAAGCAGCCCAAGGCAGG
Source organism: Callaeas wilsoni (assembly GCA_013398955.1). Classification (NCBI taxonomy): domain Eukaryota; kingdom Metazoa; phylum Chordata; class Aves; order Passeriformes; family Callaeidae; genus Callaeas; species Callaeas wilsoni. The sequence continues at coordinate 22,964 of VWPU01017836.1, read as the reverse complement.
CTGGCACTGCCAGCCCCAGAGCCTGCTGAGTCACTGCACAGCCAGGGCCACCAAGCCCTAAGCCCAAACAGCTCTGCTGTGGCCTGGCAGAGGTGCCAGGGTTCCCAGAGCTCAGTCCCTGCCCTCGGGGCCTGGAGACAAACGAGGCTGCGCTGCACCGCTGCTCCGGGCTCAGCTTCCATGGATGCACACAGCCAGCCTTTCCAACCAACCCGGGGCCACAGAGACTGCTCTGACCCATCAGTTACCTCGCAGATAGATTTTCAGCAGGCGGGGAAGTGTTGGATCCCTCTCAGAGAGGACACACAGCTCACCTGCTCCCGGGCTTGCAGAACCCCCTAAATCACTTCAGGCACAAACTGGCACTACCAGGAATGGGATGATGAAAGCGACTTCCCAGCAAAGGCCAGGCCCTTCCATGCATGTGTGTGCATCATAAACAACAGGAGGATACAATTTAGGGGCTGTTTTCCACCAGGCTCTTGGCTGCAGAGCCCTGCCAGCCCCAGCTCCGCCAGGCTTGGCTGTTTGGGAACATCTGCCCCACCTCACACATCCCCTTTCCACGAGCTCCTCCTCGTCCCTGCCAGCCCAGGCCAGCCCCCAGAGCCTGCCTGTGTCCCCAGGAAGGGCAGAGGAGCAGCGGGCTCTAAGGTGTCCCCAGGAGGACCAGAGGGCTCTCCCTGTGTCCCCAGGAGGGCTGGAGGAGCAGCGGGCTCTAAGGTGTCCCCAGGAGGGCCAGAGGAGCAGCGGGCTCTAAGGTGTCCCCAGGAGGGCCAGAGGAGCAGCAGGCTCTAAGGTGTCCCCAGGAGGACCAGCAGGCTGTCCCTGTGTCCCCAGGAGGACCAGCGGGCTCTCCCTGTGTCCCCAGGAGGACCATAGGAGCAGCGGGCTCTAAGGTGTCCCCAGGAGGGCCAGAGGGCTCTCCCTGTGTCCCCAGGAAGGGCAGAGGAGCAGCAGGCTCTCCCTGTGTCCCCAGGAGGACCAGCAGGCTCTCCCTGTGTCCCCAGGAGGACCAGCGGGCTCTCCCTGTGTCCCCAGGAGGACCATAGGAGCAGGGGGCTCACCACAGCCTCGGTGCTGGCCACGCCGAAGGCCGCTCGCTGCCGCCGGCTGCAGATGTGGGCCGAGTTCTCCTGCACCTTCTCCAGCAGCTGCCGGATGGGCTTGCAGTAGTTGGCAACCTTGCACTCCTTCAGGAAGGATTTCAGCTGGGAGGAGGAAAAGGAGAGGAAGAATGAAAGCAATGAGATGGTTTCCACAAACATCCCGACGGTGAAAAAGCGTCTCCCACGCTCAGAGAGCGACAGCACTGCCTTCTCCCTTTAACTCACGCCATACTCCCAGGGGATTTATCACCCATATTCAGGCCTGGGGGTCCTGAGTCCCTGGGCTGGGAGGATGCCAAGAGCTGCAGGTTGCCCCAAACCAGCTCTTTAACACGACTTTGTTCTGGAAAAGATGGATCAGTGGAGGGAAAGGTGTGAGCTCCTGGGGCCTCAGCTGCCAGTGCAGTTACAACTGCTCTGTCTCCTGCTCAGCCAGATAAAAAGGAGGATTGTGGACCTGCAGGAAGACCAGGAATAACGACAGATACATGTGGATGCTCCATGGCCAGAACCACAGGGAAGCCAGCACTGGAATGAGGGAAGGTGTCTGGGGGTTAAGGCTGTGGAACATCCGTTGATGTTGGGATGGGAATATCCAGTGCAGGGGGGTGTGGGTGGGAATGATGGCTGGGACTGAAGGCAGGGCTTGAGAAGAGACTTAAAACTGGTGTGGAGGTGTCTGTGGACTGGGAATGAGGGGCTTTGGTTCAGTGGGAAAACCTGGTGCTGCTCCAGGGTTGGGATGCAGCCAGCGGGGTGAGGTTTGCTCCAGGTCTGACCCCACCAACCCAACTCCAGCTGGCAGCCCCGACCTTTCCAGGGCTCAAACCCAACTCCAGCTGGCAGCCCCGACCTTTCCAGGGCTCAAACCCACACCAAAAATTACAAAAGAAACTCTCCAGCACCACCACCCTGCTGTGACACCTCCAAACCAAGAACTGAGGCAGCAGTGGACGCTCTTGGCGACAGAAAGAAAGATGGGGGTGTCCAGGTTGATTCATGGCTCGAATTCCAGTGGACTCCCTGTCTGCTAACAGTTCTCCCCAGCTCCAGGAGCGCTGTCTGAATCCTGCAGGCCAAGCTCTTTGCTGGAGCCATAAATAAACGCACACACACAAACACTCCAGAGACGTTTGATTTACGGAAAGAGACCCAGGAAGGCAGGAGAAAATGGTTACCCACGATGGAACCTTGCTCTCAGTGGGACCAGGAGATGCTATCGGGAGGGAGATAAAGGGTTTCCAGGCAGCAAATCCATTACTGCCTTCTCCACCCATGGCTTCCAAGGCTCTGCCTCGGAAGGTGGAACTGGGGGAAGGAAGGAGACGTTTCCCTCCTGTCAAGCTTGATCTGAAATGCCAAGGGGGGAGGTGTTAACTGTTCATCAAGAGGTGGCAGCGCCAGCCAGCCCCTCCCTGCCAGGACCCTGCTCTCTGAGAGGTGTTTGCTGCACGATCTCCCCATTAAGGAGCAGCAGGGGCTCCCCTTGTCCCCCTCCCTCCAGCCCAGCCCAGCTGCCATCGCAGCACCAGCTCAGAAAAATGGGAATTCAGACCCAGACCTTCCCTGCTTCCCCCAAAGCGCACAGCCCATCAGGCCAGCACAAAGAAACCATCAGCACAACAATTCTTCTGCTGCTGAAGCCTGTCCTGCCCCCACCCCCCCTTCCTAAAATATTTATTTTTTATAGGTGCTGCATATTTATCTCCACTGAGAGATGCATTTGTCATTCGATTTATCTCACTTGATCCCCCCAGCTGCAGCCCCAGATCCATTCCATCCGCTGCCACATACATTATCATTTTTCTTCCCTTGCAGAAGTGTCACCAGAAATCCTGCAAAATCTCGGGCTCTGTCAGTGCAGTTTGGAGCTGTGTGCTCCCTCACACAGCCCCTGCTCCATTCCTGCTCCCCTCCTCCTCTCTCCCCCCTTGCAATCCCCCACAGTCCCACCTCTATCTGCCACAGATATTAATGGAACCTAATGAGATCTCAGCCCTGTGTTGAGAGGCAGGGACACAACCAGGGAGGCAAAAGAAGATAAAGGACAGAGAGGGAAAAAAAGGGTCCATGAGTGCTTTTTCCTACTCTGCCATATGGAACAACCCTATCTTTGCAGAGTAAAAGCAATCAGAACACCAATGTGTGTGTGGATATGGCATTAAGGTCTCACATCCCAGCCCTGTGATTACTGGGGTTGATTCTGTCCCACTGCCAGCCTGCAACACCAACGGTTTCTCCCAGCAGAGACCACAGAGCAAAACCCCAGCTCCTCTTACTGGAAGTGATGCAGGGAAGCCAAACCCTGCCCAGTCCCACACTCACACCAGGGAATATTTCACTGGGGACAGAGGGAGCAGCAGGAGTGGTGCAGGCAAGGCAAGGCAAGGCAAGGCAAGGCAAGGCAAGGCAAGGCAAGGCAAGGCAAGGCAAGGCAAGGCAAGGCAAGGCAAGGCAAGGCAAGGCAAGGCAAGGCAGCCCCTCCTGCCCTTCTGCCTCGCTGCATCCACGCCTGGATCCTGCCAGCTCCTGCCTCTCCTCACCAGTGCCAGCTTTTCCCCTCCAACCTCCCACTTGTGCTCTGTGCTGCCTGCCAGGGGTCTGCAGGAGGGAAGGGGCTCTCTCTTCCCTCGCAGCTCCTCCCCAGCCCCTGCTGCAGTGACCACCACGGGGTCAGCCCTGGGGCAGCAGCAGCAGCTTTGAAGTGTCTCGTCCCCACCAGCTCTCCTCTCCTTTCATCTGCCGGGTGCTTCCTGCCTTCCAGGCAGGGAGCTTGGGAAGCTGAGCCTGGAAAGCTCAGCCCAGCTTCCCCCAGAGCCACTGACCAGAGCAGGAGGAGGAGGAGGGACGCAGCCCCTGCCAGCTGGAACAGCCCTGACACGGCGCTGGGAGAGGCGTGAGCTCGCCAGGGAGGGAGGATCGGGACAGATGGATCTCTACAGTCAGCTGGAAGCGCTCCAGGAGAAAAGCCTCTCCCCACACGCCTTCCCGAAGGCTCGGAGATTTTGGGAAGCCAACCCCAGCCCCCAGCCCAGCAGACGCCACGAGGCCGCGGGCAGCGGCAGCCAAGCAGGAATCCGAGAGCATCAATCCTCTGCAGAATTCCAGGCTGGTCCCGGGCTGTGTTTGGAAGCCACAGGGCCATCAGCCGCTCCTGTTCCAGCCAAACATCGGCTCCGACAGCTCCGCCAGCTGCTGGCTGAGAGCACGGGGCCTGCGCTGCCAAAGGGGGGTGCAGGGACAGCCAGAGACACGGGAGCTGCTCTGCCTGCACACGGAGGGGCTGTCAGCTCCCATTAGCCAAGGCAGCCCCTGTGCCAGGCGGGGGGACACAGCCAAGAGCCGTGTGCCTGGCAGATGCCAGCCCCCGGCAGATGCCAGCCCCCAGCAGGGACACGGAGCTCGGCTCCCCAGCCAGCCTGTGGGGCACAGCCAATGCTCCCCCAGCAGCCAGGGGCTTCCCAAGGCGGGCGGGGGCTCGTGGCACACACCGGGACAAGCAGAGGTTCGTGTCCCCATGGACAATGTGAGTGCAGCCACTCCTGAGTTAAAAACAGAGGGCTGGGAACGAGGGAACAGATTCCAACACTTTCACACTGAGCAGTGCTGTCTGCAGCTCCTCCCGAGGGGCAGCTCCAGCCTCTGCTCCTGCCACCAGCACAGACCCGAGGGACGGCTGGAGCTGTGCCAGGGGAGGGTTAGGGTGGGTATCAGGAACGGTTCTTCCCCCAGAGGGTGGTGGGGCACTGACCAGGCTCCCCAGGGAATGGGCACGGCCAAGGAGGAGGGATGGAGACAGGAACTGCACTGGTTTGTGTGCAGGGACCTGGGGATGAGAGAGGGTGCTCCAGGTGATGGTGATGAGAAGGGAGGGAAGACTGAGGAAGGAAGATTGGGGAAGACTGGGGAGGGAAGATTGGGGAAGGGAACACTGGGGAAGGGAACACTGGGGAAGGGAAGATTGCCATCTTGTGGAGAGCACCTCGGGGAGGCCGAGGACAAGCAAAAGCAAGGGCTCAGAGCACAGGTTCTGCTCCAAGACCCCACAGCAACTGGAACAGCTCTGAATCCCCAAGAATTCACCCGAGTTCACCACCCCAATCCCATCCCAGAGCAGTTCTGCAGCCTCTGCTCCACTTTGGCTTCCAACAGATGGCAGACTCCAGAGCCACTTTCCCCTACCTCCAGCCTCCTATAATTAAATGTGATGCCTCTGTTCCTCCCCAAAACACAAATAAAAATTAAAATGAAGAAAAGATAAACGGCTCTGCCCTCATTTTGAGGGCCATACCGAGTTCGTGGTTAGTTCCAATGACTTTATCCCGCTCTGTGCATGTTCATGGCACCACCAGAAGTGCCTGCCCCCTTACCTGGATGATAGTGGGGAGAACCAGCTCTGGGAAGCCAATGCTGTGGGCTTGGCCATGGAGATATTCCAGCATCAGGTCATAGAGCTGGTCAATGAGTCCATCCTGAGCAGGAGAAACACAAATCAAGAGACTGGATACGACCAAAATCCCACAGATTTCCTACAGCAACTAAACCCTACGGATTTCCCAGACTGGGAAAGGAGTCTGCAGCCTTTGGGAGAGGACACAGAGCACATTCCTCGTGCTCTGCTGGTCACAGGGAGCCCAGGCACTGCTGGAGGCCGAGGTCCCACTTACTCTGAAGGCCTTTTCCTGAAGGTTGGCATTGGAGAGCTTCAGGATCACGGCGAAGTTGATGGGCTTGGAACTCATCCGTCCCGGCTTCTTGTTGAAATCCACTTGCTGGAAAACCTGGAGGAGAAAAAAAATGAGTGTAAAGGTGATCACAGCACAAACCAACCACCAAACAACTCAGCTAAGAGCAGTTCCCCAATTCCTGATCACTGTCCCACAGCTTTCCTAAACATCCCAGCCAGGGACAGGGAGGGAGCAAACACCAACCACACCTGGACCTGTAGAGACCCGGGTGTGAAATGTGCTGCAGAAGTGTGAAGTAAGAGGAAAACAACCCAAGGAGAGCACAAGAAACGGAGGTTTGTTCCTCAGCCCCACCCTTCTCATGGTCAGAGGTTGCACCTCAAGGCTGGAGTGGGTTTTGGAGCTGTCCCTGAAGGTGAGAAGGTTTTCAAAGCAAGACTAAACGATGCTTACACCAAATTAACTGAAATAACTGTCCCAGGGAGACCTGCCCAAACCACTGGAGATGAGGCAGATTCCCAGAGATCCCCACCAGAGGATCCCGTGTGGCAGTCAAGGGAGGCTTCAATGGCAACAGGAGCTCATTTAAACCAAAAAAAGGCACCAGTTGGTAACATTTGCACACCCGATACACCCACAGAGCGGTGAGGAGCACATCCTGCCCACCCACACTCCGGAGCACCCCGAGAGCAGCCCCAGCTCCTCTCTCCCTGAGCCCAAACGCTTTGAAATTGCCCTCCTGAGCAGGAAATCATTTCTCTTCCCTCTGCAGCAGCAGCACATCCATCATCATCCGCCCAGCACGGTGGGGATGCAGCACAGGGGCGGCTGCAGGCCGGGGGCAGCAGGACAGGGAGGCTGCTGGGGTCACAGCCGTGCCCCCAGGCCACAGGAGCATGGAGACTCTTATTGATTTCTTACATTTTATTTGTCAATCCGGGTTATTTGGAACGGAGGGACAAGCGTGGGGGCTTGTGCAAACAAAGAGCCCTTGCCTGGGGAATCGATGCCGTAAACCTCGTTATGCACAGTTATTTCTTTGGCCCAAACAGAGCTATTGATCCCCCAGGTCAGACGCATTAAAGGCGCCTGTCGGGGGCTCCCTGCGATCCTCCCGCGCCTCCAGGCAGGCAGGGAAGCGCAGCCAGAGGCTCTGGAACGCACCCAGGAGGTGGCAGGGAGCTGGTCAGGGCCTTTGGGAAGGGGAGGAAGTGTGGTTCCTGTCCTAAGGGCTGACAGCCAGGCTGAGGGAGAGCGTGACCGATGTCTAGGAATCCTGGGGCACGGGGGAAGGGGATAATGAGGGAGCAGAGGGCCAGAAACGTCACAGGCCAGCAGTGTGGCTGAAGGGATAACCACCGGCAGACAGAGGGAAGGACAGGGCAGCTCGGGCAGGAAGGAGAGGGATTTTTGGCACTCCCAAGCTCCAATTTCCACGTGGGGAGTGGGAAGGGAGCTGGGATACACAGATCCTACTGCCAGAGTGCAAATCAGCCCTGCACCACAGCACTCCCACTGCACCACCCCATCCATCCCCCCTCTTCCTGCCCTCAGGCTCTGGGAAAAGCCCCTGGCATCTGCTCTGATCCCAAGCTGGCAGCCCCACAGCAGCTCCCAGCAGGGCCAGGCAGCATTGCTGGGCCAGGCTGCATTGCTGGGCCAGGCTGCAGCTTCCTCCAGCTCTGTCTCTCACTCCACACCTCACTGAGGGCAGGGCTGAGGAAATCTCATTAAACTGCTCCAAAAAAGTCCAATTTTATTGCCAAGTTCAGCCAAGCTGCCCAACTTTCTGCAGAAGCTGCTTGAGTCCCAAAAGAGCTGAGGCTGGAAGGGACCCCTTCAAGTGACCTCCAGGGGGTCCCTCAGCCCTGTCCACTCAAATTTTGAGTATTTCTGAACAGCTGAGGGCGATCAGGGGACAGAGGGGGAACAGCTGAGGGCCATCAGGGGACAGAGGGGGACCACCTGAGGGTGATCAGGGACAGAAGGGGAACACCTGAGGGTGATCAGGGGCCGGAGGGGGAACACCGGAGGGGGGTCAGGGGACAGAGGGGGAACAGCTGCGGGCCATCAGGGACCGAGGGGGAACACCTGAGGGCGATCCGGGGACAGAGGGGGAACGCCGGAGGGCCATCAGGGGACAGAGGGGGACCACCTGAGGGTGATCAGGGACAGAAGGGGAACACCTGAGGGTGATCAGGGGCCGGAGGGGGAACACCGGAGGGGGGTCAGGGGACAGAGGGGGAACAGCTGCGGGCCATCAGGGACCGAGGGGGAACACCTGAGGGCGATCCGGGGACAGAGGGGGAACGCCGGAGGGCCATCAGGGGACAGAGGGGGACCACCTGAGGGTGATCAGGGACAGAAGGGGAACACCTGAGGGTGATCAGGGGCCGGAGGGGGAACACCGGAGGGGGGTCAGGGGACAGAGGGGGAACAGCTGAGGGCCAGCAGGGACAGAGGGGGAACACCTGGCTGAGGCCTGACACTCAGATTAGGGACAAGGTGTCAGGGCCAGAATGCAAAGAGGGGGGAAGGCCCTGAGTTTTCTCTCTTACAGCACTAAAAAGCAAAAAGAATCCTCCCCCTGAGCTCCATGACCCCAGAGGAGAGATGCCTCTGTCCCAAAATCTGGCTGGCAGGATTTCAGACATGCAGGAGCAAGAGGAAGGAAGCTGGGGAATGGCAAAGCCACCCAGGCCAGGGAGCAGGAGGTTTATAAACATTCCACAGGCTGGGGATGTGGTTTGCGAGGGACCTTTACAACAACCCCAAACCACAAAAGCCTTTGCTTCAACAGAACTTGATTAGGAGTGAGCCTGGCTGACTCAGGCACTTATTCCAGCAGTGTGTGTCCCTCCTCCTCAGCACCCAGCCCCATGCCAAGCTCAAGTCCTCACAGATATCTTCCTAAACATTTTTTTTTTGTAAATTCTTGAAGTTTTTTTTTTTTCTTTTCTTTCATTTCCCATTGTCTGCAGTCAGGAACAACTCTGCCTTCACCAAGACATGACCACATCAGCAGGATCAAGCTTGGGGAATTCCTGCAACCAGCTGAGGCTCTGAATTTCTCTGGCAACCCCTTCACCTACTCCAGCGTCACCAGTCCGAGCCCCTGAGACTGCATTTCTGCACCCAGCTGGTCTCAGACACGACTCAGAGACAATAAAAGCTGAATCCTATTTTCTCACCAAGTCTGGTGCTGTTTGCCAGGGATTTTAGGGAGTGAGAAAACTGGGAGGCCTTGGGAGCTGCTGGAGGGTGGAGTGAGTGTGTTTAGCAGGGAGAAGGTGTCAGCAGGGAGCAACCAACCTCCAGGATGAATGGCAGCACGGGGATGAAGGTCCCGGTGCTCTCAGACAGCAGGGTGAGGGCACGGATGCAGTGCATGCGCAGGGGGTAGAACCGAGACGTTGGCACCAGCCTGGGCAGGAAAAAATAAATAAAAATTAACTATATCAGGCCAAATTTATAGAGAAACTGCACCTGCAGCCTTCAGAGAGCATTTCCTACTCTGCTGAAGAAAGCCAGCTTCAGCACTGCACAGCAGCCTGGGCCGCTGAAGCTGCCCCACGGCCGGAAATAAAATTCCCACATTAAATCCACAGCCCTGACACAAACTCCTCCTGCCACAGCTCAGCTCCCCAGCTCTGCTGGGAGAGAGGGCTCCCAGAGCTGCAGCTGAAGCCTGTCCCTGGTGCTGTGCAGGGATGCTGAACACTCGGCTCTGCCCCTCCAGCACAGGGAGGGGTGCAGGGAGAAGGGGCAGGGCCGGCAGTAAAATGACCCCAAAAGCAGCGAGTCTGGCCAAGAAAGGAGCTCCCCCAGCAAAGCAGAGCAGGAGGAGGTTCCTCAGCTCAGGGTTTGTGCCCACAGAGTCCCTGCTGCCACCTGGACAGTGACACTGAGCGTGGAAGGTCGCTGAGGAGCTGGGCATTTCAACAGCCAGGAGTCAGCACAGACAAGGGGAAGATCCCTGACTGACTCACCCATATTTCAAATAATTCAGACAAAAGTTGAGCCAACTCCCTGTCAGGCTGGGACAGAGCAGAATCAGCTCCCCCAGGAGCAGAGGGAGAATGGGGAGCACCCCTAAAAGCCCCAGGCCTCGTTCCTGCCCCACTCTCAACAACCTGCACTCGAAGTCATGGAAGCCTCCAGCATTAAAAATTTTATGTTTTTAAACCACAGCTCACAGATGACAGACCCAAGCTGATAAATGAACCCCTCCCTCCCCAAAGGACTTGCTGAGCAATCCAGGAGAGCCCACAAAATAAAAATGTTTGACCAGGCATCATCAATCAGCTGCATCCCCCATCCAAATAGTGAAATAATTATCACCGGATCCATCATAGAAATAAATCTGCTTTGCACCCCTGCTCTGGCACCCCTGGAGATGACGAAAGCCATTCTCAGGAATTAATTGATCGAGGAATAAAGCTGTTAAGTGTATGGATTTACTGTAAACCAAGCCCATTAATTTCAGAGTGCGTGGCCATGCCACAGCCTGCTCCACATCCCGGGGCCGGATGCACAGGGAATGCCAAACACAGCTGGGAGCAGGGAAGCCCAACTGCCCAGCCCCTCCAGGGGCTCAGAGCGACTCCTTGCACCTCAGAGGAGAGCCCCCAATGCCTTCCCACCACGTGGAACGGCTCCTGTCCTTTTGCCAGGCTGCGGGCGTGGGAACAGCCTCAAGCTTGGTTTGATTTGGTACAGCCCATCCTGCCACAGCCCCGTGAGCAGAGAGGACACGGGGAGCTCCTCTCAGCACCAGCCTCTGCTGCAGGCCACCCAGGGCCTGCTCAGGTGTCCCAGGTCACCCAGGGCCTGCTCAGGTGTCCCTGCTGTGTCCCAGGCCAGCCAGGGCCTGCTCAGGGACACCCAGGCTGTCCCTGCTGTGTCCCAGGTCACCTGGGGCCTGCTCAGGTGTCCCTGCTGTGTCCCTGCTGTGTCCCAGGTCCTGCTCAGGTGTCCCTGCTGTGGCCCTGTTGTGTCCCAGGTCCTGCTCAGGTGTCCCTGCGGTGGCCCAGGTCACCCAGGGCCTGCTCAGGGACACCCAGGCTGTCCCTGCTGTCTTCCCTGCATGTGCTGAGAGGCTGGAATGGCACAGGCACCAAAAATCCTCATTTAACCGCACACCAGGGAGCAGCTGCATCTCTACAGCTCGCACTGGGAGCAGGGCAGAAACCTGAGCAGACGAGGCCAGGAAAAGCTTATGGAGAAAAAGGCTGCCAGAACAGGAGCCCCTGCTGCTGAGAGCAACCATCAGCGTGGAGAGGGGCCAGCACAGGGGCCAGAGGAGCTGGGGAGGATGGGGCAGGTCTGGGGACAGAGGGACTCGGGGCCACTGTCCCTGTGCTGGAGCCAGGCGCCACCTCCAGGCACGGGGACCAGAACGGGACTCTCCTCCCATCCATCCATCCATCCCTCCATCCATCGAGCCATCCATCCATCCAGCCATCCAGCCATACCTCTGTCCATCCATCCATCCCAGCCATCCATCCAGCCATCCCTCTGTCCATCCATCCATCCATCCATCCGTCCATCCCTCCCATCCCTCCCTCGGGATGAACCCCCCAGCACAGCAGGAGCAGGGTAAGAAGGGCCTGCAGGGTCACAGTGTCCTGTCCCACAGAGCCACTGCCTCCCCACATCTGCCAGTCCTCTGTATCCCAGCCACCGGCCTGGCTTGGGAAGGAATCCAGGGGGAATCTGTTTTATTTTCCCAGCCCTGGAATCACAGGATCATGGAATGGTTCGGGTTGGAAGGGACCTAAAGCTCATCCAGTGCCATGGGCAGGGACACCTTGCACTATCCCAGGGTGCTCCCAGCCCCATCCAACCTGGCCCTGGACACTTCCAGGGATGGGGCAGCCGCAGCTTCTCTGGGAGATCCATTCCAGGGCCTCCCCACCCTTAGGAGGAGGAATTTTATCCCGATAATCTCATCTGAACCCACCCTCTTTCAGTTTGAAGCCATTCCCTCTTGTCCTGTCCCTCCATCCCTTGGAAATCCTCTCTCCCCATCCTTCTTGTAGCTCCTTCAGGTCCTGGAAGGCCACAGTGAGTTCACTCCAAACCTATCTGTGGGGTTCCCAAACCTCCAAAGCCTCGTCAGGCAGTACCTGCAGCTCGTGCCAAGCTGCTAAAACACCTGCTGAGAGTCACCCCGTTCCCCTCTCCTCGGCCCCAGACCCCTGATTTATCTGCCTGGATCCATCCCCAGGAGCAGTGGGGGACGGGAGGAGGGATGTTTGCCTCCTCTTATCTGATCGTTTAAATCTGCTTATCTTCATCACCGCTGGGGAGTTTTTCCAGACCGGGTTTTAAAGCTGAGAATCTGGTTACCAGAGCTAACAGGATTGGGGAGATCACCGGAGATCCCAAAATTCCCTCAATGCTCGTTATTAACAGCCACCTCAGAGCACAAACATTTCACCCACATAAACTGACGGGAGGAGGGAACTCTCAGCAGACATCCTGAAAATAACAACCGTGTCCCACTTCTTCAAGTCCCAATGATCAGGCACCAAAAATGCAGCTTCTAAATGTATTTACAGAGCTGGAGATGAGGATTTTCATTTCCCTTGCAGTTACAAGGATAATCTGCCCAGGTTATTCAGACTGAGACTCTTCTTATACAAAGAGGAGAGAATAACCCACACCACAACTCTGTCACCACCTAAACAGGAGCTCAGGCACATCTTGGGCTGGAAAATTTCAATTAAAAGCAGCTTTGAGACCATTGAGGGTTAAATCCAAATCACAGAACTGTAAAATAACCTTACAAACAGAGCAAAAAGGACTAAGAATTCTACTCACTTGATACAGCCAATAATGACCTGTGTCAAGGGGTAGATCAGGGGCTCCATGACCTCGCTGGGGTGGATGGTGCTGAGAACTCGACACCAGAAGTACAGGCAGTGGATGTACTGCCAGTTATAGACGGACTGGAAGTTCTCCTGCAGGAAAGGGGAAGAAAACAAAGGCAGAAACTTGAAAATGTGGCATTTGATGGGCACTCACTCTGCTTCCTCTCCAGGTTCCTTTCACCCAGGACACCGCAATGCCCAGGGAGGAAGAACAGCACTGGAGCTGCCATTCCCAGGGCAGCAAGCTCACTGGGTACCAGGCAGTGCCCGAAGGAAATAACGGCAATAAAACCAGCCTGGTGTTGCTCCAGTGTGGCTGCTTTGAGGAGGACGAGTTCCCAGCCTTCCAGCAGGCCCTGGGATGTGGCCAAGCACAGGAAATCCTGAGCCCATCACTGGCAAAGCGAGGAGCAAACGGTCAGCCCAGCACTTCTGGGTAAGACACCGCCCAGGACAGCTTCATTTTTTACACCTGCAGGCTAAAAGTGACAGGCAGCAGAGCAGAGAGCAAACCTGCAGCTCTGGTCTTTCTGGTTACCACCAAAACCGCTGTGGCAGCAGTGACACGGTGACAGCAGCGACTCCAGCCTGGCCCAGCAGCGTGGCCAAGGGTGGCCCAAGGCTTGCACCAGCCCAAGACATTGTTTTCAAGATTTGGGCAGGTGCTGCAGCAGCTCTCAGTGCCAGATTAAATAAAAGCCCAGCTAGAGCAGGAGTCCCTCAAGGAAACCCTTCCCAAAAAGTTCTGTAGCCCCATAGGTATTACCCAAAACCACAGCAGACAGCACTCACAAGGTGCCTCAGCCCCCACTTGTGTTTTTTTCCAGACTTTCAAGGCCCAGCTCATCTCTTCTGCATGGAAAAGCAGGATGCACAAGTCCTGAGACAGGCGCAGAATCCTTTAATTGCAGCCACTGGGCCAAACCCTGCAGCAGGGACTTAAGCCAAGCCACAGCTGGACACGGCAGAGCTCTGCCAGCTCTGCCCAGGTCACTGAGATGTACCAAAAAGCTTTCCTCAGCTTCTCCTGCACAGAACAGACGAGCAATCTGCTCTGGTAATCACCTTCCACCACCATCCAGCGCTCTGTTTAAATAGGCTTAGCGCTTGCATTCGGACATTTTGGTGGTGCCACTCCCATCTGAAGTTCCACAACCTCCCCAGCTGTGAAATCAAGTGGATTTGCTCCTTGTCTGGGCCACGACTGAGGGTGTAAGGAGCCAGTGCAATCCAATTAGGAGATATGCAGCCCAGACTTCATTTATCTCTGCTTATTTATCCCCATGTCTGACCAGCCAGGAGATTTAGCTGGGCACCAATCCTGCCCTGTTTGGGGGCAGCTGAACACTTAATCTGTGGGGTCTGTTTTGCTAAACAGGACTAAATCCAGGATTAGCAATCTGACTCAGATTTCCGAGGTCAGACTGGAGGTGGCTGAAACCAGGGCTGCTCCCCAAAGGTCTGAGCTGCTTTGTTCAGTTAAGTCCTTTAAATAGCACGGACTTTGCTGGGGAGATGAACACCCCGGGGTGGCTCCTAAGCTGCTTTACCTCCAGGTTTTGTAACAGAGGCTGCAAACAGCAGCTTCGGAATAGAAAAAAGGTGCCCAAGATGGAAAGTGCAGCACAAAGTCTCGCAGGTGGGGAGAGAAATGCAACTCCCACCCTGCAGGAGGGTTTGGGTTCAAAGGGACCCTAAAGATCATCCATGGGCAGGGACACCTTCCACCATCCCAGGCTGCTCTGAGCTCCATCCAACCTGGCCTTGGACACTTCCAGGGATGGGGGAGCCACAATTTCTCTGTGCCAGGGCCTCCCCACCCTCACAGAAGGAAGAATTTCCCCCGATATCCAATCTAACCCTCCTGTCAGTGTGAATCTGTTCCCCCTCATCCTGCCACTCCAAGCCCTTGGAAATAACTGGACGGAGACTTTTTCACAGGCTACTTTCAAGTTCTGCAAGGCCACCCCAAAGCTTCCATTTTTTTCTCCTTCCTGGCCAAAATTTCAGCACAGACAACTCCCTGGAGCCCCAGCAACAGCTCAGACACCACCACAGCCTGAAGCGGTGACTGCAATTCCTCCTCTCCACACAATTCCCCCTAGGAGGGTGGGATACTCCTTCCCCACCGGGGCTGGTCCCCACCTTCTTCCTGACGGTCATGGCGCTGCGCAGGTGGATGGCCAGCTGGCGGATGTAGATGAAGGTGTGCTGGTAGGAGGTGTGCGTGTCCAGGGCAAACATCTCCGTCAGCGTGCGCTGCATGAAGCTGATCATGGGCAGCACGTTGGGAGAGGTGAACCTGGAGTTCTTCACGAAGGCAATGTACATTTGCTGCGAGGGGAAGAGGACGGGAAACCACCAGGTAAACCAGGAGGAAAACCATTCTCGGGCTCCTCTGTCCCTCCCAGGTGTGTCCAAACCAGGGCAGGAGCGTTGCTTTTACCACAGAGAGGAATAACCCAGCCTGCTCCTGCTCCAGGGGAGGCAGGAGTGTGTCTAGCTTGGAGATGCCCCCAGCAAGAGGACAACGCTGCAGGAGGGTCTGAGCCACACGTGGGGATGGCTGGGCACAGCTCTCCTGCTCAGGTGCCACCGGGACAGGAGAACACACCTGGGAGCTCAGGTGCCACTGGGACAGGAGAACACACCTGGGAGCTCAGGTGCCACCGGGACAGGAGAACACACCTGGGAGCTCAGGTGCCACCGGGACAGGAGAACACACCTGGGAGCTCAGCTGCAAGGTCAGAGCGGCTCAGGAGGATGTCAGCACTGAGGAATGTGGGAGATGAATATTCATCATGTACCAGAGCAATCCCCTGCTCAGTGTNTGGGACAGGAGAACACACCTGGGAGCTCAGCTGCAAGGTCAGAGCGGCTCAGGAGGATGTGCACTGAGGAATGTGGGAGATGAATATTCATCAAGTACCAGAGCCGGCCCCTGCTCAGAGTGCCTGCCCCCAGCAGGAAGGGCAGCAGTGGGAAGCAGGAATCGCCCTGATTAAGAGAATTTCTGCCCTGCTTGGTTTTCTGGAGGCTGCCAGCATCACCTCCAGCACCTGCTCTACCTGCAGCTCAAGGCTTTGAGCCATTTGCACGTAACACGAGGAAGAAAAGGTGCAGAGTGCAGCACCCAGGCTTACCTTGAGCAGGGGGCTGAGGTAAACCTCCTTCTTGTACCTACAGATCTTGTTCAGCACCAGGAAGGCCAGGACTCTGACTGTCTCCTCCCCCGTGCTCCACAGAGTGATGGTTTGCTGGGATAAAACAGGAACAGGTGAGTGAAGGCACAAAGAGCTCCTTGCTGCTCACAGACAGGCCTGATCCTGCCTCCTTCCCAGCAAGAAGGCAGCCAGGAGGCAGATGATGCAAAGGTGGCACAAAGGTGGCACAAAGGTGGCAGGCTGTGCTGTCACAGAGTCAGTCACGGGCAGCCCTCACAGTCTCACTGGGACACCACACAACAGGCAAGGCTGACGTTTCCATGATCAATAACGGAACCTGCCCCGAAGCAGCACCTCTAAAAACCACACACCCTTTTATCTGTGTGCCTGAACACTCCCTTCAACTCTCCTGAGCCACTCCATCTCCCCCAGGCTCACCTGGCCGTGGCTGGCCCTGTCAGGAAGCACCTGGTGCCCCCCAAAACCGGTCACCTCACCTGCACTAACGCACTGCACAGCACAGAGAGAGCTCCCTGCAGGGCTGAAAAAGCCTTCTCAGAAAGCCCTGCAGCAGCTCCTTCAGCTGTGAGGTGTGCCAGCCTCCCAGCACCCCATGGCTGGAGGCGTCTCCACCACCAAAGGCCTCCCTGCCTCCTCTCAGAGCTGCCCTGCAGTTTCCACTCAGATGCCACCCCGTGCCCTCCGTGCCTCCTCCACGCCTCCTGTGTTGTTGGTAACGCTCAGCAGTTGTGACTGAGCTGCCACAGAAATATTCCACCCCCAGCTCCCCGAGTGGAGAGGCAGCACAGACATTCCCAGAGCCTGGCAGCAATTCCTCCATCTGGGAGGAGGAAGCAGCTTCCCAAAACACCTCCCTGCCACTTCCCTGGGGAGCAGCAGCTACAAACAGAGCCACCCGCCCACTGCCCTCAGCCTGGCATCACCTCGTGGCACCTGCAGAGGCAGGAATCCTTTGCAGGAACAAAAGCAAAGCAAGGGAGCACCACCAGAGACTGAACTGCCAGGGGATCCAGCCCAAATACCACAAAAGGCTCAGCTGAAAGGGAAAAAAGCGGCTCAGATGCCAGTGGCACATCCCAGCGGCACATCCCAGCACGTCCCCTTACCTTGAGGAGGGCCCGGCACTGCTTTGGGAAGGACAGGTAATATGGAACTATGGAATTCACGTGCTGCAGGACTGCTGCACCCACTGAGGCCTCCGTCAGGCACGACAGCAGCTGTGGAGGAGAACAAAACCACCCTGTTTAGCAGGCAGTGCTCACCAGCCCTCCCTCTGCCAGTGTTTTGCTGGCTCCAAACACTCCTCTGTCAGGAAGGAGCTCACACGAGCCCCAACGGCCGGACCAGGGGAGGAGCAGGCACAGGGCAGGTTAAAGAGTTAAAGAGCTGCCCTGCAAGCCCATCCTCCTGGAAATGGGAGCTCAGGATGCTGCAGCTGCAGGGTGCATGGCCCCTGAGCTCGGCACACCTCCCTCGTGGGCGCTGGGGTAAACCTGGCTTTACCTGCGGTGTGGGACACCCGACAGGTGCCAGGACACCAAAGTGTCACCCCACTGCAAAGGGCCAGAGTCACCCTCAGCCTGCACGAGGAAACACCACCCGAGCTAGCTGGTAACAGGGGATTTCTCCAGGATTTCTGAGCGGGAAGCTGGAATACTTTGGCTATCAGGAGGTTAACTCTCCCTCAAGGAAAGGCTTAGACAAAACACGAAGAATCGGGATCTTTGTGTCTGCAGCTTGTTCAGCTCAGCTCACTGCAGCCAAACCCAAAGACAAGCTGAGCTCCAGGTGGCTTCGAGAGAGGCTCTGCCTGATGCAGCCCCAGCTCCTGGAAGCAGCACAGGCATTCTGTCCACATTTAATCTGCCTCCTCACCCTCCTCCTTGCTCTGCAAAGATTCTGGACTGAGCAGACTTTGCCAAGTCCCTCTCACACCAAAAGGAGAAGATTTTGTTCAGAAATTGTGCCAGAAAATCCACTGTGGTGAAGGGTGGGACTGAGGGAGTCAGCCCAGGAGCAGGGATTGCTCCCAGGGACTGCATTCCCAGCTCTTCCTTGTCTGCAATCCTCTGCTGCTGGAGAGAGGCACCACAGCTTGAGGGGAAAATAAAAAGCTCTCCTGAGCAAATTGCTCTTTCTGCTAAGTCATTGTGCCAGCTCCCAGCTAAGGGACAGCAGCGCTTGGGTTGTCTCTCCTGGTATCCCTTCCCTCAGCTGCTGAAGAGTCACAATTTCAGTGCTGGTTTGGTTTCAATATTCTAACTTGGGCATGCACAATGAAGCAATCTCAAAAAAAAAAAATTAAGTGGGGGCAGGAGTTTCCTTCAGAAATAATCCACAAATTGTCTCTGAAACACCAGACATCAATTGTGGATGGGTGGGATGGAACGTTATCATAGTCAGAGATGTCACATGTGAGGTAACCAACAGAACACCTCAGTATTTACCCCAAGTGGAGAGATCACAGCACCAGAAAATGAATTAATGATGCAGAATGCAAGAGCACAGACTGCAAACTACTTTAAAGCCTATTAAATATTAATCTGCCAGACAAATTAAAACAGAGAGAGCTGCCAGAATGTTAATTCAACCCTTCTTTACTGCCTTACCTATTTTGACCCAAGCATCCTCTGAACCTCCAAACTGTTAATTAGACCAAGTAATTCCAAAACAAGACAGGGAAACAATGAACACAAATCTCAGAGGGGCAAACCCCAGCTGCTTCACTCCAAAATATCCTAAATGGCCCAGCAAGGCACAGACTGACCCCAAGACCAGAATATGATGATATTTCTTACCTGTATGGTACAGCCAAGATAAACTTTGATGTCCAGCCGTAGCTTTCCCCAGAGGGGGCTGGTGGAAGGGAGAACCAGTCTGGAAAGGAGCAAGAATTGAGTTTAGCTTTAAAAAAAAAACCCAAATAAATCAGATTTCAGCAGCAAAATGAGAGGTGAGATGAATTCCTTGCAACAACAACTGCCTGCAAGGCACGAACTGCTGGGTGAACTGGGGTCACACACTGGTGGCACACAAGGGACACAGCAGAAAGGTCGGTCCCTTCCTCTGAGAGCCAATTCCCAGCGCCTGAACAGTGGAGTGCAAGCACAGGCAACTCCAGACCTTCCTGAAGGCACACAGCCCCTGCAGACGCCCGCAGCTTGGTTTTACAGGGGACACAATTTGGGGGAAGAAAAGAAGAACCCCGTGAGCATCAGCAGGAACTCAGCGTTTGGGAAGAGCTGGCAGCTCTGAAAATCCCCACCAGCTTTCCTGAAGGTCTCAAATGCCCCCCGACTTACTTGAGCTTGTTCTTGGGGGCTTTGGGGAGCAGCAGCTTGTGCAGGTGGTGGAAGAGGTCCCGGATACAGAAGGACACCAGGGCATTGAACACTGGGTAAAACAAGCCAGGAAAGCATTTGTAAGGGATTTGCCACGTATGCCTGGCTTTCCTAATGTGAAAAAAAGGTCCCTGAGGAACTGAAGCCAGTAATTTCCATGGCAGAACTCCTGCATTTCCTCCTAGAAACCCCCAGTTTGCCTTGTATTAGAATTTTTATCTAAGATGAGAAGGCACAAGGGCCACCTGTGCAGGCAAACAGCACCAAGAACCCACCCTTGAGAGAAAAGATCCCAGTGCACAGAGCAGCACGGCAAAATAAGCCCCTTAAGGAAGTGAAAGGGTAAATTAACTCCTCCCAGTGCTCAGCTCCCCCCAGATGATGATTCCCCTGCCCTCACCTGCAGTGTCCGTCACCTGGAACTTGCTGGGGTCACCACCACTGTCCCCCTTGGTGGTGGCCACAGCTGCCTTGTAGGCTTGGGTGATTTCATGGAAGAGTTTTGGGGTCAGATTCCTCTGGGGAAACAAGAAAAGGGGTTGCTGAGGAGAAGAAGCAAGGGATCTCCTGGGACTCTGAAGCTCTTGACTGGCACAGGAGCACTGGAATTCACTGGAAGTTTGAGGGCAAGAAGACCTCCATCCTCTAACGTGGAGGAAAAGCATCAGGACAGGGCTAACAAACTCAGTGACCATCACCTGCCCTAAAACTGGCTTTTAACTGCTGAGGCTTGAGAAGGAATTAATCAGCTGCAAGCAACTTCCAGTTTGAGCTTCATTAGCTATTCCATCACTACTTAAAATGTGAATAAGCTACTGCCCTTAGCCATTCCATCACTACTTAAAATGTGAATAAGAAAGCTCCTGGAGCTGCCAAAGGCTTAGCAAGAGGCTGAGAAATCCAAATTTGATCATTCTGGCCTCTTCTGAGCTCCATTTCTGCAGCTTTCCCCTCATGTGGAATGGCAGTACTTGAATCTCGCAGCCCAAGAGAAATGACAAAGAAGGCACAAGAGCTCTGGGGGCACGGGACACAAATTCTGTGACAGATCACCAAATCCCAAATTGGCCTTTTTCAGGCAGTGAGGAGAACTCTCCAGTGCTTTGCATTCCAACTCCCTGCTCACCTGGGCAGCTTTTTTCCATTCTTCCACCATTTTCAAGCTCACGTGGATGAAGGAAACTTTCTTCCTTTTGACTTTTTCTTGTTCTTCATCTTCATCATCTTCATCTTCGTCACTGGCTTCCTACAGAGATCAGCAAGAGGACTGAGCAAAGCTTTCAGCAACTCCTGCCTGGCCCCAGCTCTTCTGCTGAGCAGCTGATGAGGAGGAAGGCAGGCAGGGCTGACTTTATCAATGCTGATTCCAGCACCTTCTGGAAAGCAGGAATGTTTTAGATGGGATAATTTGGAATAAATTCCTCCCTGCGAGGGTGGGGAGGCCCTGGCACAGAGAAGCCGTGGCTGCTCCATCCCTGGAGGTGCCCAAGGCCAGGCTGGGATGAAGCCTGGAGCAGCCTGGGACAGTGGAAGGTGCTGGGGATGGAACTGGGTGAGATTTAAGGTTCCTTCCAACCCAAACCATTCCGTGACTCAGGGCTGGCGCTGGAACACACAGACTCCACACGGGAGGAGTTAACTGATCCCAGCAGCCCCAAGCTGGGCCTGGTACCTCGAGTGTATCCGGGGGCCTGTGCAGAGCCTCCTCCTCCTCAGAGCTGTCTGAGGCATCAAAATCCAGCAACTTGCGGTCGTTCTCCTCCAAAAACTTATAAAACTCGGGATCTCTGTCCTTCAGCCTGGAGAGCTGATCTTTGTGTTCAGACGCCTTTCCCTTCTTCCTGCTGGGGCAGAATTAATTGTTTATTCACTGCTCAAAGTTCTGCTGCTGCTGGAAGAAAAACATTTCATTAATCGCTAAGAAATCTTGACAGCAGGATACTAGGCGGTACTGGGGCAGATGAAAACATCTGGAAAAACCATCACAAATTTATTTCTCAGAGCTGCTCCAGGGATGGGGACTGCACCATCTCCCTGGGCAGCCCCTTCCAGTGCCTGACCACCCTTTTCGTGGAGAACCTCCTCCTGATGTCCAACCTGAACATCCCCTGGTTCAACTGCGGCCGTTCCCTCTCCTCCTGTCCCTGTTCCCCGGGAGCAGAGCCCCACCTGGGGCTGCCCCCTCCTCTCGGGAACTTGTGGAGAGCAAAAAGGTCCTTCCTGAGCTCTTCTTCTCCAGGCTGAGCCCCCCCGGCCGCCCCTCCCAGGCCGTGCCCAGCCCTCACCTGCCCGGCCGCGCCTGCAGCCCCTGGGCCGCCTTCCCGCTCGGCCGCCGCCGCCTCGCAGCGCTGCTGAGGGCCCTGCCGCCCTCCTCCTCCTGCTCCTCCTCCTCCCAGCCGCCGTCATGCTCCGAGTCCGAGCCGGCAGCGAGGAACTCGTCCAGGCTCAGCTCCGCCAGCTTCCTGAGGGGGGGAGAAAAGGAGTGTGTGAGGGAAAGCGCATCCCCGCGTCCCGGCGGTGTCCCCGCTGCGGCACGCACCTCCTGCCGGGGGCCGCCATGTTGCCTCCGCCACGCGGCCGCCACTTCCGCTGCCAGCGCCCGGGGTGAGGCGGGGCCGGGAGGCCACGCCCACATTTATGCAAAGTTTGGATTTCCATACTCGGCCCCGCCCCACAACAACGCTGGCCCCGCCCCCTCCGTGTTGGCCCCGCCTCGGCCCCGCCCCGCCGGCCGATCCCTGCATCCTGGACATTCCCGGCCGGAATCAGGAATAGCGCGGCCAGCGGGATCAGGGAAGGGATTATCCCCGCTCTCCGCACTGGAGAGGCCGTGCCCCCGGTGCTGCGTCCGGTTCTGGGCCGCTCCGTTTGGGACGAATATTGGGGTGCTGCGTGTCCACTGGGAGGACATTGGGGTGCTGCAGTGTGTCCACTGGGAGGACATCGGGGTGCTGCAGTGTCCACTGGAAGGACACTGGGGTGCTGCAGTGTGTCCACTGGGAGGACATTGGGGTGCTGCAGTGTCCACTGGGAGGACATTGGGGTGCTGCAGTGTCCACTGGGAGGACATTGGGGTGCTGTGTGTCCACTGAAAGGATACTGAGGGGATGCAGGGTGTCCCCTGGAAGGACATTGAGAGGCTGGAGTGTGTCTGGAGAAGGGGAATGAAGCTGGGCAAGGGGCTGGAGCACATGTCCTATGAGGAGGGGCTCAGGGAGCTGAGCCTGGAGAAAAGGAGGCTCAGGGGGGACCTTCTCCCTCTCCACCATCCCCTGACAGGAGGCTGTAGCAAGGTAGTGGTTGGTCTCTTCTCCCACGTAACAAGCGACAGGACCAGAGGACAGAGTTTTAAGCTATGCCAGGGGTGGTTTGAGGTTGGACATCGGGAGGAATTTCTCCATGGAAAGAGTGGTCAGGCCTTGGAAGGGGCTGCACAGCGAGATGTTGGAGTCCTCATCCCTGCAGGTGTCCAAGGAACTCCTGGCGGTGGCACGCAGTGCCCTGGGCTGGTGACAAGGTGGGGATCGGTCCCAGGTGGGCCTCGATCATCCCAAAAGTCTTTTCCCAACGTCAACGATTTGGGGACCCCCGTTCAGGCCACGCCCACACCCGCAGACCACGCCCCCAGGATTAGCCCCGCCCCGCTCGCCCTTTGTGCGGCGAGCGGCGCCAGGGGGCGGGGCCTGCTCGCATCGCCCCGCCCCTTCTCCCGCCAGGCCCCGCCCCTCGCTCGCTGGCCCCGCCCCCGGTGCCGGTGCCGGTGCCG
>VWPU01017835.1:0-23818 GCA_013398955.1 Callaeas wilsoni | reverse complement strand
GCCCCGCCCCGGTCTCGTCACGGCGCCGCTTCCGCCGCGTCCCGGCCGCGGCCATGGCGGAGCTGGCGGCGGCCGAGGAGCTCGCCAAGCTCGAGTACCTGTCGCTGGTCTCCAAGGTGTGCACCGAGCTCGACAACCACCTGGGCATCAACGACAAGGACCTGGGTAAGCGGCGCGGGCGCGGCCTTCGGGCAGCTCCGGCGCGGCCGGTGAGCGTCGCGTTCCCGGCCACACGGCAGCTGGGGGAGGGCCGTGGTAGCCCTTTCCGTGGGGCCGGCCGCCCCACAGCCGGACGTTTTGTGAAGGTGCTTTTCGCATTTAGACGATAAAACCCATTATTTTTCTTCAAAAAAACTTGTAGTGAGCCTGAGGGAACGCTTCGTTCTGGGCTCCCAGGAGGGAGCTGAGGAGAAGCTCCCTCGGGCCCGCAGCAGCCACAGGGGCCTGGCTGGGCCCCGCACTGCCGCAGCAGCTTCTGCCCCCGCCTGCAGGCCTTACGCTGCTTTCTGCTTCCTTGTTTTCATTTACTTTATGCATTTTCCTCACAGCCGAATTTGTGATAAGCCTTGCCGAGAAAAATACCACATTTGACAGTTTTAAAGCAATTCTTCTGAAGAATGGTGCTGAGTTCACGGTAAGTGAGACCTGAGCGTTATTTATGTATTCTTCCTGTTGTGGTATATTTTATAGAGCGTTCTGTTTTAAAGAGAGAGTTGTGAGGAGTGGTTATTGGTTTTCTTCACTTGGAAAACAATGTACTAATTAGTTTCTGCTATTCCTGTCTCCTCTGCCTATTTTTTAAAACTTTTGTAGTCTTTGAAAAGCATCTTCCTGAGGATTCAAACTACTTATTGTTATGTTGAGCATATAAAATATGAAAGAAACAACTTTTTGTGAAGGCAAATGTTGCCATGAGTCTTTTTATGATGCATATATATGCTAGCTTTATCGATTCCTCTGAAATAATTGTAGTTGGAGTAAATAGGTGATTAAAAATTATTAACAGAAAAGTCACTTAGATGAAATGATAATAATTATTTTGGGGTTCAACTTACGCCTTTTTAGGATGCATACAAAGTCCAGTGATAGCTTCTAAAAATCAACCTGCATCTTCACAATTGATGGTTTTTTTGTCCTGCGAATAAACCCTCACTTGTGCGTTCTAACAATGAAAGTGTTGCAGTCATTTCTTAGAGTATTGTATCAATTTTTTCAGGATTCCCTCATTAGTAACTTGCTACGTCTCATACAGACGATGCGGCCTCCACCAAAACCATCTACGAGCAAAGGTACGTGCAGCCAGAGGCTCAGCGTGCGGGGAGATTGATGCAGCTGCTGTTCAGTCCTGTAAGGCAGCTCCTCTGGCACCACGCGTGCTGCTGTTGTCATTCCGAGTGTGCTGCTCGGGGGGTTCAGTCTTTGACATATTCACTAACAATCAGAAGTTAGTTTGAAGGAAAGTCACACAGTATTCCTTGAATTGAATCTCTGTAAAAGCTGTATCAACCTTTGCGTTCAGATGAAAATTAAACTTTATATTCAATTATAGAAAAAGTAAGAGTGAATTGTTGTATCATTGTGCCTTTTTTTTTTTTTTTAACCTCAAAACCAGAGGCAGTTGTCAAACCCAAATCAGAGAAAGAAAAGTTGAGGGAGTTGTATCCAGCCCTTTGCAGGCCAGACAATCCCAGCATCAGGGTAAGGTGATCATTTCAGATTTCTTTTGTGACTGTATGAAAACTTTCTTTTTTATTTCCCCCTGGTTAGTTTCAACCTTTTTTCTCTGTGTAATGCATGGGTAAATGTGAACTATGAGAAATGAAGAGTGGAAGAGGTAGATGGCTGGTGTCACTGCACACTGTTGCAAAGAATAGCTGTTAGCAATTGCCATGTTGATACTGTTTTGCAGAATGTGTGGAAGGTGAGACTTTTGTGACCTGAAATTTGTAGCCTGGCCTTCCTTTACATAATGTTCAAAGTAACGATGTGTTACGAAATAATTAAAAATTTTGTATATTCAGATACTATGAGGGACTTCTTTATTTCTGTAATAATTTGGGGCACTGAGATGGAACTTCCTTTTGTACAAAAGCAGAATTGTCTCAATATTATGGCCACATTGGGAGAGAGCTTTGTTACCTTTTTTCTGTATCACATACTGAGTCTGATCTTTTTTTATCTCACATTCTTTCTAAATAGATACACGTATGATGATCATTCTGTAGTTTAATTCTTTGTCACAGGCTTTTTATCAGCCCTTTTGCAGAACAGTTTTCTTTTCTTGCAGAATATGCTGGATGAAGATGACGTGAAAGTGGCAGCTGATGCCCTGAAAGAGCTCGAAGCTCTGATGCCTAGTGCAGACAGGCAGGGCAAGCAGAGGGGCAGCGACCATCGGTAGGTGCCTGGTATGTCTGGGGGAGAGGTCTTGGCTGTTGTCACTGAGGTGGAGATCCACTGCAACGATGTAATGTTTGTTAGGGCAAAGAAAAGGAAGAGGAGCCGAAGTCGTAGCAGGGACAGGAAGCGAAGGCACAGATCTCGCTCCAGGTCTCGTTCCAGGACTTGGGATAAGAACAGGGGAAAATCCAGATACCGGTCGAGGAGCAGAAGTTGGAGTCCCAGTAAAGACCGCAAGGATCGAGAAAAGTACCCTGAAAAGAGCCATGAGAGGTGGAGAGACAAGCACATAGACCGTCCACCTGCTGAGGAGCCTTCCATCGGGGACATTTACAACGGCAAAGTCACGAGTATAATGCAGTTTGGGTGCTTCGTGCAGCTTGAAGGACTAAGGTACCTCCTGATGTCCACGGTAGATCTGGTACTATTTCAGCTGAGTTCTCTTTTCTCCTAGTACCTTAAAGATGTTACGAGGCTACCAGAAGGTATGCTGGACTTCGAAGGACTGTTTCAGAAAAATAAATTTGATAGTGGAGAACTACAAAATTCTCATTACAAAAACCAGTTTGTGAACATACACTAACAATCAGTTGATAGCAAAATATTTTAATCTAGATTCGGAGTGATCTGAAGGACTGTCAGTGTAATGATGTGCCCCTCTCGTGCCCCTCTGCTTCACCCCCAGGAAACGTTGGGAAGGCTTGGTCCACATCTCAGAGCTGCGAAGAGAAGGACGAGTTGCCAACGTTGCTGATGTTGTGAGCAAAGGACAAAGAGTGAAAGTCAAAGTGTTATCCTTTACTGGATCCAAAACCAGCCTGAGCATGAAGGTACAGAGGTGCTAAAATTCTTAAAATTATGCCTCTTTTTGCTATCTTTTACTCTTTTTGATGGAAACTAATACATAACCATTCAATTGGGAGTTAAAAACTGAGTTACTGTTTTGTATTTAAGTGGCCTATTACTTTTTACTCCTTTTCTCTAGGTTCTTAGTTTTGATGTGGCGTTCCAAACAATTTCTCGGCTTGACATGAGAACAAAGAGGCAAGGCAAGGCAAACCTCAAGCTGTTGCTGTTTGTCTTCCTTTTCCAGTAGGAGAGAAAATTTTAATTTTAAGCTAAATCACTACTATTGCCAAGACGGAGTAGAGTGTTCCATGCCTGAGGGTGTTCTTACCTAGCAGTGGCAGCTGAAAAAATAAAAAACCTACAAAACAACATCTTTTGTGAATGGGCTGTTGCTGGCATTAGACAGCACCAGAGTTACTTGATAAGGAGAAGTGTTTTTTTGATCGATTAATCAATCAATCAATCTAATGTAGGATGTTGATCAAGACACTGGGGAAGACTTGAACCCAAACCGTAGGAGGAACCTTGTTGGAGAAACCAATGAAGAGACCTCTATGAGGAACCCGGACAGACCCAGTCACTTGTCCCTGGTGAACGCCCCCGAGGTGGAGGACGACAGCCTGGAACGGAAGCGCCTCACCCGGATTTCAGACCCCGAGAAATGGGAGATCAAACAGGTGTGTGTTGCATTCAGGGAAATAGGATGTCAGTCAGTAAAATTGCCAGGGAGTTCCATGAACTAGAATACAGCTCCTGGATTAATTGATTGTGTAACTTCCTCCTTCACTCTGAATTGCCGTCTTCTGATTTGGGACTATTTTGGCACAATTTGTGTTTGGTCAGAGGCTGGATGGCTTGAGGAGAGGTGTGCCAGGATACAGGACCATTCCTTTGTTCCTGTTTTACAGGAATGGTGTTAGAACTGAGTCATAGGCATGAATTGTGTTTGTTCATGGGGACATACTCATATTGTATTCATTCTCTTCCCAGATGATTGCAGCTAATGTGCTTTCCAAGGAAGAGTTTCCTGACTTTGATGAGGAGACTGGGATTCTTCCTAAAGTGGATGACGAAGAAGGTAGTATTTCCCAGTTGTCTTATCGTTGTAAATTCCTTGTCCTTCTGGATGTATTTTGATTCAAAAAGGTATTGATGATAGAAGTCATCATGATAAAGCATCTCACAATTTGCTGTCGTCTTGTACATTTGGAACTAGGGTTCCTCTGGCTGTATTATTAGTGGCATTTGGATGTGCCCTGTCTGTGCATTTTTATTTGCAATGTTTTCACTATTAAAACTCTTAGGTACCTCATAATCAAGAATACACAGGAAGCATTTGAAGAGGCACTTTTATGTACCTGAAAGATGTTTAACTTTTCTGTAACAATTGTCACTTGTGGATTTTAGATGAGGATCTTGAGATTGAGCTAGTTGAAGAAGAGCCACCGTTTCTTCGAGGTCACACTAAACAGAGCATGGATATGAGTCCCATTAAAATAGTAAAGGTAAGAGATTTCCAGGGCTAAAACCAATGTCCTTGATTTAATGAAATAAATATTTGGGAATTTAACAACACATTTCCCACCTGCACATTCCTGAGAGCCCTGAAAAATGTAACCACTGGACTGAAGCTCCTTCCTAATAAAGCTGGGTTCTAACTTAGCTGGTGACAGTGAAGTGGAATAGTGGAACTAAAATACCTTTTCACATAAGTGTGAAAGAACATACTTTATCTGTTCTGCTTTTTCTTTTCTTTTGAAAGTAGAAGGTAGTAGAGAAATACTTTTCATTGGTTGTGCCCTTAATCCTTCTGACTGGGCAGTGTAAGGATGCTCCATATTACTTGTGACTGTGAAAGTTCATGAGGCCTGATGGAAATATCCTGGAAATCTAATAAACAAAATTTAACATTCTTTAAAGCATCTTCAGAAGATGCTTCTAAAGGACAGTGACAACAGAAGGATAATTGAAGGAATGGAAGTGCTTGAAGTCTTTTCTTCTTGTTTTCCAGAATCCAGATGGTTCCTTGTCCCAGGCTGCAATGATGCAAAGTGCTTTAGCTAAAGAGAGGCGAGAACTTAAACAAGCCCAGAGAGAAGCAGAGATGGATTCTATCCCCATGGGCCTCAACACACACTGGGTGGATCCTCTCCCTGATGGTATGCCTGAGCACAGGTCAGCTGTGCCTTTTTTGTGCTACTTGAGAAACCCAGGAGAAATGTCTTGATAGTGTGTTTGTCTGCCTCACTTCAAAAGTCAAAGAAGAAATGCTTTTCCACTTACATGAAAATAGGAATATCAAGGGAAGTGTACAGGTATATCCTTTAATAGTGGGAGTATGCACTTAAAATCTTAAAAAACATTTAAACACACAGAATAGAAGACCTGGATGCTGGAGCAGTTGGAGCAGGATCATCAGGGTCTGTGCTGTGTGAACCTGGATGTAATGATGAAATTGTTTCTTTTCCAGTGGATGGAAGACAAATAGCTGCAAACATGCGAGGTATTGGGATGATGCCAAATGATATCCCAGAGTGGAAGAAACATGCATTTGGTGGCAACAAAGCTTCTTATGGCAAGAAGACTCAGCTTTCCATCATTGAACAGAGAGAGAGTCTCCCAATCTTCAGACTGAAGGAGCAGCTGATACAAGTAAGACTCTTGAAAAGGCATTCTGGTTTGACCAAGCAGTAATTTAAAATAAATAGTCTTGGTTTAGCTTTTTGACAGGTGACTAACCAGCTGATAATTTTAACTGCAGAACTTCAGTTAACCATATGTATTTTAAAGTATTATATATATCTCTATACTTTAATAAAGTTCCATGTATTTATAGATGTAAGTCAAAATTGATACTAGGATCATATGGGCAAGGGATAAGTCAGCTGAGCAGTTAAACAGGTCACTGACTTGATCAGTAGAAATACTTAAATGATTTTTGGTCTGGGTCAACTGAAGCAAGAGCAATAGGGCTCAATCTAGCCCTAGATATAAACCATGCTGATTTTGTTTGTTTTGTTTTGATTTTTAAAAAAAAATTTTGACAGATGTATGTTTTCTGACCTTTTTTAGGCTGTGCATGACAACCAGATTCTGATTGTTATTGGAGAGACAGGATCTGGGAAAACAACCCAGATTACCCAATACCTGGCTGAGGCAGGATATACCTCAAGAGGAAAGATTGGATGTACTCAGCCTCGCAGAGTGGCTGCAATGTCTGTTGCGAAGAGGGTGTCAGAGGAATTTGGTTGCTGCTTGGGACAAGAGGTGAATTTCCATATTGAAGAACATGCCAAAATAAGCATGAGAGAAAGTAGGAAAAATCAGTACTGGAGCTAGTTTTCCTGTGTGTCCATGTGTCTGTTCCCTGGTAGGCTGTAAAATGAGTTTGTGGAGTAATCACACTGGGATCAGTGAGGCTGATAACGGTGTAACTTCTGTTTCTGTGCAACTCTTGCTGCCAGGTTGGCTACACCATTCGGTTTGAGGACTGCACTAGCCCTGAAACTGTCATCAAATACATGACAGATGGGATGTTACTGAGAGAGTGCCTGATAGATCCAGATCTGACCCAGTATGCCATTATCATGCTGGATGAAGCCCATGAAAGGACCATACACACAGATGTGCTCTTTGGGCTCCTGAAGAAGGTAATGTAGCACTGGATTTTTACTGCTTCGGTGTCCTCTGTGTGGGTAGGAGAGCACAGGCAAGGGTGAGGTCGCACAAGTCAGGTTCATACATGTGCTTCAAGAGTCTCTTCTGAAGCAGAGCAAGTGCTTGTACGGGTTTGTGGGCTGAATTTTGGTGAAATGAGCCTCTGTGTGAAGGCAGAGCAAGAAAAATGCAGCAGAAACAAGGAGAATTGGCCATCCTGGATGTTCATAATTGTGGATGAGCAGGGGAGTGTTCTTGCTTTGCTCATCCTTCTCTGCCAAAAGCTTTCTTGTGATAATGTTGCTAAGGGAGGCTTCAGATGCGACCTCAGCGGTCAGTTTTGTGAAATTCTGGGTACTGGGATGAGCTGCCCCTCTACTCAGACATTAAAACACCTTGTACTGGTCGTGGTTTTGTCTGACTTTAGTTGAGTGCCATATGTTAATAGTTCCAAAGGCAGTGAGTGACTTGAGACCTTTGTCCTCCTGCAGACAGTGCAGAAACGGCAGGACATGAAGTTGATAGTGACGTCAGCAACGCTGGATGCTGTGAAATTCTCTCAGTATTTCTATGAAGCACCAATCTTCACAATTCCTGGCAGAACATACCCAGTAGAAATCCTGTACACAAAAGAGCCAGAGACAGATTATTTGGATGCCAGTCTGATTACAGTAATGCAGATCCATTTAACAGAGCCACCAGGTGAGTAGAGAACAGTCTTGGGTTATTGGTGATTTAAGGACCCCTGAGCAAGGTCTTTCTGTAAGTCATGGATCACGCTAGTAACGTGAGCAAAATGCTGTCAGGACTATTCTTTCCTGTTTGCAAACACAGTAACTAAAATGCTGAAAAAGTTGGGTGAAAGACTGAAGTATGTTGCCTTTGGCTAAGAGTTGCTGCCCAGGGGCCAGCAGAAGTTGGGGATCCTCATCAATGGAAAAGATGGGGAATGGAAATATGATAATGCAGGAGTTGTACTAAAAATAATTGATTCAGTGGATGTTTTAATTTACTTCCTGTGTAGGTGACATTTTGGTCTTTCTAACTGGCCAGGAAGAGATTGACACTGCCTGTGAAATCCTCTATGAAAGGATGAAATCTCTGGGACCTGATGTTCCAGAGTTAATTATCCTGCCAGTATATTCAGCTTTACCCAGTGAAATGCAGACCAGGATCTTTGACCCAGCCCCACCAGGGAGCAGAAAGGTAATTTCATCTATGTGTGCCTTTGTCTTCTGCTGGTACATTTTAGTGGTGGGGTGTATTACACTGTGAAAGGATACAGTTTTTGGAGAAAAGATGATTTACAGCTTAGAGCATATTTTTGGTTGTATACATATCAAGTTATTTAAGCCTTTGAACACATTGTATAAAAGCATCTGATGTAGCAAACCTCTATGTGGAACGTTCTTGGTGTGTTATTTAATGCTGTCTTTAAAGAATATTAACATCAGTTAATCTAAAAATCTAAAATCTAAATGCAATTCCTGTTGGATGGAGGTAAATTTCCTACCAAGCAGCTAGTGAACATCTAGAGATACATTCTCAGGAAGATTTTTCTCTAAATACAGGCTGTGTCTGAGTGATAGGTAAAATATCTCCCTGAAGTCAGTGCAGTCTGCTTACAAGCTTTCTCTTGCTTTTAGTTGTGGATTTTATCACACTCTTTTCCCTTTTTGCCCAGACTTTAAACAAAGGTAGATACTTAAAACCTGTCCATCTTTGTAGATAACATCTCCTTCTGTTCTCTGTGAACAAATTTCTCCTTTCAACATTAAGTGACAGTGGTTGCATTTATAACAAACTGCTCATATTTCGCCAATGGGTGAAGTTGAGTGGTGGGGTTGGCTTGGTAGCCTGACACAGAACTGGTGCTGACTCAAACTGTGATTTGCAGGTTGTCATTGCCACTAACATTGCAGAGACATCTTTGACTATTGATGGGATATATTATGTGGTCGATCCTGGCTTTGTGAAGCAGAAGGTTTATAACTCCAAGACTGGAATTGACCAGCTGGTGGTGACACCGATTTCCCAGGTAAACATTCTGTGTTTGGCTCTCCCCATGGGTGTGTCTTGCCAATGTGGCTTCCAAGCACATGTGAGCAAAGTGAGGCAGTGATAAAACCACATTTTTGATAGCTCCATGAGGCTGTGCCTGTGGAATACATACTTTCCTGTGTTGTATTGAAAACCTTTTTATCAATACGAGTGAAATTGTGAATAACTGTTTTATTTTACTTATTTTCACCTGTTCCAGTTTGTACCTGTTCACTGAGGTGCCTTGTTATCTTTAGGCTCAAGCCAAGCAGCGTGCAGGGAGGGCTGGGAGAACAGGCCCAGGAAAATGCTACAGGCTGTATACAGAACGTGCATATCGAGATGAGATGCTAACCACCAATGTGCCTGAAATCCAGAGAACCAACCTGGCCAGTACGGTGCTCTCCCTGAAGGTAGGTGTTTCACCAGCTTTAGCAAGCCAGCATGGGAAGTGTTTCAATAAATGAGTCTCTGCCTTCCAGTCTTGGGAAGTACTGTCGTAATTTGAGATCCTTCTAGTGAACAGAGGTATTTTGGAAGGGAGACTTCAACAAAAGCAATTCTCAGGCACTGGGCTTGCTCCTGTGTTTTTCCATTGAGGGTTTTTCTCTTGGGTATCCACCTAAGTTATGAGTTTCAGCTGCTAACAGAACAGTTAGTTGTAGGAGGTAGGAGAAACAGAAATATCAAGAGCAGTAACATTTCCTATGTAGGGTACATTTATGTTGTTAACATTGTTTTAGAGTGAGTTTAGAGCTGCAAACTTGGGCATGTCTAAGGTGTGTACCATGCCTCTGGAAGTCTGTGAACTGCATTAACCCAGTCACAGCTGGGAAAGCTGCTGCCATTCCCCTTTCTGGGAGCATACTTAATGTCCTGTGGAGCTGTCAGGCCACACTGCTTTACGAGACAGAAGTCCTCAGAAGCAGCATTTAGCCAATGTTTCTCCTCAACTGAGTCATCTTGCTTGAGAGATGTGTGGAGCAGTGCCAAAGGAACATACCAGAAAGCTGAGTAGTGCATGAATGCCATGGGCCAGTGCACATTATTTCAAGTGCAGGAAAGCAGCTGTGTATTTGTGGCTGCACCTACAGTCAGGATAAGAGCGTGAGGCTGGGGTTGCCCAAAGTTTTGGTGTCCTCACTGTTTGGTGTTATATCTCTGGCTGGAGTTCGTTGTCTTCCTTCTCAGTGTTTTAACTTGGCTTTTCTTCAATCCCTCCCAGGCTATGGGCATCAACGATTTGCTGTCCTTTGACTTTATGGATGCTCCCCCCATGGAAACTCTCATAACTGCCATGGAGCAGCTCTACACCCTGGGAGCTCTGGATGATGAGGGACTGCTCACTCGACTTGGGCGCAGGGTAGGCAAAATAAAACACCTCTTACCACTGCCTGGGTTGCCAGTATTCAGGGGATGACATGAGAGCAGGCCTTGCCTAGCATTGTTGGTTTCCTTTTGCTGTTATTCTCTTGTGTTTTGTTGGTAGTTTTTCATTTACCACAGTTTTACCTTCTGCTTTTTAAGGAGTAGCGAGTGTTTTTCTTTATTTGTAAGTTTACATTTATTAATGTCTAAAAACTTCCTGTAAGTATTGGGATATTCTTGTGGTAGTGAATACAAACAAATAATTTGCTTCATGTTGAGTAAAGTTATTCTGGGTCAAGCACACCTCTTTTGGAAAGTAAATATGTGAGAAAGGGCATTGCTTTCTTATGCACTGAGAAGACTCAGGATTTTTCACTGAATGCCTTGACACGTGTTTCTTGCAGATGGCAGAATTCCCCCTGGAGCCCATGCTGTGTAAGATGCTGATCATGTCTGTACATCTGGGATGCAGCGAGGAAATGCTGACGATAGTCTCCATGCTGTCTGTGCAGAATGTGTTCTACAGGCCGAAGGTGAGGAACTGAGCCAAGGGGCAGCAGTGTTGCAGTCTGGGTGGGTTTGGTGTGAGTGCCTCAGGGCTCAGAGTGAGCATATTTGCCAAAAGAAACCTGTAATTTGCTCAGACCATTTGCTTGTGCATTACCTCTCTGGTGTTCCTTTTCATTTAAGGGCTTGTAGCTGTGCTGTTGGTACTTTCTTTGCAGATGGGAAGGCTGAAGTGAAAAGTCTTAAAATCACTCTTGCATTTCCCAGTAAACACATACAGCCTAAAACAAGTCAGTCCCAGCCCTGGAGTTCAGATTGCCTTTGCATTTTCAGATACACAGGAAGCATTTTTTTCATGGCACCTCTATCCTATGCTGCTTTCTTTTAAGTCAGTGAGCAGCAGACTCTGCTGTGGTGGGATCAGGTTTGTCTTGGATCCATTACCTCTGCAGTGTAGTCTCTTAACTTCAGTTTTGATCTATGTAGCTGCAGTACTTGATTAATATTTTATGTGCAGATGGGA
Source organism: Callaeas wilsoni (assembly GCA_013398955.1). Lineage (NCBI taxonomy): Eukaryota > Metazoa > Chordata > Aves > Passeriformes > Callaeidae > Callaeas > Callaeas wilsoni. The sequence goes on along the minus strand of VWPU01017835.1, from coordinate 12,474 downwards.
GAAGTGGGGAGAGGTGTGTGGGTCACCAGGCTCAAGCCTACTGCTTCAGCACATTTCTTGATGAGTAACTGAAGTTATTTCTAGAGCAGTAAGACATGAGGCTAGTTCAGCATGTGCATGTGCTTCCTGCAGTGTAAATGAGCCATCTACTTTGATGTGTTCTTTCAAAAATAGGGACTGAAATGGAATAAAACATTTTGTGCTGTCTTAATCTTGTATCACCTGTTTCATGATAGGTTTAAAGCGTCATGCTGTGAAGGACAAGGAGCCCGTGTCATTGGTATTGTCCGGGGAGTTCTCTGTGATGTAGATAGATACCTGACTGATGTATGTTTTATGTGTTAGGATAAACAAGCACTTGCTGATCAAAAGAAAGCCAAGTTCCATCAAACAGAAGGTGACCACCTCACCCTGCTGGCTGTGTACAATTCCTGGAAGAATAACAAGTTTTCGAATCCCTGGTGCTATGAGAATTTTATCCAGGCCCGATCCTTACGCCGGGCACAGGACATTCGCAAGCAGATGTTGGGCATTATGGACAGGTGAGCATGTCAAGGAGGACGAGTACTGACTTCATTTCTTACTGTTCTTACACTGTAATAGCTAAAGAAAATTCGCTAAACTGATCCTGGTAGCTGCATCCAAATCTGGAGAGCTCTAGCCTTTTTCTCTCTAACTCTTGTCTGGCAGGCATAAGCTGGATGTGGTGTCCTGTGGGAAGGCAACAGTTCGGGTCCAGAAGGCCATTTGTAGTGGCTTCTTCCGAAATGCAGCCAAGAAGGATCCCCAGGAAGGTTATCGGACACTCATTGACCAGCAAGTAGTCTATATCCACCCATCCAGTGCTCTCTTCAACAGGCAGCCAGAATGGTAAGGAAGGCAACAGCATGGAATTTTCTGTTTCTCTTCAGACTTTATAACAGAGAAAGTCATGATGTGTGCTCTTTGTGGAGTACAGATCTGAGCAGAGGCTGCTGATTCCTTAGCAAGGAGCAGAGTGAGAAAAGTTTCAAGTCTGCTTTTGTCTCTTTCTGCTGCTAAACTTAGTGCCTGTGCAGAGATGAGACTGACTTCTGGAGCCACGGCCAGGCCTGAGGTTTGCAGCTGTGTGTTTCTTTATTGTGGAAATGAGTTTAAAACACTGAGTGTTGAAGAAGGAGAGAGGATTGTTTTAAATGGAATGAAGGAATTTGGTGCTGAAGAGTAGTAGGAGGGGGAAAATAGGGGTAGCTCTTCTGGATGGTTCTTCTGGAGCTTACAAGGAGCCTTATGCTGAAGGAAATAAAGGAGCAAGCTCAGCTGCTCCAGCCCTTGTCTTGTTGCTTCTTGTTTGAAAGAGCTGCTTTCCAGAGCTGCTGTCCCTTTCCGCAGGGTGGTGTATCACGAGCTGGTGCTGACCACCAAGGAGTACATGCGTGAAGTGACAACCATCGATCCTCGCTGGCTGGTGGAATTTGCACCGGCTTTCTTCAAGGTTTCTGATCCAACCAAGCTGAGCAAGCAGAAGAAGCAGCAGCGGCTGGAGCCCCTCTACAACCGCTACGAGGAGCCCAACGCCTGGAGGATATCGCGCGCGTTCCGGCGGCGATGAGCTCGGCTCCCTCCTGGACTCTGCCTGCTTTTTTGTTTCTGGGACTGGGACTTGCACTGTTGCCAGTGTCCTGGCACACAGACATTCCCATGAGGCTCACCTGTGCAATGAACAGGTAACCAGCCTTGGCAGAACAGGAGCTCAAGGGGCACCCCAGATGTGCTGCAGCTGCACAGGCCACTGCAGCCTCTCAGAAGAGGGTCTTGGAGCACTTTAGTGATTCCCCTTTTAAGAGACAAAATCTAAGACTCAGAAGTCTGGGTACTGAGCTGAACAACACAAAAAATAGCGATTTAAAACTGGTGGGTCATCAACCTGACTGGGTTCTGAGTGACCAGACAAATAGAAGCTGGAATAGTTTGTGTCTTTACCCTGCTAAAAGGGATTTGTTTCTGCTTAACGTTCGTGGACAGTGACTGCTTCCTGGGAGCAGCCTGTTCTCTATTTTACCAAGTTTATGCATTTTCCCATTCAGTGTAACTATTTGTCTTTTATTTAAGCCATCTGCGGTGAGATATTTAGTATCTCTGGCTTTGGGATAAAGCAGGAAAAGTTCTTGAAACCCAGCTAGAATATATTTGGACAGTCAGTTATACTTGGACAATGGCACAGGTCAGACTGCAAGCCTTGCCCTTCATCCCCATCTCCTGGGTGCTGAAGGATTTGTCAAACAGTAATTACCACATCCCCTCTGCAGCACAGTTCCTGCAAATGTAAATTACAGATGTTTACAGATTACAGATGTTTAGACCTTCTATACGATGTGATGTACTTCATTGTCACTTAGAATGTTTGGTGATGTCACAGCTGTTGGGTTTTTGTAATAGAACGAGCTCTTACAGCTAAAATGTCTGTAAAAATTGTGTAACAGTTTATTGTTTTAAAAAGAATTTGACTGCCCAGGGTGTGCTATGTCATGCCCGAACGATCTGTAAAATATTTTTTTTGTTGCTAACAGATGAAACTTATTTGACTCCATACCTGCAGAAACCTTATTTTTTTTCCAAACCTGGGACATTTGCTAAAATTATTGTTGAAATGAAGAGAATTAGGTTGACTGGTTGTTTTCCACAGTGAATGTGAAGAATGTTTCACACTGAAAAGTAGCTATATTGGAAATATCTATCTATACAAAGGTGAGCAGGGATGTTGTTAAGTGTCCTGAGCTTTCCCTCATGTTGTATCATCATAAAAGTAAAGAGAATTATAAAGTTTGTAAGTTTGGACTCCAAGAGTCAAAGCAAAAAGGACAAGAATGGAAGTGCCTCCAAAACATGCTTAAAGCTAATTTAGGGAAACAGAAGCAGGTGCCATAAAGCCAAAGCTGAGCAAGAACTGAGGTGCCACAAGCTCTTTCAGCTTACATGCTCCCCTGAGCCACCTTCCTCTCTCCTGCTTTGCTTTCTCACCTGATACTTTCCACAGTTCCCTCGGGGCCAGGAGAATGGCTGTTAACACCCAAAGAGAGCCTGGGATGCACAGTTATGTGTTTGTGCAGCTGCTCTTACTGAAGAAGGCAGGCACAGCAGAGCCTTAAGGAGTTTACAGCTCCACCTGCAGTGGCTCTGTGCTGGGCACTGGTGAGGCCACGTCTCAAATCCTGCATCCACTTCTGGGCCCTTTGCTACAGAAAGGACATTGAGGTGCTGAAGGTGTCCAGAGATGGGCAGTGGAGCTGAGGAGGGTGTTAGAGAGATGCTGCTACCCAAATTAAGGTGCAAACAAGACCACAGGCTGAAGTCCATAGTACGGATTTTATTTAACTGTAAATATGAGGCAGAGCAAGATAAAAGAAGTGGGAAAAGCAGAAGTGGGGAGTGAGACAATCAGTGACAGACAGACTAAGCAGGAAGCTATTTACCACCCCTGTGGCTACAGTGGTGTCCCATTGATCCTCTTCTTCTGGTCTTCTTGGTGGTGGGGGTTCCACGAAACGTGGAGTTCAGTGGATTGATGAACATGCAGGTATAGGTGGGAATGCCCACACACCTTCCTGCTGGGGGGCACTTCTGCACTGTCTTTTGCAGCAGACTGCATCTGTTGCAGCACGTGTTGATCCTGTGCAGTCCTCAGAAATGAGTCCGGGGCACTTTGGGGATCTTTGATGATTTATGATCCCTTCTAAGACTGCTTCTCACGTGCATGTCCCGTGTGAATGTGAGCGGGGCGTGTTTCACAACTGAGCCAGTTTGTGTAAGGGAGGGCTCTGCAGGGTCTGCTGCTTACCTGGCTTGTAGCCTCTGGGGGTGAGTGGTCACCCCCCTGTACCAGACCTTTGGAAACCACACACAAAAACTCTCCTCCCCCTTGCCTGGGGGGAGAATGTGCAAACCTGGCCGCGGCAAATGAGTCTGGGCTGTGCACCCCGCTGAACCCAGTCAGAGCTGATCTTCAGCACAGCTGCTGGGTTTGGCTTTCCTTGTGGACACATTCTTCTCCCCCAGCCTTGTTCACTTCTCCTTAGACCTGAGAGAATTGGACAACAGTGCCATCTTTATCTTATCTCCAGTTCCTGTCAGGAGTCTGTGGGGAGTGGGGTGGGCTTTGGTGCAGTTGCTTCTTTGCAGTTTGCTACACTTGGCAAAGCCCTTGGGTGATTTTAACAAAGTTTGAGCCATTAACTATTTTAGTCTCTCTCGGAAGGGTCTGGAGCACAAGTCTGATGAGGAGCAGCTGGGGGGGCTCGGGAGGGACCTTCTCACTCTCTACAACTACCTGACAAGAGGTTAGGGCCAGGTGGGGCTTGGCCTCTTCTCCCCAGCAACAGGACAAAAGGAAATGTCCTCGAGTTGTGCCAGAGGAGGTTTTGACTGGTTATTAGGAAAAAGTTCTTCTTTGAAAGGGTTGTCAGGTGTTGGCACAGGCAGCCCAGGGCAGTGGTGGAGTCACCACCCCTAGAGGGGATTTAAAAGGCGTGTAGATGTGGTGCTTAGGAGTAAGAACAAGTTCTTCCTTCATCTCTGGCTTACGGAAGCTTCCATGGGAGTGTTTTATGGAGTTGTGTGGGAGCTGTTTATCTCTCTCCTGCAAGCTCCCGGTCATTTGCAGGACCAGCAGGAGAAATCTGTGACTCTTGTCCATTACTCCCATATCAGCTGCCTCTCGGTCTAGCTGAACTGGAAACACAGAGTGTATTTATAGACTCCCAACCCTCTGATCTGGTTATTGTGGATCTCTGGGCTTTGGAGGTCACTGCCCCTCCATGAGGAGAACCTTACCTTGCTGATTCCTGAAACTGCTCTGTGGCTGCTGATCTGTTGCCCTGACTTGGGAAACCTGAATGAAACGTGCAGCTAAAATTTCATTGAAGTGTTTGAGCTAGCTCCCTGAATTCCTGTTCTGGAAGGAAGATTTGTTGGGCAGAAGGGTAGAAGAATACTGGATAAATGTAAAGTCCTTGGGAATCCTACAGCTGGAGATATCAAAGAAAAGCAAGCTACTAGTTGTTAGAAACAGCATTGCCACAGGCTGCAGCCTCCAGAAGGCACAAATCCTTCCCTTAGAGGGAGGTACCTGACCGGCCTGAGGAAGGCAGAGTGTGGAAAGGCTCTTCTGCCTCAGGGTCCCTCCTGCTCCGGCTGCAGCCCTGCCTGAGGCCGGTGTGGTGGCTGTGTCCTGGCAGGGTCCCTGGCCTGGGACAGGGTCCTGTGCTCCTGCTCTGCCCTGGCCCTGCTCCCAGCTCAGGGCTGGCACACGCTCACTTTCCCAGCAAGCACCCAGGAAGTGCTGCTGCATGAGACAGAGCTGAAATTCTAATTAAACTAATTAAAACTAGGGAGCTTGGCTCAGTGGCCAGTGTACTGCCAGCAGGATGGATGCTCCCCTGACACCAAATGCAGCTGGAGGTCACATATTTTGCTGGGATCTTTCATTGCTGGTTGTATGCCAAGGGAGCAAAGTGTTCATTTCTTGAACTCCATCCAGATTCAGAAGTAAATTTGCATCCCTGATCCCTCTGGATCAGCTACCCAAAGCTGTGAGTTGGTGCCAAGGAGATGTGCAAAGCAAGCTTAGAAGGTAAAGGAGGACCAGTCAGGGAATCAGTGAAGTTGCGCTGGCCAAAGATAGACCAATTTATTAATTATAGTATTTTTACACTCATAAATAGTAAAGGCAGCTTATACCAAAGGAAGGGTTCCCCTTCACCCTCACTTCTGGGACACCACAGGAACTGTGCTGACCAGGTGGGTACAGGGCAAGGGAGGAGGGTCAGGAGCTGTCAGAACACCAAGTCTGCACAGGGCCTGCAAAGGCATCAGCAGAGCAGACTGCTCTGAGCATCTGGCCTCTCCTCAGGCAGGGAATGCTGCCTTTCATGGCTCTTGCACTCAGGGATGAGGCTGGGAGGGTTGGCATTAGCCATGCAAGGGAGAGTCATCAGGGGAAATCAGGCTTTCAATTAATATACAGAATTTTCTCTACAGGCTACCATGCTGGCAGGATTGGCAATGCTCTGTGTTCAGCAGCTGAAACATCAATCTGAAGCAGTGGAAACAGACTTTTTCTGAATGGATACACTGTACTGCTCCTTGTCTAACTGGGACGTGGCGGAGCTGCTAATTAAGAAATGAAACACCTCTTAATAAGGATGTGGTGCCCATTAAAAAATGTTTACTGTTGTGGAAAACCTGCCAGTTTAGTTAAGTTGCATGTGCTGCATTTGACTGCAGAGAGAGCTGCCTTTTCCACACATCCGAATTCCCCTCAAACATGCAAATATTTGTGGAGTTTGTCTGAATTCCTATGTTAAGATGTATGTATGGTTTAGGTTACTTCGTATAGCATTTTTTAATCACACCTCCCCCAGGTTCTTCTCTGGCCTCAGACAATTCTCTAGCCAAGCCCAGGATGAGCACACTCAAGAGCCTGGCAGGTCTTTAAATATCCTGAGAATGTTGGTTGAAGAAGTTTTTCAGTTTCGAAAAGCCACAACACTACACTGAGCTGGCGTCTCAGGCCTTGCTGCTTCCCACAATCCCTCTACCTGAACATGGCATTGGCTTCGACCTGTGCCCCAGACCACTGCAGGCGAGCTCCTCTGTGGCTCCCCTGAAGGGCTTTGGGCCATGTGCTCCAGGACTGCTCTAATCCTGGCCAAGGCCTGCTCCTGCCCTGCTCAAAGTGCCTGAATACCAGAGGCTCTGCCATGAGCAGGGAGTGATAAGGCAGCAGCATGCACATACAAGACGAGTGTTCCCCAAGGAAGGCACAAGGTCTGCGACCATCGTCCTGCAGCCGTCCTGGGAAGAAGGCTTAGCTGGCCTGTCAGGGCGAGTTCCTCTGGCCAGAGCTGAAGGCAGGTGCTACAGAGGCTCAGTACATGTACAGGAGGAATGGAGTGAGCACCAGCACTGTAGCATTCTCATACATTAAAAAAAAAAACCTGGTGGGACAGCATCCCCTCCCTCTACAGTGAGAGGGATGGTGAGAGGTGTTTGACACGTCTGGAGGCACCAGCTGCCCGACGTGCTGCTGAAGCTGCAGCTCTGCTGCTCGGCAGATGCCTGCACGGCTGAGAACACGCCCCATCCTGGCACGCCGAGGGAGTTTTGTCACAAGCACACGCGAGCCCTGCCTGCCGTGAGGTGAGTATCCACCTGTGTACCCGGACACGTGTCCTGGCCAAAGCAGGCATCCGGAGCTCGGAGCCGGCCCGAGCAGGGGCTGAAGGCCTCCCGGCGCGGCCCCGCGCTCCCCGCAGCCCTAGTACGTGTAGCCCTTGCTGTAAAGCTGTGGAGGGCAGCTCCCGAGGTCCGGCAGGAAAGAGCCGTTCTCGTCCAGGTGGGAGAGGGGCACCGTGTCCTCCTCGCCGATCTGCCGGTCGAACTCCGCCTTCAGCGCTGGCCGCTGGTTGTCGGGGAAGGCCATGGAGAACAAGGCTTCAGGCTCACACACGAACTTGTACACGTAGCGCTCCCCAGCCACCTGCGGGGATGAGATGAGGGGAGGGGCTGCAGGCCTGGGGCCAGCGCTAGGCAATGCTCCCCGTACCAGGCAGGGCTTGTGAATACATCTGAGGGGTAAATTCCTCCTCGTGCCGTCCTCGTGCTGCTCTGACCTCCCCTGGCACAGCTCCTGCGGACTGGGATGCTGCCAGCTGACTCTCTGTCCAGGTACCAGCAGCAGTCCCTGAACAGTCTGCACTGCCACAGGTACACTCGCAGCTCTCTCTCCAGGGCCTGGGTGTGCCACGGACCGTCCCTACCACACAGGACCAAGCTCCAGGCAGCCTTTCTCTCACAAGAGGAAGGACTGATTATATCTCCTTGAAGCTGCATAAATTCTGACTCCCCTGACTGCAGACATACACAGAAACCATAATTCCCCTTTGTTTTATTTCTCATGCACTGCCTACGTTCAGCTCCTTCACAGCTTCTCCCTTTAACTATGGCAAAGAGAAGCTTTGGGGAGGGCAAGCCTGGGATGCCTGGCTAGCTCCAGGACATTCTGCCTGTAGGATTTCCTGTCTCAAACGAGAGGAGCATCACTTAAAGCATAAAGTTTTCTCCTGCTTTGCAAACTGACCTTCTGCATGATGCCTTTCTCATAATAGTAGCGAAGCGATCGGCTCAGCTTGTCATAGTTCATGGCTGGACGGTTCTTCTGGATCCCCCACAGCCTGGCCACCTGCAGAACAAAGCATCAAACTGTGGGAACGTCTGTGAACCCAGCCCAAGAGAAAAGAACATTAGCCAGCTGGTTCTCTTTTGAGGGATGGTACCATGGCACATACAAACATTTCAATAATAGACTCATCAATAATTTAGCAGCTTTTTAACATGAGTAGAACTCAAGCACTCTGTATCACAGAGAAATTCTGGCCACTACAGAGCTCATTTGCTGTCACCACTGCTCCTCACTCTCCAGTACTCTGAAAGCTTGAGGATGCTAAAGGGCTGCTTTGTCCTCTGTAACAATTAATCTTCAAGGGTCCCGTGTTTATCAGGAGACCAAGAATGAGGGAACACACTGGAAGAGACCTGTGCCTGCTTACTCCTACATGGTTTTCAGCTTTGTCCATGAGACTCAGAAATCCATTGAAAACCGATGTCAACCCACCAAGACAACTCATCTGCACTGCAAGTGCCCATAAATTTTGATATGCAGCAAGAACAGTGCTAAATGCAGCTGTAATTGGAACAAGATATGAACAGATATTATGGACACGTCTCCCAGATACTGTCAGGTATCACTGGTTTTTTTGGAACATGGCAGCATTTAAAATTACGCTTCAGTTAAAGTCATTTTGAAATAAAGATAGTCTAGGACATATCTGCTTCCAGATTCTTATGAAAACTTCTGCAGTCGGCAGAGTTCAAAACTCCAAACCTCAATGCCAGCCTCAAGTATGGAGGCAGCAAGCTTGAGAGTGAAGTATCTAGGGAAATGAAGGCAGTGGATAATTTGACTCACTGCATAGCTGAGGTTCTAAACTTACATACAAGCAGCCTTTCTTAAACCTGATATTTGTGTCACTCAAGTGTTTTGACCTCTTCTAAAAACCTTGGCTTGCTGCAGGGTCTAGTGAGTACCACTGGCAGGGAAGAGGAAAAGCCACTTGAGAATTTGCAACCCCAGAAACAGTGGTTGATTCCCCTGAGCCTGTAGAGAACCTCGATGGTTTCACCTCCTCTGGCTCAATGAGCTTGAATTCCATTCCTCTGCCAGTCCAGGCAATGAAGTGGGAGTTGGTGGGATTGTCCAACAGAGCCACGAGGAACTGCCAGAGCTGGAGCGATCCCCGTCTCTGGTACGGGGGTCCTTCCCGGTACCCTCCAGCTTCCTGCTTGATGTCTCCTGCTGAGAAGAACAAACAAGACATTTCTAAGGATAACAGTGCAAAAACCACTGGAGAAAAGGGGAAAAAAAAAAAAAAAAGCAGCACATTTCAGAGTTTCACAAACATTTACCTGGAATATTTCAGGTCACATAAAACAGCGGCCAATTCACAAGCCACCCTTCCAAGAGCAGCTCTGATATACGTCACACAATTAAGCTACTCTGGCTAGAAGGACTGGCTGCTGCTAAGAAAGCTCAGAAAATGGGATACTGCAAGGCTGGGTACGAGCAGAGCTGCAGGAACACAGTGTAATGAGCTATGTAGACACTAGTCAGGTGGCTGGCTAAGGTGATGAATAACCCTATCTTACACCAAAACTCCCAAGCCATTCTTTCTCCGACCTTCAAACTTTTCTGGAACAACACAGACATCATCAGCAAAGGACCTCATCTGCTTGTCATAGCTGCAGCCTGAAAGAGAAAGCAGCATCAGCAGTCACAGGCAGCCAGGGTAGTATCAGAGGGTGATTCTGTGCAGGGAAAAGAGGACAGTCACTGCATTTCTTACCTAATGTATCTTCTGTATTTGAATGGCTTGGATAACTCTCAGCATTTATGTACATGGAGGGACAGTCAGGAACGTCTACAGAACAATTAGCAAACTCATTTATTTAAAAAACACAGGTGGCAGAATTTTCTTGCTCTGCAAAGGTGGATGGCTGAGTGCAGCTGTCTAACCAATGTCCTCTTAGGGACCTCCTGAAGGGTTAGTGTCAGACTGGTAACTACAACTTCATTTGCATTATCCTTCCAATCAGGAATTAGAACAGCAAGGTTTTGTGGCACTGTCACACAATCCTTCCTTCAGACTAGCCAGGATACCCAGCCAGTCACCTCTACATCACTTTCATACAAAATCATGGACAACAGATTAAATTGGAACCTCTCTCTCATCTTAAACTAAGGTAACTACACACTTTTCTGCTGTTTTCCCAGGTAAGAAGGCATTCCATTTTTCCAGGGGTACTATGATGATGTAAATGGAGAGCAGTAGCATCTGAATATTCCTGCAGACAGAGTCTCACAAATGTCATTTCAGATGTCTCAGGTCTCCCTGGCTTTTCCACACCATGATGGGGCATTCTCACAAAGAGCTCAGAAAATATAAAAGAAAAAACAGCCTTTGTTAAAAACAAGCTGGAAGTCTTCTCACGATTCTGTATGGAGTGTATGGTGCTGTCTGTGCACTGCAGTTGGTGTCTTCTGAATCCCATTTATTTACTGTACACAGCTGAAACAGAAGCTGTACCAGGGAGCTTTGGAAAGGTTTCCCTCACGTTCCCCTCACACACCTGTGCCTAGCCAGTGCTTCCAGCAGAGATTTTGCTGATGCTAAGGGAAGAGAACTCTGAGCTGACAGACTGGGTGTTATTACAATCATAAACTACTCTCACAAAAAGCATTCTTCTGGGTTTGCACATTTTCTGAACAGAAGGACCCAGTGAAAGTGTAATATCAATATCACCACAGTGATATCCTCTTAGGAGCTTTTTATTTATGTGTTTATTTCTGCTAAAGGAAACAATTCAAGTTGTCCATTAAAATACCAGGAAACCAGAAGTAACATTCCCTCTGGAAGAGGGTGTTGTGATCTCAGGGTATTGAGCCTTTGGACAGGCCTGCTGGAAAAATAAGATTTATCCCTTGTGGAAAAATAAGAGGATCATCTGGTGGATCTAGCATCTAGAGAGCTATTTTTGGCATCATAAACTTTCTTCTCTTGTCATGCCCTGAAATCTCTGTTCTCTGTGCCTTGTTTCTGTGGGAGGTAGCAGGTGGAAGCTGACACTGCCAGGGCCACCAAGCAGCACAGTGGCACTGAGCTGAGCCCACCCAGAGCCCCTTTCCTCTGCCACTGCTTAGAGGGGCCTTCTGCTGCGTGGATCCGAGACAGTTTTTCTGCACAAGGTCCAACATATTTGATTCCTTCCTTCCTGCTGCTGTTTACAGGCTGTTTTCAGTATTTCTTCAAAGCTGACCTCACTTATTTTCTGCAACAGTCCAGCTCACAAATACCCCTGAAGACAAAAACTCCCTGTGAAACTGGAAACACCCTTTTCTTCATTTCTGATGGTGTGAGTGGGCTAATCATGAATTTTGAGAGTCTCCCTATTGGCTACTTACTCCCTTGGAGGGGAGAAAATGTGTTTTAATCTAGTTTGAATGGATTTAACATCACCTTCTACCTCCTGTCTTGCTAAAGCTTTCAACTCTTTCTCAGGAAGTCTTTCTCAGAACACGGTGAGTGTCCCAGCCTTATCTTGGATTCACTGAGCAGACAGAACAGTTTTAGTTCCCTGCTACACAGCCAGGCCACATGCTCCTGATACGGAGCTAGTGCTGCTTCAAAGCTCAGAGACCACCAGTGGTGGATGTTCACCAGGAGCTGCTCACCCCACTGACGCCTGGCTCAGGCAGTCAGAGAGAGCCGCTTCCGCCTACCTGAGTCGTACACGTAATCCACCTGCTCCTGCTTGACCCCCGCGGCTGCTGGGTACTGCTGGCTGCTGCCTGCCTGGTTTGCTTGCTCGTACTGGGGGTCGTGGTGCTCCTGTTTGAAGCCCTGGTGAGGGTACTGGAGGCAGGGCTTGGGCAGCCGGCACTGGTAGGCAACGGGATCGTCCTGGGCCATGGCCTGGGAGGATGGGAAGGAGCGGCACATCTCCACGGGTGGCTGGTACGCAGGGCTAGGAAGGGAGAGGACATGAGACAGCTGCTTTCTTGGCCCTCCGATTTCAGCCCTGGCTCAGGGCTGGTTGAGGGACAGGACCTCCCTCAGGCTGTTCCTGGAGCTGTAGGAGCTCACTCATGGGGGTGAGTGCACTTCCTGAGGCAAGGAAGGGACCCCAATGAAGGGTGTTTCCAGGGGTAGCTGCTACACAGCCCCGCTGACAGGGTCAAGGCCACAGAATCTGACAGGGTGAAGGTTCTGGACTTCAAACCCGAGGGAGCAGTGGTTGGTCCCACAGGAGGGGATCCTGTGCTTGCTGGAAATGGATCACTTCCACCTGGCTGCTGCAGCCCTGCTGTCCTGGGTTGCAGTG
>VWPU01017834.1:0-319740 GCA_013398955.1 Callaeas wilsoni | reverse complement strand
GGCGGGGCGGCGGCGCGGCCGGGCAGAGCTTTGAATAGGGAAGTTTTGCGGGGGGCTCCGCTCGCAGAGTCCGCGCCGTGTTTGCAAATATTGGGGCCGCTCCTGCGCCAGGTCCGCCGGCCGCGGGAGGGGGGACAGCCGCGCGCCCGCCCCGGGAGACGTCCTGCCCTGCTGTGCGATTAAACTTTGCATGAAACTTTGGGTCTTTTTTCCTCCCCGAGCTCCTCAAGGAATTAATATATATCTCTATATATACAATTTTATTTTTTTTTTCTTTTTTTCATCTCTGGAGGAAGGGGGGGGGGCTTGGAAACTGAGAGCAGAGGTTGACACCCCCCCGCACACACCCCGCAACCCCTGCACATAAAGGAGGCATCTGTATTTTTGGTAACCAGCACTGACTTTGTTGTTGCAACTTGAGACATGGATGTTCTCCCAATGTGCAGCATCTTCCAGGAACTCCAGATTGTGCACGACACGGGTTACTTCTCAGCCTTGCCGTCCCTGGAGGAATATTGGCAACAGGTAAACGAGGATGTCGATGTTGTTGTTGTTGTCGGGGATTTTTTTTTAAGCCGTATTAAAGGATGAGCGGATTTAAGAAAGAAAAAGAAAAAAAAAAAAAAAAGGAAAAAAAAAATCAAGCCCAAGTGTCAGCGAGGAGTTTGGGGAGAATTCAGCACAAATGTGTAGAGATGTTTTGAAGCAGGTGTTTCGGCTTTGAGCAGACGGCTGTCTGGGGGGAACAGTCCCGAGGCGGATGGAAGGAGCTGCGCATCCCCGTCTCTCCTTGTTTACCGCCGGCGCTGCCGGGGGCTGTCAGCGCCCGCGGCCGCTCCGCAGCCGCGCGGAGCCGGCGCTCGCTCCACACCGAGTCCTGGCAAAAGTTTTGCGCTTGTACCAGGTCCAGACTCCACAGCTGGGTCTTGTCATCCGAGCTCCCTGCCTTGGCCAAGGGCTGCTTTGCGCCCTGTGCTGTGGGTTTATGCTTTTTTTTTTTTTTTTTTTTTTTTTTGGCTGGTGTTGGAGGGTATTTTTTTTTGTTTAATTTTTTTCTGCAAATGTATACTATTATTGTTTTTGTTCCTGGCGAAGATGGGGAAAAAGCCCTCCAGGAGTGTCGGTACACACGTCTGCGTGTGTGCATGTGTATATACATGTATAGAGCGTGGCTGTTCCAGCGCAGGGAGCTTTGTCGAGCCCCCGAGTTGTCAGTCATATGACAGCGATCCCCTTGTGCTAATTGCCGTGGCCGGGAAGGGAGAAGAACGGAGGCTCCTTCCCTTTAATGGACATATATTTCGGCCTTTTTTTTTTTTTTTTTTTTCCCCTTTCTCTCCTTACTGTGATGCAAGCAGCGGGATGGCAGGGGCTGACAGCCCCGCGGGGCTCGGGGGAGCGGGGCCGCCGCGCCGCTCGCTGCCCGGCGGGGGCTGCCCAGCCCGGTCACCGGATCACATACCTGCTGCCTTTGCAGAAGGACGAAGGAGCCCTTCCCAGAAGGTTGAAATGCAAAGTGTTACAACCTTCACATGCCTACTAATTGTATGCAATGACTTTTTTTTTTTTTTTCCCCTCTCCCTCCCCCCGCTCCCCTTTCAGAGCGGCAGCTCCATAGTACGTGATTGAAATGGAGCTAAGTAGTTTCCTTCAGGCATTCGGGCTCTTGGCGAAGCGCCAGCCCTCGTTCCCAGTAGCCTTCAGAGGCATTTAAACTCGGAGAGCTTCACTCTGCTCCGCATTACTAATCTACCTAATGAGGAATTTAAATTAGCCGGGAATATGAAAGTTTAACAAGATCTTAATAAATGCTTTTTTTGCTTGTTTTCACGGAAAATCAAAGCACTATTGTGCTGTCCCTGTAGAAACCCTTTTTGTTTTCAACAGCATTGCAACCCAGTTCCCTAATTATAGACAAATACATAAATACCGTGTGCAACAGTGGGTTTGGTTTTGGGGGTTGTTTGTGGTTCTGATTTTTTTGTCCAATTTTTGCCTACACTCCGAGCCTGACCAGAGCATGTGACCCGGTTTACTGGAGCAGTACTGGGGGAGAAAGGAGGCTGCTCCCATGGCGGCTCTGCTTATGGGCAGATGGAAAGGGGCTAGGAAGGGAATGTGTGGCATTTGGGACCGAGTTTTGCTACCAGGCTTGGAAAAGATGATCTTGCTAAAATAAGTAGTGTTTGGTTTGGAAACTTGGTGTGTCCATTTTCTGTGTAAAGCTTCCATATGGATCATTTCCTATAGTGGAAAGAATAATCCCAAAACATCAGCTTGTTGCCATAACAGTTCATGTTCTTTTTTTTTGTTGTTGTTTTTTTTTTTCTTCTGTTCTCTGAAAAATGGCTAGAAAGTCAGCAGGGTGAAATGAAATTGAAACCCACAGTTTCACCCATTTAGGGTGGTTTTGTTTTTTGTTTTGTTTTCTTTCATGGGGTCGAGGGGAATGTGGTTGGGGGAAGTTGTCCATGTACTGTTACATGTACATTTGCAGAGTACTTTCTTGGCAGATGGTCATGGTTTTAAAAGGAAGTCTCCTTTGGCATTGCGTGAAAGAAAGAAAGAGATGACTCATACAGTTGCACTCTTGGCCAGTAGATAAAGTTCTTGTTCATTGTGGCACTCCCAGCAGGACCTCAGAGTAATTTCCCGTTTCGCATCCTATAGAACAAGACATTTCTACCCTGGAACTTTTTTCCTCCCCTTTCCTCTGTTGTTGAAGTTCTCCATGTTCCACTGAACACGCATGGGAGCAGTTTGACTTATGTGGTGTGCATGCCAGTGCGCTTGGAAATGACATTCTCTGAAAGTCGAGTGTGCTGTGTTCTCATGCACAGGAAATGGGAGGATGTCTGCTGCTCCATTGATGTCCCCAGAAGACAGGCCGGCAGCTCCGCGGCCATGCTGAAATGTGGCTTTGTTTTCTGACACAGGGTTAGGGTTTTAACTGGGTGTCAGAGGACATTGTGTTCAGTTGGGTCCTTTCAGCCTCGTGTTTGTGTGAGAGAGATACAAAACAATCTGAAATTAGTCAAGATGCAAGAGCAAAGTGTGGTTGTATGTTGTGGTTCTCTATGGTCCTTTTCAACATGAGCCTGCTGAAAACACAGATTTTATGATGAGAGCGATGATAATTTGACTGAGTCATTAGAATGCTATTTTGGAAACCAAAGCTGACTTGCACCTTCAGCTGTGTGTTTGAACTCCTGCCCAGGTCTCAAAAACCGATTTCTTTTCATCGTAACAGTCACCTAGTTATGGCTTGAGGAGCCTTTAATTTGTTTTGAACCTAGAAGCCTCAAATAGAACATACTACATTCCTGCATGCTTTTTGAAGTGTAAAATAATTTGGTTTATTTTTAAGCAAGCCTGTAACTTTTCTCTTTTTGCTTCCTTCTCTTTCACCTAGACATGTTTGGAGCTGGAACGGTATCTTCAGAGTGAACCCTGTTACGTTTCTGCATCTGAAATCAAATTTGATAGCCAAGAGGATCTCTGGACCAAAATTATTCTGGCACGTGAGAAAAAGGAGGAATCTGAACTGAAGAACACGTGTGTCCCGAAAGAGGACAATCTTGCTAGTCAGAACTTAGAGACCAACAGTTTGAATTCTGACGTTAGCAGCGAATCTTCAGACAGCTCTGAGGAGCTCTCACCCACGACAAAGTTTACCTCTGACCCTATAAGCGATGTTTTAGCCAGTTCAGGAAACTTGAGTTCATCTGTCACTTCCACTCCCCCTTCGTCTCCTGAGCTGAGCAAGGAGCCTTCTTCCCAGATATGGAATTGTACGCCGGGTGAGTTGCATTCACCAGGGAAAATCCGTACCGGTACCACTGGAAAGACTGCAGAGAAAGGTACACCCTCCAATGGTGACACTTCGCCAGATGGCAGAAGGCGTGTTCACAGGTGTCATTTTAACGGCTGCAGGAAAGTTTACACCAAAAGTTCACATCTGAAAGCACATCAGCGCACTCATACAGGTTAGTAACCTTATGCTTATTAAGAGCTGGCAACTACTGTAGGGAATACCCCTTGGTGGTGGTGGTGGTGTCACAGCGTTACTCAATCACTGGGTGGTAGCCCAGGTTTGGAGAGATGATGTAATAGTAGCAGAGGCTTACCAGCAGGGACGACATCACTTCCTCATTCTCTTCATGAGCCAGGGCGCTTGGTGGGGGATTAGGCTGCTGTCATAGCAAATAGGAGCCACTCATGTAAGCAGGCAATAGTTGGGAAGCTGCAGCAGCACGCGGTCTTCAGGAGCAAAGGTCTAGCCAAATTAGGTGCCAGGCCTTTCTTGATGATTATTTCTGAAGTGAAAGTGAGCTATGACTTTATTGCAAAAAAAAAAAAGGAATGTATATCCAAAAATCAGTCAGATCACTAAATACTGTAAGAGCATGTTTTATGCTTCAGTCCACATCGGGTTGATTTTATCAGACATACCAAGGCCTTGATTATATTAAGTATAGCTATATTTGTAACTCATTTAACACTTATGCGTGCCATTGTTATCAGCAAAAAATCTTGGAAAGCCACAGTGTGTTGTTGTCCTTCTAACACATCTGCCCAATTGGACTTAAAAATGTATAATCTACTGTATAATTTGATCCCAAATTACTGAGCAACAGCATTTTATTGTTATGAGACCTGAACTAAAAATAACAGTCCTGTGTGTTATTGGGAGAGAAAGTGAGGAAGATAGACACTTCAGGGCTTTTATAAATATTTTATGGTTGAAGTAGCGTGCTGATGTGCTTGTTTGAGCATTATTATTTGACATCTCTTTATGACAACAGTTAGATGTGTAGAGCTGTGCCTTGGCTCAGTAGTCATGGCTTAACGTGAGGAACTGGCGTGGTGTTCTTGGTGTACCAATCTAAACACCTATATGGATGGTTGGGTTTTTTTCTTTTTTCCCTCTAAGATGTGGGAAAGAGAATTCAGGGAAAAGATTCTATTTTGACTCATGAGCTCAGCATTTTGTGGCTTTTATGGGAAGTCTGAGCAAGCTCGGATGCTCCCATTGTTGTGCAGAAGTCAGATAAAACAGGATTATTTCAGGAGAAAAAAACAACTTCCACTGAAACCGTGGTTGTTGAGCAGACATAAATAGCTGCCAGGCTCAGAAGTATTGCAGAACTGGTGTTCTGGTGCTGTCTGGTTGAGAACGTTCCTGTGAATGGAAGTGGTATTTCTTGAATGCTGAAATAGCAGTGTTCAAAGTGATGTGCAGGCTTTTCCAAGAATAAGTGGCTCAGCAGAAAGGAGGTTGCATGTTATGCAGATGAGTGAGTGACAGAGGACTTTGATGCAATACAGTAGCCTAATTGCATTTTGGAGCCTAGCTGTGCTGTCTTTAATCACCTTTATGAGGTGAATGGTACCTGTTTGGGAGTAAGCCTGCCATTACGGATGAACAGGAATGGTAGAGGGCTGGATTCCTTTGTTGCCTGGAAGCCTGTTTAATCACTTTTTTAAAAATTATTTTTTCATATTAATGAGATTACTTGATGTGCTGTTGCAGCGATAAGTAGGAATCATGTGGACGAATTTTGTGAGCCTTCTTTGCTTACGTGTTCTGAAGTATTCAGATCGGTTAAATAAAATTATCTTTGGGGGAGTGAAGGAGGTTTACATAGAAAATGATAGCACCTGTCTTTGAATGAAGTCATGACTAACATGTAATCTGCTTTCTTTGTAGGGGAAAAGCCTTACAGATGTTCATGGGAAGGGTGTGAGTGGCGTTTTGCAAGAAGTGATGAATTAACCAGACACTTCAGAAAGCACACTGGTGCCAAGCCTTTTAAATGTAGTCACTGTGACAGGTATGTGATTGAAATGCACTCTTTTAAATAGTTATTTTTAATGCTTGTTGGAAGGCCAGTCTAGGCTGCTTTTTGCTTGTGTAGGAATTATTTGGGAACACAACCGTGTCTGGTAGTTTTGAGGAACTATTGCATATTTAGGCTAGAAAAACCCTTCCACTTTACTAATCGCTGGGAAGTGGTTTATAGCCTGATCTTGCAGATGAATGTTGAAAAGTCCGCAGCGTTACCACCCATCTGCAGAGCTCCTGGGTGCCCACGGACACCTTGAGTACTCCCGTGTATCCTGGGAATGCCAAATCCCTCCTCCAGCAGCTGTGTTTTGGAGCAGCAGAGCAATGGGAGGTGCCTCAGCCCCGCGCGTCGCGTCGCGTGTGCCGGCGGCCGTGGGCTAACGCGCAGCCTCGCTCTTGCCTTGCAGGTGTTTTTCCAGGTCTGACCACCTGGCCCTTCACATGAAGAGACACCTCTGAATGGGTCAAGAGGTGAATCCTGCGGGCTAAGAGGCGTCAAGGTTGAAGAGCCTTGAGCGGAGGGATGCGTGTTCCAGCCAAAGCATGCCATTTTGCACCCTACCCAGTTGCCTCCAGGACCTCACTTCCTTGAAGGTCTTTTGAGGGCTAATAAGTCATGTAAGAACGGCATAGCAACCGCGGTGCGTGATGTTTGGGGTTTCCTGGACTCATACACTGGTATCTAACCTTCTGAGTGGCTCCTAAGCCTTTGCCGTGAGCATGTGCACTGAGAATGTTAATGATTGGGCGACTGTATGCGATGAGGATCTCTTGATGACTGTATGCTGAGGCACATTTTTTTTCTTGTGGTTGTTTTATAACTGTAAGAGAAAAAAAATAGTCTGAATGTCTTGTATGTGAGGAATATCTTGTGAGATGGGACGACCACCAATCATTTCCAAGGGGTGGGGGGAGGGGTGTCTGCACCTTTTTAGAGGGAAAACCTGAGAGGGGAAAGGGGGGAATAAAAAAGAGTAAGGATGCCAGAATGGAAATGGGGGACCTCCCTGTTCCTGTGTGAGAGGAGCTTTAGGTGTCTGGTGCAGCTATTAAACGTGCAATGTGTCAAGTAGCTTGTTTTACTTGCTACAGAGCTCATTTGTAATCCATTGTATAAGCTGTGTATTTACAAATGTAACACAACTATAACTTTTCATTATAATACAAAGGTTATTGCATGGTTCTGGGGAACTATATGCTTTTCCATTCTTTAATCAGGACTGCAGTTTTGATTCCAGTTAAGAGCAGCTAAAATACAATTGGTCTAATGTTACATAATGTATGGAACATGAATAATTTTTTTGTTGGGTGGATAAAACCACTATTGGTTAGAAACTGATTTTTCTCATGCAGCTAATTTTTCTCTTATTTATGCCTTGAGGACTAACTTCTGGTTTTCTAGCTGTTAATGCACTGTTGACCTTAATAATGGTGCCTTATGCAAGTGACCTTCTCTTGCAGGGGGTCTTATACAGGGGTATGGGTGATGCATGCTTTATTAAGGCTCTCTTTTCACCTGGCATTGTACTGTATCAAATGTATAATATGAGGGGAAAAAAGGTTACTTCCAGGGTCCTCCTTCACAAAGACAAATATAGAGAAAAGTCATTCATGTCAGTACAGTATTTGTTTAACTTAGACAATTTGACTGTGTTACAGTATAATGCATATGCCAATTGAATACCTGACCAGTTCTGCCACCTTGAGACTTTTTTTATATTGACCTTGCACAACAACTGTGTATATACACACCCCAACTGTACTTAATATGTCAAGTTTTCATACATATTAAAGATACAGAAGTATTAAAAGATGTATTTGCTTAAAAGGCACAAGTTTCACATCTATATATCTAGCTATCTGTTGGTCATACAGAAAGAAACTATATTACTTTTTTTTTAAAAGTGGGCAGAAAAATAATTGTGTATGTATATTTGTGTGTACAGTCTGTGTATGTGTGTATATATATAGATAATATATAAATATTTTTTTTAAAAGGAAAAAAATTAGAACACATAGCTAGAAAATGCCACAGCCCATCAAAATATTCCCTCTTCTCCCTTCCCCCCCGCAATACGGTCATTAAGGAGACAAAGAAATGAAAGATACAGTTAATTAAAATCTAGCATTTTTGGAGGCTTTACCTTTAGCTTAATGGTATGCTAAAGGCTTTGTTGGCATTCAGTCCTTCTCAGACTGCTGACTGTGTTTTGTAGTTATTAGGTTGTCTGGAATAGCGTATCTGTGGCCATTTAAGAATGATATGAACCGAATATTGGCATGCTAAAAGAATATTAGCTGTGTGCAGAAGAAGTACACTCGGGTTTTGGCCTTCCAGCTTACTGGAGGATCTGTGAGTGAGCTAGTCGTTGTGGTGGTTGAGCTCTAATTTTACATAGTTCAGCTAAAATAAAGACTGTTTTTTCCTAGAGTAGGAATAGTCTGTCCAAAACCAGTTTTGTTTTGTTTCGTTTTTTTTAAACCAGCTCACTACAGTTGATGCAATGAAACATGTGACCTGTTTCTTTTACTATTAATTATCAGTCTTGCTTACTCTGCTAATATTTTGGTATATCTTCCTGGAAATGTATGTAGATAAGTGGTTTAAAAAAAGTATATGCAAGTGATCTGGTTCTATGGAACACACAGGCTTAAATCATTCTCACTTCATTTTTGGTTTAAATTGCCTGAAGATGCACTTTTTTTTTCTTCCCCCAAACAGACAAAATTTTCCAGAAAATGGATTTCTATTTACGATTGGGTTTTGTTGTGTTTTTAACTCCTTGTTTGCATTGTCCTTGGCTTAGCAGTAATTCTTATAAACAAGAAAATTAAAAAAAAAAAAAAAAAAAAAAAAAGCAAAAACAAACAAACAAAAAACCAACCCCAAACAAAAAAAACCACTTGCACTGGCTTGTCTCAATTGTGAAATACCATCAGACTTGTGTGGATGGGGTGGGGCTGTGTGCCATATGTCAAATGCCTGTAATTTTCTTAATAAGCAAGTACATTTTGTTCAGGTGATAACTGAGCCTCAATCAAGCTGAAAAATAAAAAAAATAAAACATTTTTGCTTGAAATTTAAGAAGAAAAAGTTTCTATTAGTGAAATTTCTTTTTTTGTTTTTGAAGCACCCTGTTATCTAAAGAATCTCTTTGTAAGATTTTTGTAAAAATTTTGTTTTACAAGATTTTATTTGAAATTGTTTTTTGCAAGATTGTTATATTTCTGTATGAATGTATTTTTTATTGGAATAACATAAAAAGAAATTCTTATCAGCATCACGTGTCTGTTTGCATCTTTCTTCTCTCTAAGTCCTACACACCAAACAATGCTGAGTACTATGTTGCCGCTTTGTCTTGAGTCACACCTGCTCATGGGTACAAACACCTTTGGCTCAGGTCACTTTGTGGAAGAGAAGCCCTGTTGGGAAAGTAATTTTGGCAGTAGAAACTAGAAGTTCTTCCATATCTGAAAAGCTGCTCTTGACTCATCGTTTGTCTCAGCGGAATAAATAGTTAATGCGATTGTTACTGCAAGGCTGCACCTTCATTTCAAATCATTTGTTCTGGAGAGGTGAATGCACATGGGACGAGTTTGGCGTGTGGGAAGGGAGGTTCAGTGGGCATTCAAAGGGAAGGACAAAGCCAGAAGGGTGATGGCTGGGCTGGAGGCAGGCACCTGTCCTTGACCTTTACTGCAGGGCGTGGACCTCGGAGCTGCCTGCTACGTGGGGAAGCGAGCCCAAAACCTTGAGGTGCAGCCGTGGGAAGGAGTGCGAGGAAGGAACTGCATGAGCTCTGCCTGCTCCACAGACACATGAGGCTGCTGTAGGGCTGACCTGACCCACATGCTGGTGGTGACCTCCAGCCAGTCGAACACAAGCCTCTCTCAACCACATTCTTTCAGAGCAATGGCTCTTTGAAGCGTGCTTGGCATGCACCCTGGCTCGAGACGCATGCAGAACTTGTTTGATGTTCTCTTGTGGCTCCTGCTTCACTCATGCTGGTGTTAAAGTCCCTCAAGCATCGAGTAAAAACATTGGCAAAACGGCAAAGTTGAGAAACCGGCTTTGAGCATGTGAATTCAGTTTGTGTTAACATATCATGGATTTAGATGATTTAGAAATGGTCTAAAATGATGCAAAAGAACTGAAACAATAAATATAGATTGAGGCAGAAGTAATGTGGAAAAGGGACCCTTGCCACCTTCCCCAGTCAGCCTTGCAGTGGGCTGGTAAATAGACATAATGCCTGCATTAGGCATGGCAGAAATGGCAGTTTAGGCAAATCCATGATCTACAATGGGAAGGGTACATTAAATTTTACCACTGGTGTATCTCATACAATGGAACACAGGTGTCTTCTGGGAAACTTAGCTAAAGTTGCAATAGAGATAGAAGGGGCTACTGAGGTTTAGGGATTGAGATATTTTGCCTCTTCATGTAGAAATAGAAATATTTTTAAAGAACTGAGCTTGACCTCCTTGGAGATCCTCCACCCAAAATGTTCAATGGGTGTGTAATATAGAACAAGGATTGGCAGTTTTTTTCCTGTTTGTTTGGTGTGTGTCATGTCATCTAGGGCTGTGTCATACTCTACCTTAAAAAAAGCCTGAAAACTCCTTTATGAAGGATTATTGAGATCCCACTTCTATTTTTTAATTATTATTTATTTATTTAATTTAATTTTTTTTCCTCAGCAGCATTGTACTAAAAAGACTGCAATGTGTGCAGGAAAAAAGAGACTACTGACAGCTATTGGGCAACAAGGAAACTACAAAGCAGAAAGCAATAGTGCATTTCAACATGCACGTCTACTGCAGGTTTGCTTAATTCTGGATTTTGAAATGCAGAGCAGAGGGGAAGAGACATGAATTCGAGGGTGAAGAAGTCAGGTTGCTAAGGTATGGACATGGACTGGTAGCCTCTGCAAGTTTCAACAGCTTCAGCTGAGGTTAGAAAGGTGAAAAGAAGGACCTGTGAGCCAACGTGTTAGCACAGAGGTTAGATATGGCATGTTTGTGTAACCGTCAAGATGAAACAGTTAAAATCCCAAAACAACCCGTTTGGGTGTTTGTTTGGGGTTTTTTTTAATCCTCTTGGGAGTGAAAAATCCAGGCATACAAGTGGTCAGTGCAAGTAGGGCATATCACAGTTTACCATCTTATTTGAACAACTGTGTATTATAAGTACAGCATGACTTTGAAGTTCACAATAGACAAGTTATTGCTGTTTTATTAATTGGATGTTCATGTTGTTTAGAAGTTACTGACTGTCTCCCCTCCAAACCATATTACAATTTGAAATAAACTGAATCAGGAATTTTATGCCTGTTAAGGCATGTTGGAAACAAGCTGTGTTTTATTCTTTCCTCTGTAGGAGTTGTTCATGGTATCTCTGCCTTTGTGTCCATCTTTTACCTCTTCCATTCTTCTCAACTACTTGAGCATTTGCTCTTTATTTTCTTTAATTGCTCTTAAAGCTCTGAGGAATAAAAACAACCTCTGTAAATCACACAAATACCAGCAGCAAAACTGGAAACAAGGAGACGGAACCACACTATGGCAATTGTTTCAAAAAGTAGCTGAGTGTTCTTTATGCAGCACCAAAAGAGTACGTGACCTTACTGATTTACACAACACGGAAAGACATGTTTGGGAAGAGGAAAGCTTCATGGTCCATCCATTGGAGGTCTCCTCAGCCTTGTCTGGACAGTGGAGTTCAGGTAGACCGAAACAATAAGAGGAGCTCTAACTGCACAAGATTGTGTGGAGAGACACAGGCATAAAAGGTTTCCCCTCCACTTTTTAAAAGAGTGAAAGGCCTGGTATTTCCTCCTTTTTCCTCCATTTCTTCAGAAATTCCTTGGAGAAAAAATGGCTTAGATAGGCAATCTCTGCACTATTTCTTCCTCAAGCTTTTGCAGATTAGTTCCCTCTGGTAGCACTGATGTATAGACTCAGCAACAATACCAGTACTCCAGTTCTTTATTTCTGGTGACAAGAGGTTACCAAGCAGCTCGTACATCCACAGAAGTCTGCCTGCTTTTGCCTCATCAGATGGGATGGTGTAGCCAAGAGGTATTAACAGGTACTTCTGAAATAATGCCTCTGACATGGCAAGAAACTCTGCTGAGATTATACAGTCCAAGGCAATGGTATCTTTATATTTTTTCCCTTTAGCTCTTTTACCTCTACGCTTGCTGTTTCATCCCTTATTCATGGTCCTTAGATATATGGCATTTATTTTTGATCAAACCTGTAGCAATGCTTTCTCATAACCATTTGAGCTCTTACATTTAAGGGAGAATGAGCAGACAGAGTATTGCTTTTGCACACAGGTCTACAGAGGTTTAATCAGTCTAGGATTCATTGGAGCTACCCTGGGAAATAAGGGTTTGCAGGTTCATGCATTAATATTGTGAGGCCTTGGTCAAAAGCTCATTTAAGTCAAGGAGAAATTCCTCACTGAATTCGACTTGCTCCACACAGAGTCATTTTTTCATAGAGCAGAACCTGAGGAGAAAGTACATTTGAAATCCATTCAGAACCAAATTTTCATTCAATGACATTTATGACTATATTTTGTCCATTTCCTGTTGTAGATTTGATAGCTGGAGTTCACAAGTACAAGCATTGCAAAGATGATTTTTTTTAACAGAAATGTGATTTTTTCCTCCTGAAATTTATTTTTGATTGCAGACTGATGATAAACCCTGTAATTTGTTCTGCAGTTTCACTTACACAACAGCTACATAATAATTTTGTAAGTTATAGCAGTGACTATTTTGAACTGCAGTGGTTTCAATCAGAATGCTTCATGAAGCATTAGCTGAGAAATTATTAACTGGAGAAATTAACTGGATTTGCAGGATATCACAGCAACAAAGGTAGCCTATGGCTTTAAAAAAAATTGCTGCATCAGATACAAGCCAGCACATTTTGTTAAAATGGAGAGAAACTATTCAGAATTTGCAACTGAGGCTACAGATCGGTCGTGTTCTTGAAGTATAGGTTTATAATTTGTCACAGGAAAATAACTCCATAAAGCAAAACCGCTAAGGTGTTTTAAGATGATCTATTATGTGGAGGTGTCTAGTACAGCCATTTTGGGTCGGTTCATGATAGGAAACAGATGGTATATATGTTTATGTTTAACATTTAAGGAGGTATAGAAAGCAGTTGGGAGGTGATGTATTTTGTTAATGGGCGAGTAAAGCCTCATACGTACAGTTAAAATAGAATGTAAAAAACTAGCAACATTTTTTCAGCACAAATGAGGCAATGCAACAACAGCTTAAGTAGATTTATTTGGCTTGTTTCACTTTAAATAATTTTAATGAGAAATTCTCTAAATGTTTTTGAGCGGAGATAGAAAGTAATCTGGTAACCACATGTCTCGATGTATGCCAAGCTGTTCTTTAACAGCACTTTCTTTCAATACAATATAAATTTAGCTGGAATTAGCGTTGCTGAATATTAGTCCCTCAGTGCCTCACTTGCTAAACCTCCATATTCTTTTTATTGCGTCTGTGCATTTCAGAAGCAGAGTGTGTGGTCAGTTCTGGACAAAGGCAAATTATCTAATGGGGTTGGGGAAGGCAATGTATTGGTGAATTCTGTAGCAAACAGCTCGGTAATAATTCAGGAAGGTTGCTGATCTGCACTGGGTACAGTAATATATTTTTCTTGTAATGTGCTACCTTTTGGATTTGATACTGAATACATCAAAAATCTAGTTATGCATGCAAAGCTGTATTTTTCTGAGTTTTATGTACTTCACCTTACACATGCAGTAGTATGTTTTTTCATTTATAAGATTTATCTTCGAACATGCACCGATATGACTAATGCTCATTTCCAAGCTCTGCTAGGCAAGTTTCTCAGTCTTCTGGGGTTTACTTTATTTGTTTTTGCTAAGTATGAAGAGGACATTGAGGGCAACTGGATTTTAGTAGATCCTCACTGCAATTAATTATTCATCAGCAGTAGAAGTATTAGCAGCAGCAGTCAGACATGCAGAGGAGGCTGAGATCTTGCTGTTGTGAACCTACAGGGAGAGAGTCTCTTCCATCCGGGTTCTGCCTAATTAGGCCACGACACATTTGGAATTACCCGCATCCAAAGAGAGAGAGAGTAATTTTACAACCTGTTTTGATGATCTCAGCATTTTTCCTTTTTCTGGTCAGATGGATAACCCTGGTGATATTATAATATCCATATTATAATTCCATTCAGTCCCCCTGTCTGTCACAGATGGATTAATTCTGGATCCATTCTCACTAGGATGGGAACTCCCCATGTGGAATATGGGGGTTCAGTGCATTTTAGTGGGCATTTTTAGGTGGGACCTTGTAATGCCCACCTCGGTCTCACATAATTGGGTTATTTCTTATTTCATAATTTTGTTTTCTATTTCTAACCACTTCCTTCTGGCAATGACTTTGGTACATTCTATGTGAAATGATTTGGATATTTCTTCTTAATTTGAAAAAATATTGTTCCGAATTAATCTTTTATCCCACAGATAGAAAAGAGTAAATAAGAGATGTAATAATGTTATAGTATTAATGGGATTTGAGCCTTGGTAGGAAATAGATGCATTATTCATAAGGATTGATGGTCTTTAGTGTCCCAACAGCCCCTTGTGGGGCTTTGGAGGTATTAGACTGGTCACTGGGGAGAGAGTTGCTCTAATGCTCAATAAGCTAGACTAAAAATATCGCCAGAATTATAAAGCAAAAACTAATCAAATCCTAAATATAAATGCGATGATACAAATCCATCCCCTAGTTATCTCCAGAAACCACCCTGCCTCAAAGGGTTGTCAGTGACTTGTCCCTTATTATCTTTAATCAAGCAGAAGAGAGAGGCATTGAACGCCACAGTGGGTCTGTATAACAAGGCGCTGCAGGTGAAATCCATAGTCTGTGCTTCCCGCTATCCGTGTGCTGCCGGCCGGCCCCGGCTCCGCCAGCCAGGGAAAGGGCAGCGAGGAGACAAAGGGATGCAGTGTTTGCACGGTGCCTCTGAAGTCCTCTGTATCTTCTCCTAATTTCCATCCCCAAAGTCCAGACCGCAGATGCTTCATCAGGCAAAACCAGCCTGGGTGCCCGTAGGTAAAAATTATGTGGTAACATGCAACAAAGAAGCTGACTGAAGGAGATTTCTGCAATAAGGTTTCCTGCACTTACACAGATGGGATCTACCCAGACTCTGGTCTCTGTGCTCTGTGACAGGACATTATTTATCTTAATTATAATGGATAACTTTAAAAAAAAGGGAAAAAAAAAGAAAAGAGTGCTCATTCTTTCATGTATTCGAGCAGATTAGGCATTACAGTTAGAATATATGTCAGAGAATGTAAAACTGCTAGTCACCAAACAAATATAACCATGTAATTCAATATTAACAAATATCTTTTTCATTACACATTAAATATCTTGGGATAATGATGAGGTCATAAAAGGCTCATGTTTGGCCAGGAGAGAGAAGAACATTCATAAAAGAAGAGCTGTGGGATACAGCTCCTTTTGGCCCAAAGGGCAGCACCCAAAGTCTGCTCAAGTGGTTCAATGTAAAGCAGCTGCAAGCCTTGATTCTGAAATGAGGTCTGTGCACACACCCTTCCGACCCTCACCTGCTGTCCCCTGAGGCACCCCAAACCATACAGGACTGCTTCAGAGCACCCCAAAGGACAGGGGCCATCTCTGATGAGGGATGTGATATCCCAGATGTCCTCAGCCAGAGTTGGGGGTGCACCAGGACCCTGAAGGTGATAAACTGAAGTGGCAAGAGTGGGTCAAGCTTCAGGAAGAATGGAGATCTTTGTGATACTGGTGTTTGAAAACACAAACTAGAGCACGGCGTGCTGAGACAAAACCTTAGCCTTCATACAGTTGGCTTTTGTCAGCATTTGGTAAGAGGTGCTCAGCTCTATGCCTGCCTATGTACCCCTTGCCAGAAAAGGAAGCAGAACCCCCATACACTTTGCTGTGTCCTTCAGACCCATGACACGTAAGTTTGAGCTCACATTTTAAGTCTAAAATTAAATTCTTAATATGAAGGCATTAACAAAGAAAAAATAATGACAGACTATTAGGACCCTAAGAATTTAATATTTTTTATTAAAATTTGTATACATATGGACACATATGCATAAATGGAAACAGATTTTCTTGTCTAGGATTTTTATTTTCTATATAATATCACATTCCAATAGAACAGTGTCCTTAAAGAGTCATCTGTGGGATTGATAATAATATTTCAGACTTAACCTAAGGTGTAAGGTGAAACAAGATGAAAACACTAAAAAAAAAGTCACAATCTGGGCTGGTGAAAAAACAAAAAAACAGCAACAAAAAAACCCACCAAAAAACATTAAAGCCAAAAACCATTAAAGCCAAAAAAATAAAGCCAACTTTTAAGGTGGTTTAGTTTTGTTTTCTTTTTTTTTCTACTCTAACACTTTGTGGGAATATGAGTAAGTAAATACATCAGCATTGAAGTTGTTAACAGTTATTTTCAATGAATCATTGATCCATGTTTCCACAAGTTAGGGACAAGGTCTTTAAAAAATATAAATTATTAAGTGAAAAGTTGCCTTAAATGTCTGAAATTTATGCTTTTATGGGATTTTGTTTGGTTTTTACAAATTTAAATTCTGTATTTTGGATCCAGCAGAGTGCATTTGGAACACATGTGCATATTTTTTTACAATAGAAGTTAGAAACTTCTGTTTTAAAAATGAAAGTTACGAAACTAAAAAATAAAAAAAGCAAGTTACTCAAGGTCATACAATGAAATGGTGTGAATTGGTCATGCTGAGGCAAGTGTGTGCAAATGAAATCATTTGCTAGAGTAGATAGGTAGTTTCCTTGATTTCATGAGCCAGAAGGGATGAGCCATGTCTTTCAGGCTGACAATGTCTGGGAAAAAAGATATTAAAGCAAAACCACCCCCAAAATCTGGCAACATGGTCCTTCTTTACCTGAAGTCCAGAGAAGCAGCTGAGTCTTAGAAGTGCTTGAGGAGTATCATTAGATATTCCTCTGTGGGAAGTCCACGTGAGCATTGCTCTGTACTGACTCTTTTTTCCTTTATGCGGTTCAACCTCACATTTTTATCTCATTATTCTTAGCAGTGGTAAGTAACTATGACAGGAAGACAGAGTGGAAAATTAAGGCTTGTTAAGACTATTATACACCAAAAGGATCATGTCACAAATGAGATTTCAGTCTGCCCAGTTTGGGATATAATTAAGTTATCATGTTCAAGGTGGATGGGTTTGAGACAATAAAAGGGCAGTGGAGGTTGTTCAGTTTCAAAGAGGTGAATCTTTTTATGCTGAGGAGTTATGTGGATGTGATTTTTGGAGTAGTAAGGGCCACCAGCTCTGTCCCAGCTGTTGAACAAGGTCTTCTACTCCTGGGAAGGGAAAGCAGCTCCAGTGATCCCATCATCCTTCAGGATGCTCTCCCTGCTAAGAAAATGCTATTTGATCCTGTCTCATTTCCCTGGGCATATCACCCACGGCATTCTCCTCTGGCTTTCCTCTATAGGAACCTCTCAAAAATAAGAACAATAAACTTAGCACCTTGTGGAAGAGTGACATGTGCTGAAAATTTCACTGCCATTTAATTCACTTTTGAGGAAAGTATATTTAAGGTGGTGAATAATAAGCATATGCCAATACTATGGGCCCAGCAAGGAAGTGTCAACAAAACCACAACAGGAAAACAGTGAGGCTTTTCTTGGTTTTGAGCGAATACAATGAGTCTAATGTTGCTGCTTTCTCATTTTTTTGCTATGTTATCAGCACGGAAGGCTGGGCAGGCCTTAGCTGAATAACTGCTCAGAAGTCAGTCCAAAATGTGAGTGAGTCAAGCAGTGCATGGACTGCAGACAGACTGACATGTGTGTTTAGTGTAACCAGGGTTTGTCATGCAATTCTTGAGGGCATAATGGATGAAGGTTTTTTTGCCTGCAAGTAGCCACAATCATTATATGAATCATTCAGGGAAATTACATTGAAAGATATCATATCATAAAGCTGCAGAGTTTTCCACTGAAAACAGCAGCTTAGAAGAGCTTCAGAAGCATGTTAACAAAGATGGTGCCTTGCTGGGATATCTATTATTACACTCACACAAAGAGATCGAGTTGGCATGGGGGAGGGAATGTTGGAGGAAGAAAAGCAAGAGAAGAGCAATCATAAAGAGTGACAAATAGTACTTTTAAACATTATACTCTTCATTTCCAAATTCAGGATTTAAACGCAGAGTATATGTTTGAGGTTTTTTTCTCTACTTATCTTTCTTCTTCCCTCCTCCTTTTTTAATTCCTCAGAAAGGGTAGGACAAATCTGTCCTCAGGGTTTTGCCCTGCTATCTTTCACCTTTTTCAGTCTGCCACTTCTTCAAAAGGAAATGCTGTCTATTTGTGATTTCAAGCTGTGCAACTAGTGAAATATTAGCCAAGACCTAAGTTCCTACTCTGGCAAAATAATTTTGCTTTCGATAAATTCTTGGGGCGAGGGGGTGGTGGGGTGGTGGTGGGGAGCAGCGAGGAGTTGACAGGACACAGATACAATCAGTGATAACAATCAATTAACACTGTATTAAAAACATCAGACAGCCCTACTATCTACAGAGGAAAGTTCTTCCCTGCCTCCCCTTTGCCATGGAGGAACCTTATTGGAAATACGGGTCCTGTGGGATATGAAGGTAGAAGCACAGTGTGGAAGGCAGCTCCATCCTCATCCTCAGGACAGGGAAGAGGGGGACAGTGGCGTCCCTGAAAACAGCATTTGTTGGTGGCACACTCCAACAGGGGAGCAGTGGCCAGGAGGACGAGCCCTGGGCACGGGGTTGTGCTGCTGCAGCTGGGCAAGCTCAGCAGCTGTCCCTTGGCCACGGCAGCGGGGGTGACCCCCAGGAACCCCCAGCCCTGCTCGGAGCCCCCAGCCCTGCTCCCCCACCTCTTCACCTGCATTACCTTCACACCACCACACAGTGGGTGTTTCCCACTCTGGCAAATACACATGTGCCTGTCCACATTAGCAATATTGTAGCCCAGTATTTCATCATCTGTGTCACTATTGCACCAGCGTTTCACGGTGATCTGGGCAGTCCAAGTTCTTTACTGTGGATTCCTAATGACAGACTACAGTAAGAGGGAATTGCACAAAAGTTGTATATTTGTCGTTAAGGCTTGAAAACAAAGAACGTCAAACAGTTGGAGCTGCTAAGGAATGAGGGAATTAAATTAGGCTACCTGTGCCCCACTGTGCTGAATCTGGTCCAGCTTTCTAGAAATGTTGATTCAGCAAAAGCAGGTGGCAAGGAATCTAACTGGAACAGCAGGAGCAACTAGATTTCAAAGTTTTCTCTTGTCACAAATCCTTTTCTTCAACTTATTAGGTTTGAAATTGCTTGTACTTACATTAAAGAATCCTTCTTCCCCCCTGCTCTTTTTGCAGTACAGGGAGCCATGACTCTTCTTAAAGCAGATATTTTGTGGAGAGAGCTTTGTATAAAAATCTTGGTTCTTACATAAAAATCAGAAACAGCATGTTTCCATAAAAAAAAAAAAAAAAGGCAAATTTAAGTTTTGTTTAGTGAAGGATTTCTTAACTATTTTTTCTAATTTTTTTTTTGTTGTTTATTTGCTTGTGAGATGCAGAAAAAAAAATAAAATCCCTGTTTTTCGGATACTTTCAATGGCAATAACTCACATTAACTATTAATGGAAGCAAGTGACTGAAGTGACCGAGATTTCTTTTTTG
This sequence comes from Callaeas wilsoni, assembly GCA_013398955.1. Classification (NCBI taxonomy): domain Eukaryota; kingdom Metazoa; phylum Chordata; class Aves; order Passeriformes; family Callaeidae; genus Callaeas; species Callaeas wilsoni. The sequence continues at coordinate 300,106 of VWPU01017834.1, read as the reverse complement.
CATTGTTATGAGAAATAGCGGCATACAGAAACCTGTATTTCTGACAAGCAAAAGTATTTTGTCACTCACAGCTCCTAGACCTATAGGCTAAAGCAGAGAAACACATATGTGTTCTAAAATGAAGTTACGACTTCAGTTTTAAATCTACCCATGATAAAACCTATGTGAATAATATGTCAGATGAGCCTAAAACCGACTGTCTAAGGACAGTAGCTCCTTAGAAACATCATGGGCTCTTTCCCCTGGTGTCAATTTAAATCTGGGGATATCTCCATCAAAGTCAGTGGAGTCAGAACTGTGTAAAACTGACGTGATAGTAGGATGTGATCCTGCCTACCTGTGTAACTTCTACCATTTTCATCAATTCAAAGACTAAACTTGGGCCACACATAAAATAAGCATATATTGTTGTCTGGGGAAGGCATAGCTGCCAAAGAATTGCACCTGAAAACCATCTGCGAGCTTAGTTTTGATCTCAGTCCACCCAGATCCTCTGCACTGTGCCACCAGTACAGCAGTTTCCGAGCAGGTCTCATACACACAGAGACTAAGCTGTGTACAGACACAAATTCGGGCTTTCTTTGAGGAGCAGGAGGTGCACTTCCCACACCTCAGAGCTCTGCGCTTAGACCACCAGCCCTGGAGACTCAGGCTCAGCCCCACTGCCAGGCACTCTCCTGGGCAGTGGTTTGGTGGAACTGACAGCAGGACATCCTCCTCACCAGCTGAGGAAGGCAGCTGTAGATCTCTGGTTTGGGATTCAGTATGAAGGTCCGAGGTCTGCCTGTATATGGTACAGGCAATGCATGTTCATATACTGGGGTCTAACTTCAACCATTCAGAAGTCAGTCACCTAAAACTACAACACACGACTTTGTAGATGTTCAGGTCCTTCCTTGTACTCACTCCTAACACATTTTCTTCAAAATTTTCACTCTTGGGTAGGCAATGCTATAAGGCCTATCTATCTGCTTGAAAGTATATATATATATACACTGCATTTTAAGCTAGGTAGCTTACTGTCATTGACTTTTACAAGAAAACTAGATTTGAAGTAAATAGGAACATTAATATTGACTTAAATAACAAAGCAAAACATTTCGTATTTGAGAATTCAGGTGGCTAAAGATATTAAATGAGTCACTATGTGGTACCTCAGTAGTTTCATAATATTTTATTTTTATTGGTGGGTCAAATGAGTCAGCTGACTGTAGGTAGGATTTAAGACAATGGGTAATTAGTGTATGGATGAGTAAAAATATATACTGCATACCTTTCTGTCTCCACATGTTATTTTTCCTTAATGTGATACCAGATTCTTTTGATAAAAATGACTCAGCTTTTGCTGAGTTGTCCCTGCCACTGACAAACTTACCCTTAGGAAATGACATTTTCTCCTCCCAGAAGTGTACTTGCGATATATTGTCAATTTTAAAGGTTGAGATTTTCAACCTTTAAAGAGTAAAAGAACATGCTTCTAAATTCTCTTATAACTATTTTAAAAGAATATGTTTTTATTTCCCTTGAGAATAATGTGAAAACATGATGTAAATATTGTCAGTAAAATTTCTCCATAATGAATGAAGAATCAGCTTTAATCTCTGATGATTTTTCTTCCTTTCAGTGAAATTACTGCTTATTGTCCATTTCCACCAAAGGATGGAACAGCTAAGAAGGGAGAAGTTTAAAAATAATGGGTTTTTTGCCCTGTTTAAATCATCACATCTCCAAACATGACAGTTCAACTACCTGCCGAAGATCTAATTCTCATTAAAAAAAACCAAACAACAAGCAAAAGCCAACACAAAACCACGCTTTTTATATTTTATAGGTTAATTTATTTTACAGGCTTAATTCACACAATATTTGCAAGGCGTTTGGCCCTGCTTTAGTTCGTAGTATTATCCTAAAGCACTGTCTGATTCTATGATACTGGACTGTCTCTTCCAGACTGGAGTTCTATTTTCAGCTAATGTGAACCAGGGTAGCTCAGTAGATGCACCAATTTATACTGCATTTGAATCTCAGTTTCTAGTCCTTTTAGAGTTATTGTTAAGGTGAAATAGGCTGAAGGAGGAAAAATGATGAAGTCTAAAAAGGTTTGGAACATTTTTTCAGGTGGCCTTCTCCCTAGTGAAATCAGAGCTCTATCTATAATTTATGGGCAGAACAAGACACCTAAAAATAGGGTTCAAAGAAGCCAGTGCTTTGTGTGAAGTATTAAACAGTGGGAAATGACAAAGAAATGTTCAGATTTCTGCTCTGCCATCAAAGGTTGTTAAACGGACACGGGGTTAAAGGAAAACACCTTTTCCCATTTTAGATTTGCAGCTACAAATGACTCTTGGAATTAGTTTCATCTGTCAGCTTCATCTTTTCTTGCAAAGAGCAGAAGTGATACTAACTTGGTATGTGTGAGATCCGTGTTCATATATCTCTGAAACCCCCTTTGGGGCAAGAAATTGCACCAATGTTTTCCACAGTTCAGAAAAACCATCACTCTCTTTGGAGAATTCTGGAATGGTGCTGAAATTCAGTATTCAACTAGAATTGCTCCATTCAATATAAGTTAAGAAAATTCTAATGGAAAGAGAGACTGGAATTTTATCTCCCTAGTCTCCTGAGTTATTTTCTCCATGCTTGTTTAACCCCTAAATCTCTATATCTGAAATCAGAAAAATATCAGATTTAAATTTAAGCCTCCCCTATCTTAAAAGAATCCTTTAACCACCAGGTCACTGAAATTTGGGAGGGACACTCATGAAATATTTTAGTTTTGTTTTAGAATCTACATTCAGATTAGCATGTTAGCTAGGTCAGGAACTCAGGTGCAATTCAACAGCTTGGTTTCCTGAGGATGTCAGACTGTGAACTTCTGTGTAACAGGTACAGATCAGTGGAATTTTACAGATCATGCAGAAGTAGCCTAATCCATCCAAAGCCAGTGATAATCCTTCAAATAACTCCAGTAAGCTTTGTACATGGCTACCTACATGTCTGTTATTCTGGGATGATGTGTGTTGCTGGTTTCTTCACCGTGATCACAAAACCCCACGTGTACTTATAACACTAAAGGATCAGTAGCTTCTGCCTATGCATCTGTATTTTTGTTTAGCTTCCTTTTGTTTCTGTAGGGGTTGATTGCTGACTTTGTATACTTGAAGATTTTTCTAATAAAGTTTTGATCTCTAGGAATTCCTTTCTTGCCTTGGTACTTGAGGGAGGGAAACAAACGCAGTATTTCTGGGGCCACATATTGTGTGCTCACAAAAACAAGTTCCTTCCCCTTCCTCCTGCTGCCTGAAAGACTCTCTGATAAAAGTGCATTTTATTCTCACATGACTTGTGGTGCTCTTAAGATCTAACATGCTATCTGTGTAGGCATCAACATTTTACAAGAATCTTTTTTTACACCTCCAAATTCGTAGTTCTCCATCAAAGATTTTAGCCCAAAGAGCAGTTAATAAAGCTGGATGACCTCTTGCTCTAGGATTTTTTAAGTCGCTTTCAGACTAAAATTAGATTTCCTCCTTTAGGAAGAGAAACAGACCAATGTGTGACCCTTGAACTGTCAATCATCTGGAAGTAAAGCAGGAACTGATTTCTCTCAGAGCAGCAGAATGAAATGCTCCAAAATAATAATAATAATGTGGCTATACATATTTATAAGCTCATCATTATTAGTCTTTAGTATGATTGCTCCTATCTGGTATTCAATGGTAATTTTGGCCCATGGATATATACTTTGACTTAGTTCCATAAGATACTTTAATTTCAAATAAATCATGCTGTAAATGAGTTAACCACTAATTAACTGGCAAGTCTCAAATAATAGTCATCTATGGGAGTAGCATCCCACTGTTACACAGAAGGGAGCACCCAAGATTCATATATGCCCATGGTTGAAAACAGATGGCAAAAGCCTGAAAGGTTCAGAAAAAAAAAATTCTCTCAAAATTTTATTAGTAAACTACATGTTCAGCATGGAAATTGGTATGTATTTGCCCAACACTCCAAGAAGAAGAGAGGGAAGAAAGAGCAAGTTAAAGTGAGATCAGGTAGGAGAGGAAAGGAGATCACCAGTCCTGGGTCCAGCATTGATCCAGACGGGCACCATCTGCACTTTGTGGAGGTTCCTTTGCACAGGTAAATTTTCCCCACCCTGAGATTAGGTTTCTTGTTCTTTCTTCATGCAAACGAGCGAACACGAGCAGTCTGTTCTTCTGGACCTTTCTGGTAATGGTTTGGGGGGCTTTGAGGGTGTTTTGGTATTCCTGTCATCCCTCTACTGGTCCTGCCTGCTGCCTGACCCCGTTCCTGAGCTTGTGCTGTTGTGTGTTGTGGATCAGAACAGGAAAGTCAGCCCCAGAAAGGTGCTGCCCTACCTCCCTACAGCCCCTATTCCAGCCACATCCTGTTCTAACTTGCCCACTTGAGTGGCCACTGTTGTTCGAGGCACAGCCGCACATTAACTCCTTACTGTCCAGACCGCCACAATGGTAATTGAATGCTCTAATCATGTTTGATAAGTGTCTATACCTTGTCCAGTCGTGTTTAACATTTCAATTCGTAATCTGGGAGTAAATATAAAGCCAGTATTGAGAAATAAACTAATGGAGCAACATTGGAAAGAAAAGTAAATAATAATTAATTGATGAAAGGAGAATTCCCTTTCACACATGTGTATTTTAAAATACCAAATTAAACAACTTCTTTCTAGGAATAAAGATGGTAGACCATATATTTACAATGAGGGACTATACTGTGGAAATCTGTTTGCAAGGAACTATGAGAATGCAGAATAATGGAATAACGTCCTAAAAAAAGGAAAAAAAAAAGGAAAGAAATACCAAGAGGCTTGTAAATGTTTATCCTTGGCTGATAAACAGGAATGAGGGGGAGAAGGGACATGCATTTTCCTTGTTGTGTAGTAAAACTGATTCTGTACAGTTATGGCAGCCATATGTTAAATAGCAATTGAAAAATTAGGGAAGATGCAAAGATAGATGCTACATTTTTAGAGATACCATGATGATAGTCTGTTTAATTGAACAAAAAGCACACTGAAAGGAAGCTTGTCTACAGCACCTAAGAAAACTAAATAATTTCTCTCACACCTTGCAGGTGAACAAGACAGAAGTAAAAAAATAACCACTTGTTTTCCAGAGCTCATTTTCCTCAGAGTTTTATATTTATATTGCGAAAAGGCAGTTGTAGCCACTCCTGTACAGCAGAATGTGCTTCTAAGTCATACGATCACAGGGCATGGGCAAATGATAAAAACTAAAGAGCCTTTAATTTAGAGGTGGGGGAAATGAAAGAGACCAGTAGTTAGAAGAGGGAATCAGACAAATTCAAATGAGAAGTAAGAGACACAGTTCTAAGTAAGAGGAAGATTAGCTGTTGGAGCAGTTTGCCAAGGAAACCAGGGGGAACTTTGATGTCTGCAGATAAAAACTGGATCTCTTTTTGAAAGAGATGATCTTATGAAATAAAATTTTGTCACTAATACTGGAATAAATGGGAGAAATTTTATGGCTAATATTGTGCTTCAAAGGTTGGAGCAGAGATCTTTGGCTTTAGATTCGACTTCTGAGAGCCTCTGAATGTGGAAGGAGAATGCAATTTCTCATTAATATAAAGAGGAAAGTGTGTGACTGGTTAAGCACTGGTACTGGCTGCCAGGACATCATTAAATCTCCACCCGTAGACTTTCAAAACTCAGCTGGGAAATGCCCTGGACTAGATGATTTCTAGAGGTCCAGTCTAGTTGCAACTTTTCTACAGTTCTGCAGTTTTCCTGGTGTGCAAAATGCTGGTAACATTTGATGCCACTTGCATTTATAAAAATTAGGAAGTCTACAGATGTACGCTAACTTCTAGTGATGTCCTGTTGTTATTTGGCTCAAGAATGGATGGTCAGCACAACTTTTTATCTGAGTGTAATCAAAGACAAAATTGCATGTCTTGATAGTTGTGGTAAGGAACCCATATATATTTTGACTTATTGCACTGTTAAATGTACTGTTTGCAAATACATTTTACCTGAAAACATTGGAGAAACCAAATTAAATAATTGGTAATCCAGTCTAGATGTTGCTTTAGTCAGGTTCATTTTATAAATATGGGTTTTGCTCGTGCTCCTCCATGCACTCATATTCGGATACTGGTTTGAGAACACGGCACCACCAGCCCCAAGGTGTGCGGAAAGGATGCCCTTAATTAGGACAATGTGGCTCTTAAATTTAATTTCAAATCCTGTTGTGGGTTTGAAAACTGTGTGCTATGGACACAGCAGAGGTTGTACGGCAGAGAGGGGCAGCAGAGCTTCCCCTTCCAGCAGGTGCTCCTGCAGGTGCTTGGCAGGAGGGCCCTGGCTGTGCCCCTCTTCATCACCAGCCTCTGGCCACAACTCTCCAACATTTCACCTCCAGCTCAGCTGCTGTGCCATTTGCTCTTCTACTACCCTCATGCATGAAAGGAAATTTTAGGTTAATTTTTTTCTCCATGAACTGTTAAAGTGAAATCATTTCATTGCTTCTATTCTCAAATTAGCGAGTAAAACAAAAATGTGCCAGGGGGAGTCAAATTGTTTCTCACAGAGGCAAAGCAAAGGTGATCTTGTCTGTCTGCAGGCAGAGCAGTTAATTGGGCAGGGAGGTGCTGTGATTTAGCACCTATGTCCTTAGATTTTAATCCAGTGTAAAGTGACATAATTGTATTGATCTCAGTGCTGATTTACACTATCTGAGAATATTACCATTTATTTTTAACTTACCTAAATTCGCTATCTGCTCTAGCATTGCTGATGCAAAGGGAATTAAAATACTCCAGATCAATCTAGTCTCCCAAAGTAACAATGAAACATTTATAACTGCAGCAAGAAAGGTGCACAGAAGCTCTTTTATTCCATCCTGCTCTTAAGAGTTAAGTGAAATTACTGAAGCATGTACTAAATTTTATCAATTGTGACATATTTTATGCTGGCATAGTATATTCAACAAGTGCATTAGGAGAGTGCTTAGCACTTTGTAACTACACTTATATTTCATTTTAAGATAATTTCATGCTATTCTTTCAAAACACATCAAATGTGGAGCTGTAGTCTTGAAACAATAGGCTGTGATATTAAAAATTCAGATATAAAATTCTCTTCTTCTCTAATGGATATAACTAAAATACAATGTTAAACTTTCATTCAAAAAAACTCTGTAGTCAAAGAGATACTATTGATTTAAGTCACTCTTAATTTAATGAAATTCCATTCTCCTTTTTTTTGTCCTACTCTTCTCCCCCCTCAATGAAAAATCAAGTTTTCAGTATCAGTTCTCTCAGAGAAAATATATGTATTATACTAACACTCCTGATACGTGGAATTTAACATAATTTTAAAATTATTTATGACACATGGTTTTTGCACCTGTGAGGAAATTTCTGAGTTGGCACCAATAGTGTGGATAGGTGTTACTCTTTTTTACGAAAAAAAAAAAGACTATTTTCTCTGTGGATATGTGTTTTCTATATTTAGTTGTGCTTCATGCAGAGCAGCACAGATTTATACATATCAATTTCAGTGGGACTGCCACAAGAAAAGATGTTGTAAAATCAGGACTTCTGCAAGAAAACAGCAAGTATTGGTCTTAATAGGACAGAAGTTTTGAATACAGAGGGATTGGAGCCAATTAATGCAATGAGAAGCCGAGGAGAGCCATGGGAATTGTGCACTGGAGGAATTGCTGGGCTGGATTCTAAAGAGCAAAGGGAGAGGTTCTGATCTCACCAAAGCAAGGGCCTGTTCTCTATGCACGCCTGGGGCCAGTGATGCAGGAGGTGTGTAGCATCCCCGTGTGATCCAAGGCCGCTTTCAAGCCGAGCTGCCTCGCTCCGGGCAGCACGCAGGCGGCTTGTGCAGAGCTGAGCTGCAATTGGGCTGCACAGCGTAATTCCCTGGCACTGCGAAATATACACAAAGAGGCGTAAGCCTTTCACCATCTCAGCATTTCAGACCATATGTAAGGAGGCACTGCAATTAGGATACAAGTTCTCTGCCAGTTGAGAGACTGTAGATTTATTAATAATCCCGCTCCACTTTTGTGAGGAAAATATAAGTAATGCGGTTCTGGTAGCAAAGGATGAGCCTCCCTCTAGCTCGGGAGAGAGGCGGACGTGAGCTGGGAAGCCTGCCATCAGACACTGCCTCCACATTCCGTCTGTGTTATTTGTTGTGCCATGTGATAGATCTCAGAGTTAGCTTTTTGCACACCACTGTACAACCAAGAAGCACTTGACTCGCAAGAATAAAGTTGAGTAGCTCAGGAGGAAAGTTTGTGCTGCTACTGGCTCAGCACTAGCTGTGAGAGATTGTACACGGCCTCTGTGGGGCTGGACAGGGCTGTGCTGGCTGGAAACAGGCACTGCAAAAATCCCACCACAGGTGGCCAGACATGGAGCGTTGCAATGGGGCAGGAAGACAGTCGTGGTCCAGTAGGTTTCACAGCTGGATTAACAAATTACATTTAAAGGATACAACTTGAGAAGCTAGGAATACAGGCTGGCCCAGGATTTGTTGTATATGTACAAAGCATACAGCTCTGACATGGAGTTCTGCACTTTGGAGCAGCACGATCAGCACCTGATGAACTGACTTATGAACATTGTTTTGCTTTAATTAAGATGAATACTGCAGACCTCAAAGGATTGATGCATATTCATGTAACATATATAGCTCAGGCCATTCACCTGAACAGAGATTACAGCCCTCGGGTTATACGAGGCTCTAATAAAGTTTGTGTTGCATGCAATATATCACCAGTTATTGAATGTACTGTGATTTTTGTTGGGTTTCTTTTCAATCAAGGTTCTCAGTAGATTTTCTCCATGACTCATTTTCACATTCTCATGCAATGCAACAAAGAGTTGCTTAAACCACTGTGGTTATCCAGGGCTGGGAAAATTCACAGGTGAGTATGTCATGTAGTTTGGCATGAACAGTAACTAGACAGTTCCTTTATTTAGTGTAATTAATCCTGCCTGCAAGTAGTGGCATTTTCCACAGTCTGTACCATGAAGTGGGAGCCCAGTTTTGAAAATTGATGCTAGTTCCTCAGTTACATTCTTGGTTAAGGTTGGGTGTGTAATATCCCACAAGGTCATTTAAGGGAAGGAAATACCTCATGTTTCCCAACATTGTCAGTGCAGTCATGACCTGATTTTGCAATCTTACTCATATTAGGCAATTCCTTTGCATGTCATAGGATTACTTGCTATAGCTCAGGCTACTTGCTTTGAAGGATAATGACCTTGAATCTAAATTATCTGCTCCCTAATATCCTTCACTGTAGGAGAGGAAACCATCTCTCATACAGAATTAGAAGAGGAAGATGATCTTGGAACAGCACATGCAAATAACCTCCTACCACTTGTTTAATCGAGTAAGAGGTCAGCTCCCAAGAAAAAATTTACATCCACAATGTATCATTACCATTATATAATATCTACCAAAAATATTTGCTGCAGTGGAAGTGTAGAACACGGGGTTAATAACCATTGCAAATGTTCTCTGCTGAATGCCAAACCAGCCCAAAATAAAGCACTCACTGTGCATTAAACAACAGCATCTAATGGTGGCAACCAAGGGGTCAGACAACATTATTGCTTCAAGTTCTTATTCTGTGGATGCATTTTTGGCCTTGAATCTGTCTTTACAGTATAAATTGCCAGCTTAAAGAGTATTTTTAAAAGCAATCCTTTGAACAGGAGTGGGAAGAGCATTTAAGCAGCTCCAAGGTCCCAACAGACACAAAGCTGGTGGAAGCTGTCAGGGGAATGTACTAATAACCCCCAGAAATGTACTATGATTGCCGTTCTCCTTGCTTCAGTTTTAAATTTCCCCATCTCAGGCCATAAATGCACAAGTCAAGTCCACCTTGGCCACAGACATCAAATATGTTCTTTGCAGCATTAACTTTGAGCGGGTTTCTATTTTTTCAGACTTTTTTTCTGAGGTTGAAATGAAACCCTTCTTTTTTTATTTTGTGAATTCTTTTAATAGAAATCTTTTTTCTAGGAATCCTTGGAGAGGGTTATTGTATGTTACTCCTAGTCCTTGCGTCAAATTTTCCCTTGTTGTAGTGATTTAAATGGAGCTTTGCCAGCTTACAGCAATAGAGGATATATTCCCATGAGTTTACATCATGAAATTTTATTGCTGATGTTGATTCCTGGGGTTGCCACATACCTGAAGAACTCTGGGCAGAAAACCAAAAACTCCATATGATATTAGTTCTGTTTGCTGCATGTGAAATTTCACTGATTTCAGATATCCTCAGGTTTATATTGTCTATAAAGTGAAAACTATCATCAGAGTATCTCATATTACAAAGGCAAAGTAAAAAGGCTTGCTGTAATATTTTCTTGAAGGCAAATAAGGGTAGGCTTTCTCTAAAACATCTGATGAATTTAGCAACAAGGCCCAATGCAGCAGAGCCAGATCTCTCTAATCCCCATTCACCTCTAATATTTTCCTCCACTGGCTGTTGTAGGTCAAGTATTATTCCTACATAGATTATACTAAAATATTTGTTGCTTATAGTAAAGCTTTTTGCAGTAAAGGCTGTACAAACAGAAAATAATTTTAATCAGCCTTTCTGAAAATATTTTAGATTTGGTAGTTGTAAGAATGTTTTTGTCTGTGATTATGAATGAAACAAATTGCATTAAATTATTAAATTGAATCTTCTATTAAAGCACAAGAAAAATCATGTTGTTTCAGTTAATGAAGTAACAAGAGCAGTTAACCTTGTAATGAATTAATGAGTTGTGTTGGAAAGGTTTGTAAAGTAGATAATGAGGAAGTTGAAGCAGAGAGTGTCCTTGAAAGACATCCATGAAGCTATGTTTTGTAGGACATTTGACAAGCTAATATTTGACAGCATTGCCTGTAATGACACTGTAGAATATGCATGATGTAATTCTTTAGTTACCCCATAAGGTCTGTTAAGTGTTGGGTAAGGTGGGCACTCAGTCAAGGCTTCCAAATGTGGATATGAATGAGACACTTTGTGGATAAGGAAACCAACATATTTAAGAATGTGGAGGAGAACAATCTGTGGCCCTGAAAAGAAAACTCTGATAGCTCTCCTTCATTTGCTCCTGTTAAGTCAGAGCAACTTTTTGGTAACAAGCTGTTAAGATTTACTTCTTGTAATACTTGTGCATATGCTCAGAACTGGAGTGAAAAATTTACAGTTTGTTGGTTTTAATGGGAAAGAAAACAGCATTTCCTACATTAGCTTTAATGCAGCTGTTTAGGAGCATAAACCTAATTAAAGATCACAGAATCACAGAATATTCTGAGTTGGAAGGGACCCAGAAGGATCATCAAGTGCAACTCTTAAGTAAATGGCCCATACAGAGACTGAACCCACAACCTTGGCATTATTAGCACCATGCTCCAACCAGCTGAACTATTTTGTGCTAAGGTAACCTGTCATTATCTTGTGTGACCTAAGTTTATGTGACCAAAGACACTAGTCATTAAAATCCCTAAATCCTTTACTGCATCACACATATCCCAATTCCAAGGAGTTTTGATTGTGCCTTCTCACGAGGGGGATAATCAGCTTTCTAATTTGCTATCCCACCCATTTGATATATCCTCTCAGTGGACCCTCCACATGGAGAAGGCTCTTTAATCCTCAGCCCTGCTTATCCTTTCCTTTTGAGTAAACTCACACTGATTCTTTGACTACTAGCAGTCTAAGCTCAACTTGGGTAGCAGCAATCCTGCGATAGAAAGCCCGTCTTGCTATCCCTACAATGTAGGAAAATCCATAATTAAGGTTTTCTCCCAATACTCATCAGACACCTTAAAACCCCCACACCTCCTACATCTTCCTTGGCAGTCTTTAAAGAGATCATAATTCCTTTTTCTCCCTTTTTGAACATCCTTGTTAGCAGTAGAAAGGAACTATTGAGAACTGCTCAACAGATGCTTTCCCCCATCCAGTTGGGTATAGTGGGACCTTGATCCCAACCATGGCTCCCCAGAGGGATGATGTTCAAACTCAAGAGAGATCAAATGTGATGGAAATGAGGCTTTAGCTTTTTTAAAAAAAATTTTTTCTTTTTTCTTTTTTTTTTTTTTCATGTTTTGATTTCTTTGGGTGGTTTTCGGGAGGCTNCATCCAGTTGGGTATAGTGGGACCTTGATCCCAACCATGGCTCCCCAGAGGGATGATGTTCAAACTCAAGAGAGATCAAATGTGATGGAAATGAGGCTTTAGCTTTTTTTAAAAAAAATTTTTCTTTTTTCTTTTTTTTTTTTCATGTTTTGATTTCTTTGAGTGGTTTTCGGGAGGCTTTTGGTTGGTTGGTTAGTTTGGTTTGCTTTTGCTTTTTTCCTTAAGGGTTTGTGTTTCCCCTTGCTGGGCTCTACAGCTAAAGAAAAGAAATCAAGCCTAACCCTCGCATGACGTGATGCTGTGACACAGGGAACGTCTGCATGCCTAGTCCTCTTGGGAAAATGATCAGGCTTTTTATTTATAGACAGCACAGTTTCTGGGAATTTCAGTCGAGGAGCAGGATGCCACGTTCCTGTGCACTGCATAGTTTGGAGGAAGGGGACAGGAAATCACTCATTTCCCCTATTTGGATCTAAGCAATCCACAAGTTTTTCCATTAGTGAGTATGTGCACATTAGGGTCTTGAGCGGCATTGTAACACTGAAGGATGTTGCATCAGATGTGAATTTCCAGCTTGGCTTGGCTTCTGCTGCCTGTTTCCTGATTTATTTTTTTTTTTAATTAATTTTTATTGTTGAGGAGTGTTTTTATTAATTGCTGTTTTCTCCTAAATTTGAAGTTTTAGAGGGCTGATATGCAATCACAAAGCCAAATTCTGTTTTACTTTTTGATCTAATTCTGTGCTTGCTTTGGGGTTTTGCCCTTTGCTTGATTTGTGTGGACACTGGATTTTTGCATTGAGAGAAACTGTATTGTCTGCTCTATGGTGACTGATAGGATGATTCATGGAATTTCAGCTGTTGCAATGGGAACTTGACAGTTAGGGTATCATTGCCCCTCTTTGCCTTTGTTCACCTCCTTGAGTGTTTTGCTTTAAGGAAACAAAGCAGAGACACTTTTCTTTGAGGTGTTTCCACCACTCTCTTGAGATTAAGAGTATATCAACCACATATTTATCTTCCTGTCCTCAAGATTTTACAAGGAACTCCTCAAAGTGTTTATGTAAGAATCTGATTATATTCTTGTTAAAGAGCTCCAAGGAGAAGACCTGGTTGTGGATACACTTGTCACAGACTGGAACCCTTTTTTTGGTGCTATTGAAGGCCATTGAATTATTTCACAATGAGTAAATGTGTGGTACGAGCTTTAGAGCCATATAACTGGTTATTTATTTATTCTTATGCAGAAACAGTATATACAGGGTGCAGAATGCTATCACTACAGAAATAGGCAAGCATTATTCCAAAATTTTATAGTGTTTGTATCAGAACACACATCACTATTTCTGGGTGAGAAAATAAGTCACAGAGAGAAGATCACACAGCTTGTTCATAGACACCGAGCAAATGTCCCTTTGATATAGTAAGTGAACCCAGTTTTCTCTAGTCCTTATTCAGGATTTCCCTTAGCTCAAGTGTAAATGAACACACAGGAATCTATGCTGTGGAAAACAAGACCCCCAGTGCAGACAGAACTGGATGCCTAAATTAAAACACATAACCTCTTCTCTTCTCTTCTCTTCTCTTCTCTTCTCTTCTCTTCTCTTCTCTTCTCTTCTCTTCTCTTCTCTTCTCTTCTCTTCTCTTCTCTTCTCTTCTCTTCTCTTCTCTTCTCTTCTCTTCTCTTCTCTTCTCTTCTCTTCTCTTCTCTTCTCTTCTCTTCTCTTCTCTTCTCTTCTCTTCTCTTCTCTTCTCTTCTCTTCTCTTCTCTTCTCTTCTCTTCTCTTCTCTTCTCTTCTCTTCTCTTCTCTTCTCTTCTCTTCTCTTCTCTTCTCTTCTCTTCTCTTCTCTTCTCTTCTCTTCTCTTCTCTTCTCTTCTCTTCTCTTCTCTTCTCTTCTCTTCTCTTCTCTTCTCTTCTCTTCTCTTCTCTTCTCTTCTCTTCTCTTCTCTTCTCTTCTCTTCTCTTCTCTTCTCTTCTCTTCTCTTCTCTTCTCTTCTCTTCTCTTCTCTCACATGGTGCATGTAGGAATTCTGTCTTTCTTTTTTTTTCTGCAGAGCTGCTTACACCCTGTGGTTACTTCAGTGATAAGGTTCAGCTGGCCTGACTTTCCTGCTCGCTTCCTTTGCCATCATCTTCCTCTCATAAGTTACTATTCATTGTGAGTGAGATTGGGAACGAGGCAAAGGAACTGTGTTTCAGCTGTGACAATGCAAGGAGTGGATGACTTCCACTTTTTTTTTTATGTTTCTGGGGTCAGATTCTTCTCTCTTGAGTACCAAACATTTAAAATTTGAACATGAAAGTCTGAGATACTCATCACAAACTTTCTTTATAGTTATTGGAGAAAAATGAGTTTCAGTAGAGGTATTTACTTGCCCTGTCTCGGGGGCCTACTTTTATCCTCTGTGTGTGAAGGGACCTGAGAGCTGGACTGGACACAAGCATGTGAGAAAGGTAGCAAATTCACAGTAGGTCAATCCACTTTTGCATTTCTTCATTCCTCTCATTAATATCCCACCGTTGCCCAAAGCATTATTTTGTTTCTCTTGAGCTGGAAATTGAATGAGTGGGGAAGAGGGAGAGGCCCACTTCAATGTCAGACCTACAACGGTGTTTAACTGTGGTAAAGCTGATGGCAGGAGCCTGCAGTTTTGCTTTTCAGTCCTTGCACAGTCGACAGGTTGCTTTCTGCTACCTTGTTGCAGTCTTTTGCTTCTCAGCACATCCTACCATTTTATTCGTAAAGGAAATGTGACTGTAAATGCCAGCTCAAAAATATCATGTACAAAAATCTGCTGCCTCTTTGTGTCTGTGCTGGCTGCCTGTGACATCTCACTCGTTGCCCTTGTAGCTCACTACTGGGTTTTTTTGCAGCCATGCTAACTGAATTTACATGCTGCAGTGTTTCCAAGACCACTACCCCAGTGGCACTACTTAGAGCAGGAGGAAATGGAAATGTTACAGCTGTCATAGCTGCCCTTGCTGCCTGGTCTTTGGAAAGGGAACTGCATAAGGCATTAATTATTCTTATTTCCTCTCCTTATTCTATCCTTCCTTCTCTCTCCCACTGACCTTTCTAAATGTTAGGGAACCCTGATTTCACTCCATCCCTCACCTCCACCTGTCCCTGGCTAGAAAAAGACAAAACAAAATCACAGATGTTTTGTGTAGCAAGAGACCAAGGATTATATCATAGAATCATGGAAAGTCCTGACTTTGAAGGGAACCACAATTATCATTGAAGTCCAATTCCTGACACAGACTCTGTCCCGTTGTTGCCATGCTGCCTGAGGAGCTCAGGGAGCCTGGAAGAGTTCAGCAATGCCCTCACTGCACAGTGAAAATATACACCACTGAATGCCCTTACACTCCCTAAGTGCTGCATTCCTTGAAGTTTAGAGAATAAAATTATTATTCGTTTCACACTTTTTAGGAACTAGAGGTCAGACTATGTCTAACTTTGTAATCCTTTTATGGACAGGCACAAACTCTGTGCTGTGGTTCAGAAATACCATTTTCTGGCTCTGCTGCTGGTTTAGTGATGACCCCTAAAGCTACCTGTATGGGCAGATCAGAAAGACCTGGTATTAGACACAGGCAGAGAAGTGTCTAGCCAGCAGAGCACGCAGAGCACAGCCATCCTTAAACTCATCCGTGCCTCTTCCTCCTGTCTTGTTGGCAGGGAAGTTGAATGGCAACCAGGTGTGCAGGTCTGTCTATCGCCAGGCTGAGACTAAACATGGCTAGGTAGTGAGAAGGTTCCTCACCTATTCACAGGCATGAACTTGCCACAACAGCTTCCTGATAAGAGCCACTGAAGCAGAATAACCCATTAGTACCAATATGGAGTTTGAGCAGCCTATTAAAGGCGCTGTTTAATATGCCAAAGCTGACAGGGGCCTGGATTTGATGACCTACAGGGAGATTCTTTTTGCTTTTAAGACTCAGTGAATGATAAAGTCTGTGCATAAATTTACAGAGAGCTTTTTATAGTGAAGGGGGGAAAGGAGCATGAAAGTGCCGACTGTAAAATGTTGTCAGGGATAAGTTGCCACTGATGTGGAAGGGAAATGCTGATAGCAACCCAAAGAGTTTATAAAACAAGGCAAGTGGGAAGGTGTCTGATCCATTGAACTCGCTCTCTACTTTATGAATACTCAGTGCTTTCCTCTACATACAGGACTTGCGTGGTAGACAGTGAGTGGGATGTAACCACATATCACTTGTCTCTTGACCATTGATTCCCCAGTTTCTCCTCTGATGACTGGCTTTCCATGTCTGCTAGACAAAAGTCAAACTCTAGGCAAGGGCAAGATAAACAATAATGCACTGTGAGAGAGGTGTGTTCAGTGACTTGAGCACAGTGACTGGCTCTGGATTAGTCATGCCCTCTCAGAAGGAAGAATTCAGTCTCCCTGGACTGGTCAGTGAAAATGTCTGCTCACTTCCTACTGAAGAAGAACGAGAAAGTGAAATTGTTGAGGAAAGGAAAATAGGACAATAAGGAAAATATGTCCTTATACAAATCACTGATACCATAATTTTAAATATTACATACAGGTTTGGCCTACTTATCTCAGAAACAAAAGAACCAAAAGAGAATGCACAATAAAAGGCCAAAATGCTGGCGCCTCATATTCATCAGGTGTTCAGAAATATCCAATGCAGAGTTCTTCAAGAAACTGAAATGAGAAACAGAAACTACCTCCTGGAGATGTTTCCCCTCCCTTCCTCAGACTGGCCAAAAAATCAATTAAAGCACTATGCAGGCACTCCCTGAATAGGTGGTGAAAATGCAGGGACTGCTTCACGCACTGTCCATGCACACATCTCCGTATTCTCTCCAAGCTGTTTGGAGCAAAGGACTTGATGACCTTGGCAGCGTCACCATTACCTCTCGAGTCTATTGTCACTATGAGCACAAGCAGGACAGAGACAGAGCTGAATACAGAGGGCTGGGGACACCCGTACTGAGTTGTGGATGATGGCACAGCCCAAGGTCGATTCATTCTCTGTGAGTCCTCTCCTTGGCAGGATTACAGAAACTGTGGCAGCTGCTGGGGTGCAAATATGTACCCTCTGCACTGAGATGTTGGTAGGTGGTGGTTAAATTGCTTTAGTCACAAAGCTCTTACAAATTACCGGGACTAAGGAGTCCTCAGGGTCCTAGTACCTGTGCTGTGGATCCTCACTGAGATTTTCTGCAAATGTGGGTTTTTTCCCTAGTGCAAAATTGTTTCCCTGATGAAGAATAGTAGGGTTCAAAACCAAATATCCCCTTCCTGAATAGAAATAGCTTTTTCTGAACATTATTATTGTTATATTAGGAAGAGAAAAATGATAAAGCCGTTAGTAAAGGTCCCAGTGTGCCTGTAGCTGGTGAATTGGGAAAAGGGAGAGAGCACATCTCACAGCTGCTTTTGCTCTATGAGCTTGGGGGTGTCCTTTGTGCCAGGTGGCAACACATCAGCAGAGAGTGAGTGAAGGTGGGAGCATATTTATTTCCTTAAATCCTGGCATCTGTCCCTGCATCCTTCCCTCTGCCGAGGGAGTAGTCATGGAAACAGCCAAGGACAGCCCTACTCCAACAGCAAAGGTTTGGTCCCTTCTGTGGGGCAAGGAGAGACACTGAGAAGGAAAACACGCTGTCTGAGGTGACAGGGTCATCCTCGAATACATTTAGCAAGTGTCATCAAACCTTTAATTTCAGACAGAATTGAAAGGGACAGAAGAATCCTAGGTTTAGTGCCTACTCTAAAGGACACCTGAAGCAATTTTACTGGTTTTGCTTTATGTGAGAAAATGTTCAAAAGAGCTGGTGCAATCTATCATGTCAATAACTTCCAGACAAAAGGTGCCTAATAACATTGACACAACACACTGTAACGGCTGTGTGGGAACCTTTACATTTATTATTATACCAATGACCCATAGACTATGTAAATGTTTATTTCTTTCCACAGAAATCTTTACTATTCTGTTAAGTACCATGAAAAAGAGATGAAATGAGAAGAGAGCAGCCATGTTCAGCATGCTAGGAAATAAAAGGCATTTGAACCACTTTCTATTCAGTCCTGGTTCACATTCTTAATAGGAACAATTAAAGAAATACCTCCAAGTGTCTGAGCATATATATCTGGCACAAATAGCACTGCTTTGTGTGTTACATCTTTAAAATGAGGCAAAAGATGGAAGTGAAGTACAGATCTTTGACCTTGACTTTGCTAATATAAACACACAGCACAGTGTACACACCGTATATTTTAAAAAATCCTTGGACTGTTCTCCCCAGGGAGAGCAGAAGGAATAGAAAGACCTACACATGACAGATGCTAATCATGTCACACTTGTGTGCACCTTCCGGATACTATGGTGATGAGGCTGTTTAAGTCTCCAGATGGATAAAGGCATGGATATTTGTGCTGAATAGCCTGACTTTTCGCAATTTAAAGATGACCTCTCACATATTTTTCCTATAGGTTTGCTCTGTTAATATTTATACAGGGAGGTATTAATAAACAGTAGCCTTTCATAAGTAAGTACTCAGCAAGTAAATCCACTGTCATTTATCAGTGGGAAGGGAAGGTATAATAGATTTCAGCATTTTGAAGTCTATGCACACAAAGTTTAATTTACCAGTTTTCCCAAGGGCCAGCAGCATGGATTTATATCTTATTGCAATGAGGTCCTTGACTGTAAAACAGCTGGTTATACAAGCAAAATAATGTATAAATGATACAAATATAAATAAATATTACAGAATAAACATAGTGATTAGAGCTGAATAAGAGGCAGGCAAACTTTAATTGTGGCTACAACAGCCTGGAGTAAATAATACTGGGGACTGTTAGGGCAGCTGAATTGCTGTGTTCAGTGCTGTTATAGAATCACTACAATATTCATGCAGGTGGGCAAATATGAAAAATGAACAGTACTGAGTGAAGAAAACCTTCCTCACCTTTTTGCTTAGGGAGCTTTTTTGAGACAGTCCAAGCATAAACCACCTGTACATCTGACTGGATTCTGTGGCACAGAATCCATCAGGGCTGTTCCAGGAAGATGACTTGTCAGCCCAATGACAACTGCCTGGCAGGGCAGCAGCAAACCTGGGGCACATCTCAGTGTTCCATCCCTTTCACCCTGCATGTCCTGAAGAGAGCTGAGCCAGAGTGTGAACTCAAGGCCTCATTCAGATTAGAAAAAAGGTGTAATTGCTAAATAAGAAGTAGATTTCAGGCATTCTGTTTCATGCAGAATGTCCTACCAGTGTAGAAACATTTGATTAAAGAGAGATCACCTCTCTGTCTGAAACTTTGAGCCACGTTGGACTTTATACCAACCTGTTTTGTGAAAATGGTCCAGCAATCACAATAGTGGGAGGTCAGTCCCTTCCCATCCCCAACCTGCTCCGTACCCACACGGAACACTCACCATCCTGGCACTTCCTACTGTGCTGCATGTATTGATTCTGACTCATAATAGCAGGAGACTGTAATTAAGGTGGCTGTCTAATCTTCCAGAAAGGAAAACTGTAAAACCAAGGAGTGAAATGAGCAGTTGAAAGTCCCAGGCCACATCTAAGAAAGGTTTGAAATTAGAAACTGGATTGGAAGCATGTGCTTTGAAGTCTTGTAACCACAACTATCTTGGCTTCCTCCTAGCCTTGAATTTCTTTCATAAAAGGAAGGAAATACTGCTCTACCTCACAGTGTAGGTCACACAGAATGTGAATTTTCAGGCCTCAGATACTAAGTAAGGGCAAAAAATATGACAGGGCAAAAAATATGACAAGACAAAAAGTCTGAGTGACGAATGTAAGCAAGCTAGATTTTTTGATTAATCTGTATTAGAGTGGAATGAATTATTTTTAGATTTCCTATCACTCATCTCTAAAAAGTTCTTTAACAAATATATAAAATTAATTTTTAGTTAATCTATAAGTGAGAGTAAGTTCCAAGGCTTTTTCTTTGCTGAATCAGGCCAGAGATTTTCATTTTTCTTTGCTACATGAGAGTCATACAGTATTGTCCAATATTATTTATTTCTTCACTAATTGACATAAGGAGTTATAAAACATTTTTCTACTTGCTCTTTTACAATAGTAACACTTTTAGTGTCATGGTTTAACCCCAGCCAGCAGCCGAGCACCAAGCAGCCTTTTGCTCACTCCCCCAGAAGTGGAATGGAGGAGAGGTAAAAGTGAAAAAGCTCATGGATGGAGAAAAAGACACTTTAATAGGTAAAGCACATGCAAATCAAAATAAGGAATTCATTCAGCACTTCCCATGGACAGGCAGCTGTTCAGCCATCCCCAGGATAGCAGGTCTCAATCACATGTAATGGTGACTTGGGAAGACAAATGCCACCATCGCTCTGAACGTCCCCCCTCCCCCTTCCTTCTTTTTTCCCCCAGCTTTGTACACCAAACAGGATGCCACAACATGTGGGATACCCCCTGGGTCAGTTGGGGTCAGCTGTCCCAGCTGTGTGCCCTCCCAGCTCCTTGGGGTCCCCAGCCAATGGGGTGAGGTGAGGGACAGAAAAGGCCTTGATGATGTGTAAGCCCTGCTCAGCAATAACAAGGCCATCTCTGTTTCCAGCAAAAATCCAAAACACAGGCACATACTAGCTACTGTAGAGAAAGTTAACACTACACCAGCCAAAACCAGCACAACAGAAGAAAAGAGAAAAAAAAAATCTTGAGTGTTTATTCTAAGTTTCTGTCTCTCCAAAATAACAGGGTAAATGGCCTGTACTTACAGGAAAGAGGATAGTGCTCCATGGCCTAAAAGATCTCATGATGCTAGTAGTAAATCCACATTTCCTTTACTTTTCTGACATAATTTTTGTTTAATTGAAATATGACATCAAAATAATTATTTAGCTCAAATTTTGAAGGAAAAGCTAGTTTCCATGAAGCAACAGTTCTTGCTTCTTCATGGTACAAAAGATGGCTTTCTCTAACAGTACAATCTTTAGCTATATGTTGAGCCTAAAATGAGGGGCTCCAGCCAGTGTTATGAAAAAGTTCTCACATCAAGGTCTCTTTGCACCGCAGCCTATCCTTGACAAACCCTTGCCAGCCCCCATCCATCTGGAGCTCTCAGCTCTCCTTAGTCTGAGCCTTGGACCTGGCCCCAAGCTGGCAGCCACACCGAGACATTCATGCCAAC
The DNA here is from genome assembly GCA_013398955.1 of Callaeas wilsoni. NCBI lineage: Eukaryota > Metazoa > Chordata > Aves > Passeriformes > Callaeidae > Callaeas > Callaeas wilsoni. The sequence goes on along the minus strand of VWPU01017834.1, from coordinate 278,750 downwards.
AAGTTCTCTCTGTACTCCACCTTTCCCACTGCCATCTCCTTTCTAATCTCCTTACTGCTGCTGCTTTTGGTTTTCTTTCTACCAGTCCTAACCCTACCACTACCAATACACATAACCAGAAATTTCTTGCAGAAACATTCTCCTTGCAGCCAGTGCTTTCTTTTGTCAGTCACACTCCAGCTAGAGCTCTCTTCCTCTCAAATCTAGTGGCAACCTTAGCTCTAACCCTAACTATAGGCTGAGCCTTACACAAAGCTTCCTAGTCTGTGCCTACACAAAAAATTTCTCACAGAAGAATTTTCTCTGCATCCTACCCTTTATTTTGGCAACTGCTTTCCAATCCCATGGCAACTGGATTTCTCAGTTATCTCTTTTCTCCACCACTAACACCACTAGGCATTAGACTGGGTCCTCAAACATGTGTCCAGATGCTTCCACCCCCCCTCCAAACACACTAGTTCTTTTGGCAGCCTATTTGTTCTCTTTGAATCCCCTTCTCAGCCTCATTCCAACTGCTGGTACAAGCTCCCTCTTTCTCTGATACTTAACTCTGGTAATAAGTATAAAAGTAAGCTGAGCTTTGGGTAGGGTATTATGGTCATTGACCACATGGAAAAAGTCTCCCAGGCAAAGTTTCCAGTCTTTACAGACTACTCTTTCTTTTGTCAGGCCCTTTGCCACCTCCCTCCACATAAAATTCTTAGCTCGTTTTCTTCTCTCAGCTTGAAACTTAAAAGTAAACCTAACCTTAACCTAAGCTTTAGAACAGCCCAAAAAATATGGCTGAGACCAAAACCGCCTCATGGAAAAACTATCCTGTTGTCCTATCATTTTGCTTTGGCAGCCCACTTTTCACTCACACTCCAATGGGAGCTTATGGATCCATCTTTCTCTCTCTAAATGATGAATTTAAGCATCAACATAGCAGTACTCCGTATGCCCATGCTCCTTCAGGCAGTATCCATACAAAAAAATTATTGTAACCATATTCCTTTTGCTCCCCACCCTTTGCTTTCGCATCTCATTTCCAGCTGTAGTCCTGTGATCTCTCTGTTCCCCACCCCCAAACCTTGCCCTAATCCCACCTCAAACGGCAGCAGCTGTACAGAAAGGCAGCATAGCTCTGATGTTCTTTTTCAGCTTTTAGTCCATGCTTTTATCCTTTCTGACTACTTATCTTTGACTTCTGAAGATGGGGGGGGGGAAGTGTGAGAGAGAGGGTTGAGGGTTAAAGTTCATAAAGCTCTGCAAGCTACGCTTTCTTTAAAGTGCAGGCTGTCCTATATATACTTCTATCCTAAGAGCACGAGAACTGCTTGGATTTTCATAAGCACATAAGACATCTGTAAACATCCAGAGATTAGTCTTGGGTGAATCTGCACCTTTGAAAACTGTCCCAATCTTACAGCACTTTGACTCATATTAACAATTCACATAGTTTTAATAAACTGAGTAATTCATGGGTTTTGAATTTCCTTTCTGATTTCCATTAACGTCAATGTCAGTTTTGCCTTTGAATTCAATGAGAATGCCCAGCTAAGGCAGCTATTAAGTGTCTCTCCCACTGTTATAATAATGAGCAAGGCTAAAATAAGTGAGAGCCCAGTCTTGAAGACCTAAAATAGAGAGAGAAAACACTTTAAAAATGTCATATGCTCCCATTTCACAGATGGAGGAAAAATCAAAGAGAGATTTATAGCATGTTTACACAGATGGGTGCAGCCAGAATCAGCTGTGGTGCAGAAGCCGTATTGCTGCATTAGTTCGTTGTGAGTGAGCTAATTAGGATTTTGACAGTCTTTCTTGGGTGAATCTAGTTGTGGCCTCTTCAAACTTTACTGCCACCAGATGTCTGCTTTACACTTATACCAGAGATTACTGCCCCTACATCTGGCTCAGCAGATGTGCTCGTGCATCAGCTGCTCCATTTCACAGTTCAGCATCTTAGCTTCGACCTCACCAAAGGCAGGCATACGCTGAGATATGGAAATGGGAGCTGGATGGCCAAACACAGGTATGTGCCTATCCACAGGTATGTGCCTTACTACTGGGACAGTGACTTCTGCTGGAGGAGTCAGAGTGATAAAATAATATCTAGAGTCTCCTAAAGCAGAGGATCTCTGTCAGCACAGGGACACTTGGGCATATGGGTCCCAGATGGAAGCTGGCTCACGTCCATGGGCTCAGAGCACAGGCAGAGGAGCTCCTGTTTGCCTGCTTCCAACCCCTTGAGCACATCGATATATTGTCCAAGGTGACACAGGAAGTCATGGCAGAAGCCCAGCTTTAATCATCACCATTTCCAGAAGACCTTGAGCTTCTGAAAAAAAAAGACCACTCTGAAGAGGTTGATTTCCAGAAGGAGAAAATGTGTCTAAGATCCTCTTCTCTCCCTGCTTGGAATATATGTGTTCAGTGGCTCATGTATCCATACAGTAGTGAAACCAATAACACTGTAGTTGTATACAGCCTTGTATTTCACCCATCTTTTCTATCCTTAACTGTTTTTCACCTAAGGTTGAATTCTGAACTGTGGCAAAGACAGCAGTCTGAATGGGAAGTTCAGATTCCCTAGGAACTTATTTTTCCTGTAAGTTATTTACACTTTTACAGGGCCCATAGCAGTATTAAGCCGTCTGGGCAAGGTTTGTTTCCATTTGTTGTTTCTTAAACTGAAACAGTGTGATTTTTGAGGTTTCATAATTACGCTTTATAAATATATTGACACAGCTTTGGTCAGATGTGCCTTCCCCTCTTTTGGAGCGAGCACATAATTTCTCTCCTTTTCTTGCAATCCCCCAAAGACTTGCTGCACCTCAGCACCCCTATCCCCTCCCTACCTGTCTGCTTTCAAATTAGCCCCAGCCTCAGCTTTGGCTCACTCATATTTCCTGCAAGGGAATCTAGAATAACATGTACTCCAGTGCTCGAAATAATAAGCAAATTCTCCTGCATGGAATTTTTGTTTTCAGATCTAAAATCTCCATCTTTTAGCATGGAGTTTGCACAAAGACCTTGTTTCTCCACCTGCTTTAAGACTTCAAATTGCAGCAGTAAATTCTGGCTCTGAGATGCAGTAATTTGAATCCAGGGCAAGTCTCCCCAGACCACATAAGGTCTTTGGGTCTGCAGTTCTGGTCCATCTATGATTTTTCTGGACTATGCACCATCTGGAACTTTTGACATCCATGTTCATTCCTCTCCTGAACCTTGAGCTCCCTGTTTGATCTCAGGGAATTCACATGATACTTCTGTGACTCACCTTGTCATCTTGCTTATCTATTTATAGCATAAACTCACAGGATCAGAGCCATCCTTCCTATGAGCATGTAACATTTTGTGTTACACTGCATCTGCAGTAATGCTGACCTGCCCTCTGCTAGTCTCATGCAGATAATAAGGGCACAAGAAGAATACATTTACTACTTTCTTTTTTAACTACTTTTGTACCTCAGCTTCTATTTCCTCCATCCCTTCCCACAACATTATCCTTCAATTTCTTCCTGAAAGACAGTAATGTGCCTGAGTCTGTAATGCATTATCTTCTCATAAAGGGTTATGTAATATTTTATATGCAGGATGCTGTATGAAAATAAATTGCATTACTGTACTGTATTAGGAAACTTTATCATAGACAGAAGGCATATTGCATCCTGTTTTTCTTGGAGGCTGAAACAGTGAAACTGTATTAGGTATGGATGTACACGTCGGGCGCTTGGGGGAGAGAGCCCTGGGATATTTGTCATTTAAGTTGCTAAATTCCATCATTACTTATCATGCTAATTAATTCACAAATAGTGGAGAACCAGCATCTTTTTTTCCTGTCTGGGTTGTTGTTTATTTCTTCTAAGGCCTGAGTAGTGTTGCACCAAACACAAAACAGTGTAGTTCTACTGCAAGGTAAAATACACGAGCTTGGTGATCACATCTTAACTGCACATAACTTATTTCACAGAGTCCTAACATGTCTTCTATTTCAGTGTTTTATTTTACCTCCAATTAATTCAAATGTCTTAGTTGTCTACAGATAATGACCCCACACTTTCTCTACAGCTAATAAATACTTTTTAAGCAAAGAAAACAAGGTCTGAGATTTTACTCAGCTGCTTTTGAGGTGGGGTAACTGGCACCAGCCAGTTTTATAACTAACTGAGAGAAAGCAAACACTCCAGACAAATATCTGTATGTGGGTAGAACATAAGACTTGGTGCAGCAAAAAGTGATGAAAGCATTTTCTGAATTTGATCATATGAAATACTGTGCCATTAAAAAGCCCAAATCTGTTACAGTCAGTGTTATTTAAGAGTTCCTATAGCTGAGGTAAGGCCTAAAAGCCATACATCTCCCTGCCCTTGGGCCCATGTGAACATGGCATTGACAGTCTTCAAATGTTTCTCTTTCAGACACGATGAATGGCCACTCATAAATGAATTTTAGCTGGTTGTGCTGGCTTTATTGAAGACTCAGATCTCCCTTAACTCTACTGGCCTCTCCCTATAATTCAGGTGGCTCATAAATACTGTCCCTTGCCCCACGCTTTGTTCCTGTAAATGCCAAAATGACTGAACAGGCTCTGGCTGAAGTGAGTGCTGGAGTTTGGACTGGGTAAAACTAGATCAGAAATTTCACTGCTGTTCATGGAAAAAACTCTGCCTGGGTCAGTGCATCTTCTTCACCTCTTTACCCTTAGTGATTGTCCCTAGTAAATCTTTTCCCCAGACCACACTTGGTGAAACTAATGAATTTCTGATTAAGTGCTCTGTCTTTTTTACATGGTGGTAACTTCTGGTGGTTTCTGAGCACTGATGTGGTGCCTGTTTAACAGTGATGTGGTCTAGGTGCAGCTGGGGTTTTCCTCCTGGATCTGAAATCCTTGCAAGGCATTGGCTGTTAGTTTGCTGAGAATATCAGGAGACTTTAAGTCAATTTTTGACTCTTCCACATGTAAGCCTGTTGTTTGTTTATGGGCTGGTTCTTTTTTGGGCAAGCGTGGGAAGTGAAGGGTTTTTTTGCAGGTGCAAAATAAGCACAAATAATGTGTAAACAGATGGTCCAACATCCTTTTCCCCATCTTTGTTAAAGTCAGGCATTTTTAGACAATCATTCTTCCTAAACAAGTTAGGGAAATGTTTTCTGTCTGGAAAATAAGCCACATACTCAACACATATGCATAAAGCACTAATAGATTCAAATAGCAAAAGATAAAATCAAGCTTCATTGAACTCTTGAAACTCTGTTTCTGGGAACATTGGGTGAAACCCCTTGCCAGTGCAGATCTACTCCTAATTTAGCAGATTGTATTTGTTCTTGTCTACAAATTAATATTTTTTTTCTTCAATTTTTATCAATCTAGCTATTTATCTAGCATCTGTATTTATTACATATGTATACACAAACATATGTATATATTTTTCATTTTTATATTTTTATGGGCTTATATTTTTCGTATTTCTATTTTAAAGGTAATAAAAAACAGTAAGATGTCTTAATTCTGAAATTCAGTGTGATTGAACAACTGGTTTTAGTCTAAACACTTTTATTTCTTTTTTCCATTTTTTTTCCCATTCCTTCTGTTCAACTGCCAGTATCCAGATATAGTTTTTACAACCAGTTATTTGGTCCTCTTTTTACTAAATTCAACAAAATCAGGACAAACCTTTCCTTTTGTTTTTCTGTGTTTGCTTGCACTCCAATCCATCTGTGGGCTGGGGTCAGGGTATCAGCAGCAGCTGGAGTCGAGTTAGTGGCATGCTGGGGACAGAGGTATGTTCACCGTGAAGCACTAGGAATCACCATTTTAGACAAATTCCCTCTGAAATGTTGAATTCAGCTGCTTTCCCCCATTTGGAAGTCTCATTCTGAGATTTTAATCCCAATATTTTCCTGTCAAATCTGAAATGGACATGACAGGGTCCCAGGATTACAGATTTTTTCTACAATGTCAGAGATCTTCTCACACTAGTCACCTTGTGAGCTGAACAGTATTTTCTATCCCTGACTTTGGAGAAACTTTATGAGATTGGACAACTGAGTGTCTCATAGATACTGGGTATTGCAGTGGGCATTGATGGACAGAATTGAACCTTGTGACCAGAGAAGAAGACACTGCATGTTTAAATGAGCATTGTAGATGCAGATGAAAGATTTTTTTTGAACCTTTCTGTTCATCACCAAACTTAGGGTTCGTCATTTTCCTTCTTTCAACATGAATCTGAGCTTGTTTGTTTTCAGTATATATACATATATTCATTTAGTCATTCAGGTTTAGATGGAAAATTTCATTATATAATTCTTCACAGTTTCAGGAATGTAAATCACTACTGATGGTACTGCTCCTGCTTGTTTTCTTCTGTAAACTGCAGTTTTGGAGAGTTCTTGCTGGATGTTGTGTCCTAGTAAGAAAACAATGAATTATTCTAAACAGTATTTCTGTTAAGAAACTTTGGTTAGGAAGCTCTTCCATGCCTACTGTTCTGCACTGTGAGCATATTACACACTTTTTGACAAACTGGAAAAGGTGTCCTTATGAAAAACAACAAAATATCAATAGATCTATTTTGTCACACTGTTTTTTAAGGATAGGCTTTTGTTTTTGTTGTCAGAGTAAACATATTTCTGCTTGAGTCAAAAATAGTTGGGGATCCGAGTGTTTGATATTTGTGGCACTTAATGAAAACATTATGTCATGAGAAATGCATTATTGCCTTTGTCCCTTTTTTCATTCAGAGGAAGGAAAAACATTCTAAAGGGATTTGGAAGCTAGGACAGTGAAGTAGTTCTGCAGAGGCACGTAAGTAATTCTGCATTGGAAACAGCTCTAAGCAGAACAATTTTCTAAATATCAAAAAAATTGCCGATGAGTGACTGACTGAGAAAAATCTTGCATCCCTTGAAAGATGGAGAACATGGCTTTGCAGTCATTTTAGGATGAAATGACTGCAGACTGCTTTGCAAAGGCTTGTTCCTGCCCTCATGTCTGCTCCTGGCCATGTGTCCCCTCTTGTCCCAGCTGAAAAGCAATCTGTACTTTTCATATTTCTTTTTAATGGGATTTGATAGCTGTTCTTAACTCTCCTGTAAGAAACCATTTCCTGCTGTGAACAGCTGACACGAGCACATTTCCTAGGGAGAAGTGTTTCTGAGGTTCCTCTGCAACTGTATGTAGAAGGGGCAGGCTGGTCCTGCTGTGAAAGGAGAGAAGTTTGTCATCAGAGAAGGGGATTTGAAGCTGCTGCAGCCCTGCTTGGAAAGCTCGGATATCCCACAGGTACATAATGTTTGTGTAGGTATATATGTGTATGTATGCATAAATCATAGAATCACAGAATATCCTAAGTTGAAAGGGGTTCACAAGGATCATCAAGTCCAGTTCCTGGCCCTGCACAGGACAACCCAAAAATCACACAATGTGCTTGAGCATTCCTTTTGATGGCACTGGTGAAGTTTCTGCCTTGAGAATAATTGAGCAGCAATGACAGTAGGATCCGTAGCAATCAGAAATAAGTGGAAGGGAAGGACATTATTTCTCCTTAAAATGGGCAGACTCCATCTGCATCTTTTTACCTTTTATATACCGTGGAATAAAAAACCCAAAACTTGGATCTGAGTGCTGTTGCTTTATTCTTAGCAATTTTATTACATTTTTTATGCCAGCAGTCAGGTTCTGCACTTTGTTACAGCTGTGAAAACCTGAGATAACTCTAGATTTTCCTGTGCAAGTGCTCTGTCAGAATTGGGCTCTTGATATCTGACACGAACTGTCTACTTCCTGTCTTGCCTACTACATCAGATATCATCCATATTTTATAGTGAATCACACTGTAGTTAAACCTGTAAAATACATTTCTGTAATAACCAAAGAGCTAAAGGACGGGTATATACAGGGAAAAAAAGAAAAAATCTTCTTCATGGCCTGCTTGTACTCACTCTGAATTATACATCACTTACAGACAAAAAAAGACATTTTATCAATTGAAAACAGGAAAAAAGCCCCTGCAGTTTGATGGAAAAGGAATTTGGGCTGATGTGAGTCAGATTAAAGGAGAGTGGACAGTGTGGGAAAAGCCTTTAGTGGATTCCAGCTAGGACCCCTGGGATCTGTGAAGCAAACAGTGAGTGATGCTTTGCCTTGAGTCTCCATGAGCAGTCTGCAGGCAGCCTGACGGGAGGGTCTCACTACCATCTAGTTTTGACTTCAGAAATGAAAATTTGGCTTTTTTGTGTTTGTAATTCTCATTAAGGTGATGGCTGTGTAACGTGACCTGGCTTTTCAGAGAATGTGTGAATTCTTTTCTATCTGTCAAGGTCTCTGTGTAATCTAAGCACGGAGCCTATTTAGTAATTCTGCTTCTGACATGCTTTGTGGCTTTGGGAACTTCACTTGGCTTTATCTTCCTCATAAAGAAGCTTATTCATCTGTAAAATGAGGATAATAATATTTCCCTACCTAAAGAGTGTTGGGAGGCTTATTTTGCTAATGTTTGTGAAGTGTTTTGAGATCCTTATATTGAAAGCTCTATAAAAATGCAAAGTATCACTTAATCCCCTGGGCTTGCTATTATTTAAATATGTTGGTTATTGTTTTGCACTATTTATCTTTTTCCTTTATGTTATTTTTAATACAATACTATTATTGCTATTTTGCTACAATATAAATGTGACACAGGAATTAATCTTCCTCTACTGAGTATTATTTATACATAACAATACAAGGCTGGCACACAGGATTTACCTGGCAACTGAACGGTGACATAATTGCAATCAATAGCAAAGCAATAGCATCTGATAATGCAATATTAACAAATCTTATCACTGCATGTCTTGTGTCCAGATTGGTTGTACAAGTTCTGGCGGCAAGCTTACAGCCTTTAATGTAATGGCAAGTTATTAGGGAATATACAAATGTTCTGCACATATAAATGTGATTTGCTAAAAGCCTCAACCAACGCAGAATAAAAGTTCTTCCTTTTAAACTCTAATTGGAAGTTAACCTTTAGCTCACAAATCCCAGTAAAGGAAATGGCTTTTCTAATCTTATTTGCTCTTTATGGTTTTACAACATTATGTTGTTATTTCTGAATTATTATTTTTTTTTTTATATGTAGTTGACATTAAGAATACCAACATGACACACAAGATGAGTGATAATTTAAACATTAAGGAATTGTCCCAAAAGGAAGACCAATGGCTTGCTTAGTCCAATATCCTGTGACTAACAATAGCCATTAATAGATCAGTTCAGAGGTTCATATCACTTGTATTTTCTGTAATTTTTAACATCAAAAAGGATCGCTATGACCATAATATAGCTGTATGAAGAGCTATTGCAAAGGTGTGATATTAGCAACATCTCTGAAAATGCCTAATCTTTGCTAGATGCTGCGAAAAAATAAGGATTTACTTCTATATTCTGAAATTGTAGTCTACAATTTTAATTGAATAGCCCCATATTAGTGGCAGAGAGGAAAACCTGTTAAATAGTGCTGCCTTTTCCATTATCTTGACTATTTCTCTATGGTTCCTCACACTCCAGAGCTGATGACTTACTGCCCTTTATTCTTTCAGCTTGTTCCAACATTTTCTGTTGACACAACAATCTCTTATAGTTCCTCATCATTACTATCTGAAAGAGTAGGTATGTTATGTTTAGGCACCCTTTGGAGTGAAAGGAGTCCAGCGCCAAGAATTCACTTAGATTCTTTCTTTTTTGTGTATATATTTTTATATAGATATATATATGTATATACACATATATATATGTATGTATGTATGTATTTTACTCCTTAATTGCTCCCCAGCTCCTTCATAGTTTATCCTTGAAAACCATATGCATTTAAATTCACTCTTCTGATTTGTTCTCTTAAGTCCTCTTGCTTTTTACATTATCTCATCATTTTTACACTATAACTTGATTGCCCTTGCTCAGGTGTCTCTCCAGGGAATGCATTTCCATCCTCTGTTGTTTCTTGGGTTCAGAAATCTTCTATCCATAGTAGATTTCCTTCTCTTCTCATTTCTTCATTTCAGGATTACAGGGTTTGGTTTTGTGTTCTGTCCAGTCCAGTTCTCCTGTTCATTATGGTGATGGATTTCCTCTGTACTTCAATATTGGAGTTCCAAAATAATTTAGGACATAAAGACTTAAATCAGAAAACCAGTCAAACTTCTATTTAAACCCCATCAACTTAATGCATGTCAGTGATTTGCCAAATTAGTCCTAAGTGCAAGCAATAAGTGAGTCCTAAATGGGAACAATAACATTTCTGTGGCAGCACTTTCTCAGAGATGGAGGAATTGACTTGTGTGGGGTATTGCCTAATGGCCTTTCCTCCTATTCTCCCTGGATCCCCTAATTTTATGTTTCTATATACTGTGTCTTAGGCACTGGTTGTGATTAGTGCACCTCTGAAGTAGCTATCCGGTGACAGATCAGATATTAGGCTCTAAGATGCTGCTATGATGGCAAGCCTGACATCCAGTAGATTATCAGCAAGCATCTAATATAGGAAAAGAGTAACATGTGCATGCAAAAATTCTTTTAAAAATATTAAAAAGTAATAAAAATCCCAGCAATAAAGTTATCTCAAATTTCCATTTGCAATTCACTTATATTTAGATTTTCCACCTGATTTCTCTAATAATTCTGTAAATAATTCTTAGCTTGATGATCACAATAAAACTGACAGATGTGGAGAAGTAAGGCTTGCTATGGGTATTTTCAGGATCACTTCTTAAGACTGTGCATTGTTAAGCAGGACAAGGTCCCAACCTCTTTTTGAAGGGAGCTAGGACAGTTCTCATTTGGTGCCACTCTGTCCTTTGATTTCTGTTCCTGATTTTGTCACAGGTTTCTTGAGAAATATGATTTTGCCTTATGATGCTTTTCTTTCCTGATTTGCCTCTTCATCATTCACACGGTAATTCTGTAGGAGCTGTTTCTAGCTTACCTTGCCGTAAGCAAGGCCTACATTTAGTCAAGAATTTTAAGCCAACTACACATAATGTAGACATTATTTACCCTCATGCCAATGAGAAGAATTGGATTTTGGTTTTTTTCTTTATGATTATTGAGTGAAATTATGCCAGTTTACAAAAACTTAAGATTTCGCCATTACTGTTCCATGCATTGCCTGTTATCTACTGTATGTGTGAGGGCAAGGAGGCAGCAGGACTGTCTGATCATGAAGATTCTCAGTGATGCTGTTATGCATCATAGATGGACCCATTAATTATTAAATTTATCATAATATAATTGTACACAGAACAGCCAAGGTACCTGCAGTCAATACCAGGGTTTATATTTATTCCCCTTGTCTTTTAATAAACTGAAGAACTGAGAACAGCTAATAACACTGAAAGCAGAGACACAGTAAATGACAATGTTTGCATGAACAATGGCAAAAAACCCAGATCTCTTTGATGGGGGTAAAATTTGAAATGTCAGTATTGTGTTGCTAGGAATGTCATCTATCCATAGGATCCTGTATAAAGTCAGCTAACAGGTCATCTCCTTCTCCCGAACTCTCCTGTATTTTCCTTCTAAGGACCCGTGGTCACATTCTTGATAATTAATGGATGGATCTCTGTAAATCAAGCATAGAAAACTGGATTTAAAGGGCAGGAAAGATGATATGTCATTTAAAGTGAAGGATTTCTGAGACTTTAACCTGATAGGTGACCCTCACATTTATTCTGCCACTGACTGTTTGATTTTAGGCAAATAATTTAATTTCTCTCCAGTTTCTGCATCCATAACATAGGAGATATATTATCACATCAGAGTTGGCGAATTTCCCTTACTAAACGAACTGATAAAATTCTCGTGTCACCAAGAACCGCAAGACGAGAGAAGGAAGAGCTTGGAGGGAAAATCACAAGAAGGTGATGACAAGAGTTTGCTGGAGGCTTCACTGCTCTAAGTTTGTGCAGCGTGAATACGAATAGGAATCCCAGAGTAACCCTGAGATTTCAGTGACAGCAGCACCTGCCAGCCTGTCCCTCTCTCAGCCAATGTGGTTCTACCACTCATGGAGTGTCAGAGTCGTTGTGCACAGCTGTGACTGCTGGAAAGCCACCTGGGGATCATGCAGCACCATTGGGGTACTCCTCTCACAGAAGACTATCCTTGGAATTTATTCACTAGTGCTAAAAGTTCTCTGAGGCACTTAACTACTATTTTTGCAAGGAAAACTAAGGAATATTTCCATCCTTGGGCAGAAGTTCACAGTAATCTATTTGCTACCTTTGTTTTTTTTTTTTAAATGGATCAAAACCAAAGCCCATTCCTGTTAAATTGAAATCAGTGGTACCCAAGGGGTTTTCTTGATTTGCAAGGTGAAATTGAGCCTGAAGATTTACATATCAAGTGTTGTTTATGGGCATTTACACTTAGGACAACAAAATTTGAGATGATGGCTGTGGCTTGACATCAGAATCAACGACAGTACAATATTCAATATATATGGATTTTTTTTTCATCAACTGTGTCAAATAAAATGTTGTGAAAAGAAAATCAAAGATCACCATCACATGACAATATGATGGTAGTACACCTTGAAAAAAGTCAAATGAAGGATACTTTTTAATCAGTTTTATTACAGACCTACTTCTTCTATTGACAATTACTATATAAAAAGAATATCTGTATTGCCCAGCACCAAGGAACTGCTTCTGTGCTAAACCTCTTCTGTATAGATGATTGTATTTTTTCACATTATGTTTCTTCCTTGGGGCTACATCTCTTTTCTGAGATAATCTCAAGCAAAAAGAAACAGAATTAAGGAAGTTAATGGAGTCCTTACACTTGCATAACCCTTCTCTCTTACATAGTGTTCACAGGCCAGACCCAGAAACACCATCAAGAGTTTCCACATAGTGATACAGATTTTGAAAAGTCAGAATTCAGAATTCACTGGAAACAGCAGATTTGGTAGAGATTTCACATCAAGTGACTACTTACTTCAGCTGCAATACCAGGAGTCTGCTTTCAAAAGAGATATCATAAATAGGAGATGGTGCAATTGGAAAAGCAGCTTGAAGCAGAGTAGAATACAAATCAGACCCCTCATTCCTCCCCTTCCACCAGCACTGATCCTGCTGCTGTGGCAGACTGGCATGTCTCTATATTGAATTAACATTTTGTAGTGAATTCAGCCATGGCTGCTGCTTTTTGTAGGGAAGATTCTTGAAGCCTTATTGAAGGTCAGCACTGAGAAGGCATGAAAAGAGCTTTTGACCGCCTCTCACTTGCTGGCCCACTCCTGCAGAAAAATATTCTTTCTATACAAATGCTAATAGGGACTATAGGAAGGATTTAGGAAAGAACTAGGCAGAAGTCACTGTCCGTATGTGTACAAGCACTGAGGGCAAATGTAGTTTAAGAGCAGGGTGCTGTGCTGCATAAGGAGACACTGATATATAAGGAGAACTTGCTGGAAGATTCACCAGGCCTTAAAAATTAGGTTTTCCTGATATCACAACAAGGGTAAGATAAGGCATTAGAAACTTTTGTATTAGAAAATCTAAGTCTTGTTTGTTTTAAGAATGCAGGCATCCTCAAAGCTATTTATAAATGTCTTTGTTAAGCCTCCTTTCCATGTTTTTTTGCCACTTTGTGACCAAGAATCTACAGTTTCAGAAAAATGCTTGGGAGTTTGGGAAGTGTCCAGCTACAAACCAAGGGGTTTCTAGTATGTCCGTGAGATTATGCTCTATGTTTCAAAGAAGGGAAGAAGAATGTTCCTCAGCAAGGCAGACTCTCAGTCTGCAGGAGGAGGGTAAGCAGAAGTGTTACATCTGTAAAACAAAGTCTATAAATGGGGATGTGGTCCATATTCTCCAGTTTTGGAAGGAATAGTTAGAAACATGATTTAGAGACAGACATTGTTTTGATATGAAGAATATTTGTTGGCAACATACCTTATTGTTTTGGATTGGCTGACCCCATATTCATTATTGGTTCCAAGAAAGCAATTTTCTTATCTGACCCTTTGGGATATTTGAATAATTTACAGAGAAAAAGAAGTTACAGTTAGCTGTAACAGCAAAGTGAGAATGTACTGAATTACTCAGAACAGATAAAAATGAGTTACTTTTGTTGTAAATTTAATTCTTACAGCAGTACTCCCACTAGCCTAATCATAGTTCAGCATATTGGGAATTCTTTCTCTTAATCACCCATTCTTTCTCTGACTTTGGCTTTTGGATAACACTTTTGTTATGTGCATACAATATATAGTAGTGTATGACCATAAATCCTACCTGAAGTTACATACAAGCTCCTAAATCACTCACTGCTTGGAAAAGGTTTTCATTTCAGCCATTTATCCGAGGTTGAGAGTATATCCCATTTCTGCCTTTGTTGCAAAGGGTGTGACTTACACATGCACTTGGATAGAAAGTAAAAAACCCTCACTTTTAGGGAAATCTTTCTGTTACAGGTTACCAGTCTTACATGGAGAAAGGCTACAGTTAGTGCCTATCTGTCTTATTTTCTTCATCTACTGCTTCTCATAAAGTACTCTGCAGCAAAAGAACATCTTATCACTCAGAGTTAAGCCTGATGCATTGGGACATCTGAATCACAATACTGTTGAGTACAGGATGATATTATCCATCTTTTATTTATTTAGGTATTTAAGTACCTTGGAACACCCTTCAGCACTATATCTTTATGCTGCTTACCCACATGACAGATAACCCCTTCCGTGGGTGCAGCAGCACCCCGAGCAGCTCTGTGCAAGAATGTACTCCTGCAGCTATGCTTGGGCAGGAATGGGCAGGGTGGGCTGAATGCCTTTGCTCCAGGTTGGTTCGGGAAACCCCGCACTTCACAGTCAACATTGTCATGGATCTTCTGTGTTCCATCCTCTCTTTGTACAGCTGTTGCACCACAAGGATTCAAATCTCCACATTTTCTCTTTCTCTGGGTCATCCCATTTCTCTGTTATCTTTGTTAATTGAGCTCTGGCTTCACATTTATTCTGAAAATGGTGAATTGAAGGCCAGAGAGATGAAATTATTTGCCCAAGGGCACATAGGAATTCTATGGCAAAGTCATGGAGACATTAGAGCGCATTAATTATTGAAGTAACCTGTTATTTAAATGGGGGTTGTGCACAGAAGCATGTGGAGTGCAGAGCAGTGGAAACTTGAACCAGGTAATCTGTCAGCGAAAAGCAGTGCATTATGTTCTTACCAGTTCGTTTTCCAGTTTGACTTCAGAGTGTTGGCTCTGTGTGGTGCCCAAGCTGATGCACCTTGGCTCCAGAAGCACTCGTGAGCTGGGCCCACAGCCATGTGAAGGCTTGTAGCTGCAGCCTTGCTACCTGATGAGCAGTCACCTCTTGTGCCTTCTAACCACGCTTGGACACAGCTCCTGTTTCAGTGTGCCATGGACAGGGGAGCTTGGCTCTCTCTGTATCTGTCTTTAGGAAGATGTTCTTTGTGTCTTCTGTTTCCTGGCTCTGAATTTTGGATTTATGTGATGGGAGATGTACACAAGGTTCTGTCTGCCTTACCCATTCAGGCTGCTTTCTATTAGGACTATCTCCTTTTAAGTACACTAATGCAGAAGGGCAGGCACATCACTTTCTGTATTCCTGAATCTGACTGAGAGGTATTCATGACCTTATTTATAACTGCCAACCTACTCTAATTACAATTATATATTAACATTATATTTTCCAAGCAAAATTAATAGAAGTAAAGGTAATAAGAATATTAGCTCTCCTAATGCTGAAACTATGAGATTATCCTTATGTACTGTTCCTTAGAAACCAGAAGTTATACACAGTCCCCTGACTGCATGTAAGTCCTGTGGTCTGGCATTTCTTTGGCAACTGCCCACAATTTAACTCCCAATAGCCTAAGAGCAGTGTCTAGTGGAAAGAAAACCATCTATTTTTTCATAGCAATGCTTGCAAAGTCAGCTGAGTTAGCCACAGCTTCGAGGGTTCCTGAAACAAATGCCCTCACATCCGGCTCAGACCCACACATCCCCCTCGGAGCTATTCCCACAGCTCCTGGGGGGGCGGGGAATCCAGTGTGACAGAGCCACTGTGTCACGGCTCCAGCCTTTGGCATGGCCCTTCCCTGCTGCTGGTCCTCACTGAGAGCTCTTGTGCCGAACCACGGCCTGGGAGGAGCAGAGATGGGCTCAGCAGCAGAAAGACCATCACCCTACCCTTGCCGGTGGAGAATAGCAAATCCCTGTCTCATCAGGGAAAAATGCGCTTCACAAGCAAATGAGGAGCCTTCAGATCAGCACTCACAGTTGCCTTTGTGCTCACGACCTGCTACATACAACAGGTGCTTCCTAATCATGCAAATTGATACAAATGCCATGAAACAAAGGTTCTTTTGCTGAACCTCTACCAAACATGCATTTCCATAAAAGAAGTTGTATCCTTAATTTCTGTTGCAGTCTCGCCATTTTTTATGTCTTCATCTCATTAAAAAAATCAGCAAATACAGCATTTTGCTTTCTTATCTCTCTCTTACTAAATAGCTCACACTCAAGTTTATCTCCTCAGACAGTCTTGGCACTTGCTTTGTGACTGGCTGTTGTTTGAGGTCAAGAACAAACTGACTGCTTCTCAGAGCACCATCATTTAATCTTTCCCAAAAAGCTTCTGCAGTGCCTTAATTTGAGGATTCTACCTAAAGGCTCTACTAAAATTATTATTGAATAACAATCAAAAGTAGGTACATCTGACACAACCACAGAATTTTTAAAAAATGAAATAAACCTTAAATATTGCTTTCCCAAAAGTAATCAACAGCAGAGTGTAAAAGCTACTTCTACCTTTCTTGTACTGTAATGTGGTATGATGGATAGTTCTATAGAGAGTTATATGCTGGGAAAACAGAAAAAGTAATTTATTGTGTAGAAGACGAGGCATGGAAAAAATGAAGGGAATCAGAGTACGCAACGAAATCAGCATCCAGGTAAGGATTAAGGTTCCCCAGTTTTACACAGGATTATGAATCCTGAAAGATGACTTGCCTTATAATCAGAGCCAGTTTTTTAATCACCAGAAATATTGAAGCCATTAAATGGAGGTGATTGGTTAGACACCATACAGATCTAGACAGGGGGTTAATTTCCTTCTGAAGCGTGACAGAATTGTGCCATTATTCCTAGTTTACATCACTTTTAAAGAGAGACAGTTTATGATATCCAGGTCACTGGATTTGGTTTGAATGCATCTCTAGCTTGTAGATGATTGTAAGAGGCCCTGTTAAAAAGAGATATTTGGTTAAATATCATCCTCACTAGCCCCTGTAAAATGCAAATCCTGCACTTCTCCTGCAACCAGCAGTCAGACTATCCTTTCCTACTTCTTGTCAGCTAGCAATAAAACACCAGATGGTGTCCTTCCAGAAATAAATTCATTATAGTTTCATTTTGGGTTTTCTTAAAGAATTTAGAGACAGAACTTCAGCTAATGCAAATCAACACGGTGCTGCTGAAGTCAAAGCTGTGACATTTTATACCATCTGAGTATTATAAGCTAATATTTTTAACTTTTTGGAAGGAATACCATATCTTTTCTCCCCACATTTAACAAGTTTCATTGCACAGTTTGTGCTGGTCACCTTAGCCACGTTAGCCTTAGATCCGCAGCTGGTGTTCCTTGCTATACAGCAATTCACAAGCCATGTTGTTTTGTGTATTGGATTAGACTAAGTCACTGTTAAGATTCCTGTAACCACTATCATTTAATGTCCTTGTTTATCACCATCTGAGACACTAGGATACCCATTAGCTTCCTCTGGTGACACACACTGACTATTCACAAAAGAATATTTTAAGTGCCGCTGGCATCTGAATAACCTTGTGATGTTTATGGTTCCGTGTGTGTTTCGTTTTCCCTAATTTCAAGCATCAAATGAGGACAGAAGTCTTCAATTGTATTCTTAACCTAGACAGATAAATAATTCTAATAATAAAGCATCTTAAAAGAAGCCTTGAGCATTCCTCAGATAAATCAATTAAGACTCCTTTCAGAATTATTATTATGCTCTAGCAATTAGTCATTGTTTAGTCAAGCTGTGCATACTTATCTCTTTTATATATCACTCCTTCCAGTCTCACAATAACTTTTGTTCTTTTCCTCCCAGCTCCCTTCAGCTTATCTGTGTCCTCCTGGCAACACTATGCCCAGAAGTGAGCGTGAATTTCCGTGCAGATGGAAAGCGGCAAAGTTACAAACACCTACAGAGCCACAAACCACAAAACGGGGAGTCTCTGCCACCCTAGTCCAAAAATGAATATTAAAATAGCTAGACACACATTACTGGCTGTCAGCACCAGCTGCGCAACATGTAGGTAATAAAAGCCCGAGGGGAAAAAGGTGATCATCGAATCTGCCTTTACCATTTATCATGTGTCCTCACAAGAACACTTTTATCTAGTTTCTCATACCATAGATAAAATTGTTCCACCAACTGCTGCTCCCCCATATGCCTTGCCTTCCAGTCTTGGGGAGCATCAATGTGAAAGAGGCTTTTTAGAACTTTTTTTTAGCATTACCAAAATTAACTATCTTGTGTTCTGCAAACAGATGGGGGGTGACCTGGGATTTGGAATTCAGCTGCTTCTCGGGAAAAAAATTCTTTAAAAAATCTCCCAAGAAGAGATGTAGGAAGGAAACAGGTGCTTGCAGGAAAACAGTTGCACTTATTTATCAAAGCCGCTAGAAGAAGATCATCAATTTTATTCCTCCCACTTGGCGATAGAACTAAAAAAGCAGGGTGATATTGGGTGCCACAGTGACATCTGAGATGACACATTTGTGAGGCTTCACCCAGGGATTTTGGAATTCAACCCACCTAGCCCAGCATGTTATCCTGTACTTAGTCAACTTGTCTCTTCACACCTCTTATCAAAATGTGCTCTGCCCTGCCGACACGAGCCACACATGGCAACATTATTTCTGTGGCCATTCATGACCACTCAGCCTTGTGAGGCTCATGCTCATGACCAGTTTCCGCTGGATGCCCACCAACTCTCAGAGCCTCAGTCCGTGGTGGAGGTGATACGGCAAGGGCAGAGCCTTGGGTTAAGTATCGTGTGAGCACCACACCACGTGCTGGGCCACGCTGACAAAATACAGCTTTCCACCTTGTTTCAGTCCTCTCACCACCATTAACCTAACGCTACCCTGGGTGCTACTTATTGTCTCTTTTTAAAGCTTTGCTTTGTATCCCTGTCTAGGTCCTGTGCGATCTAAATACTTCAGGTCTTTTTTCATCTGAGCACCCCAAACATTGAGTTAAACAGTAACAGTGCCTCTGTATTTAAAATGTCTGAGTTAAGCACAGATTTATAGAGTTTTAAGTCACCTGGTGAAGAGCAGTCCTTCTCCTCAGGTTAGGTCTGGCACCTTAATTCACCCAATGTTCATTTGTTCTAAAACTCTGTTTTACCATTTGGTAGTGCAAAGAGGGCTTATTGCACCAAACGTCAAGCTGAGGACATGTCAGAAGTTAATACATTAGTAACAGTAAAATATCATCCTTAGAAATGCCTCATCATGATTTTTGTGTGAGAAAACACAGTGTGAGAAAACAAAAATGCATCCTTTCCTGCAATGGTTGCTAATTCTTCCTGTATATCTGCATCTCAACCTCTGCTGAGTAAGGCCTTTATTATTTATTTTTTTAAGGGGAAATACACTGAGTGTTTTGTATTGTTCTGATTTTAACTTTGTTTTTCTGAGAAGGACTAATTCCAGGGAGAGCGTTACAGTCTGTATGGGCTCCATTGTACTTCTCATGCACAGAGGCACATTGCAGATCAAAAGCAAGTGAAAATGCTGGGTTTGTTTCATTTTACAGTCAGGATAGTGAATACATCTGTTTGTGTCACTAATCTAGAATATAT
Organism: Callaeas wilsoni; assembly: GCA_013398955.1. Taxonomy (NCBI): domain Eukaryota; kingdom Metazoa; phylum Chordata; class Aves; order Passeriformes; family Callaeidae; genus Callaeas; species Callaeas wilsoni. The sequence goes on along the minus strand of VWPU01017834.1, from coordinate 258,862 downwards.
CATTTTATGGTTCTCAGAGGTTATTTATAATTGAATTATAGGATGTTTCATGATTATTTGGAATGGCATTTACAGAAGGCAATACTAAGCTCAGTAGTTCACTTGCAACAAAGAATGCGAAGAAAACGCCCTATAATTCATTTTAAAGTACCTTCTAGAAATCATATAATTATACCATATGACAGTGTTGGAAAAGGAAGAACTATCAATTTTTAAATTATTTGTATTGTGGTCTTTAATCAAGTTTACATACATACAGACTGACACACAGTAACAAAGACTAGGCAGGTTACAATGAGCACAACACCAATTTTTTGGCTTTAGATTTGACCTTGAGTCAGTGCGGGTTTCATATACCCGAGTGCTTCCCTGATGCACATTATAGACAGATTTGGGACCAAGAAGAAAAGAACTTCCTGCTGCAATATTTCCAGGCAGAAATGGAAGTGCAGAGCATCTCGAAAGCTTGTACAATTCTCCGTGGAATGGCAGAGCCATCAAGAGTAGCCCGGGAGGCCTCTCCATTGCCTGGGGAAGAGAACCCGCACAATTCCCGAGCCCCAGGCCAAACCCATGGCATCTCTGCTGCTGCAAGCAGCCGTGGCCCCATTCCTGCCGTGGGGAGAGGAGGCTGGTGAATGCACATCGGAGGCATCCGCAAACTCCCTTCGAGGGCTGACACCAGCGAGGAGAGTGGATAAATCTGCTCAGCCCCCACTCACTGGCCAAGGTTTAAAAAGGTACTATAGTTCAAGATTTAAAGGTGTTTGCAAATTCATCAACAGACTTAAAATTCAGTCTCTGCTGTTTCCCACACACACTGAGAAACGGCTTCAGAGCTAGAAAAAGCAGTCAGCACTTTCTTTCACAAGCCATTGCACAAAATAAATATGTAGCAGAAAATGGGTGTAGATGTCTCTCTTACTTGCCTTCATAGGACCAAACGCCAAGACAGAAACTTGTACGTTCCAATCTGGCAACAAAAATGCAATCCTGTTCCTAAACAATATAAATAGCTAGAACCACAACTGATGGCATTTTTTTTTCCTTTTTGACTTCCTTGTATGTTATTCACTTTGCCTTGTCCTTTGTTTATCTGGACAATAAATAATCTGCAGCAGGAACAATATATTGTTGTATATTTGCAAAATGCACAGTAAAAAAGGGTCCTTATCTTGACTAATCCTCAGAAGTATCAGATTGAACTTAATAAATAATGATAACAAATCAATTTAATGTAGAGGAATTATTTTTATTTACCCCAAATTAAAATTTGATTAATTCAAACTGAAGCTATTGAAAATGTTTGTTTTTAACATCAGTGTTTTAGAGGAAACAGGATGAGTGAGCTCACAGAGAAAGGCAAAAAGGAAATAAAGAATGAAATAAAAGAACAGAAAAGAAGAATGGTCCGTGAGTCATTTCACATAGGAGAGAAAATTATGGAAATATGCAGACTTGACTTCAGAAACAGACTGACATGTGAGGTTTTTAGTCCAGAACTACTATTACAGTTATTTTAACTTGAAAATTGTGTGCAAATAACCCACCCCAGTTTCTGAGAAATTCTCCACCTTGCATACACTTCTTAGCAAGCCCACTGTGTGTGGTGGTGGTCACAGCTGGTCAAAATAACAATTTATGGATTACAAAGAAGACCCACTTCTATCTGAAATAAGGGCAAGTGAGATGCGTCCAGAGCCTCTTGGGAGCTGTAGAAGGACAAGCCTGATTGTTGCACTCTACAGATAAGATTTTTATTGTCAGATTTTACCACTGCAGCTTTTCACTTTATTATTATTATTATTATTATTATTATTATTATTATTATTATTATGTGAGAAATCTGCTGCATGCACCAAACAATATTTCTAGCAGGAGGGACGGCAGGGAGTAGAAGGCAGGTGCTTGGTGCTTCATGGTACTTCATGGGGCAGCAGCTCTTGGGATGAGGGTTGTGAAAGGTAAATAAGGCATTTTAGTGCCAGGAAGCATTTGCAGTGGGATGGCAACTCGCAGGTAGCAAGGCAAGCATTTCAGAGGAGCAGCCCACACAGCAGTGGCACACTGCCTGCCATCTATTACATTACCTGACGTGGGGCATGCTCCTGTCACCTAGCCTGAAATGTGGACTTTGGGGAAACACTCTCGAGGTCCCACACCTCAGCGCTTGACAACCGGCAGCTTTAATGGCCTGTGAGATGTATTTACTTAGGAAAAAGGTATTCTCCTCCTGCGCATTATCTAACGTATAAATCAGTCTGACCTAAAATAGTTGAGAAAATATAATTAATACAAGTTAGCCAGTCAAAGTCAAACCTGAATACCCTTTTTATTTTAACTTTCTAAAGTGTGTGGAGGCTATAAAAAATAGGTAGAACATTTCTTAACAGTCTGGAAAGTCTTGTTTTCATTTTTCTGGGAACCACTTTCAAGTTATGCCTTTCTCTTCTGAAAAGCAAACAAGAAATAAAAGGAAGTAGGGGGTTTATTCCCCCTCTTCTTCTCAAAAAGAAAGTCTCTGTTGTTTCTGATTTAACTGGCAAATTTTAAAAGCAAAAATATTTTACTGAGGTCGACAAAATATTCACTTTCTTCCCCACAGAAAAATGTTTTCCTAGAGAAAATAGCATCTTGCAGAGAGCTTTAAAGATGCTGCTGTTTCTTATTGCCTGTGCTGTTCATTCATAGGGCATCAAGGACTATTCTTGGTGAAATGTAAGTTATGTGAGCAGATTAACCTTGCAGCAGAGTGTATTCATTCAAAACATTTCTGATTATTTTCTTTGCAATTTGTTGTCTGTGGTTTGCTTACAGCCCAGATGTGCAGCAGGGAAGTCTGGGGTTGCCCTGCCACATGACCTGATCCATCCCTTGCCACGAATCCGAACACAGCGTAGCACGGGGGAAGGATGTCAGTGCAGCCACTTTTGTGCTGCTTCGTGCCAGAAAAAGGCGTATCTGTGCCCAGCAGATGGGGCAGAGCCGCAGAGAGGCTCCGGGTGACCGTGGCTGGTGCAGACAGTGGGGTGGGAGCCAGCTGCTGACACCCATGCTCCGGCTGTGAGACTTGACGAATATTCCAGGACGCCACAAAGACACCTGAGAGCAGGCGAAATTGTCCCTTGAAAGCCTTAGCTGTGTAGCAAATAATTTCAGAGGCCCCAAGGTGATTCATTATGTTCTGCATTCAGAGGCAAGTGCGTTTCCAGCTCTCCCGCGCACAACCATACCCACACCCCCTCGAATCCAGGCTCTCTGAATCTGAAAATTGGAGGCTGAGAAAATGAATCAGGAGGAGGGAGTAATTAGAGTTGGGATGTCATACTAAATCACAGGCCCTGGTTAGTCAAGCAGCTTGCTTCTGACAGCACCAGTTGGATGCAATGAATAGTGGACAGTGGTAGAGTTTAATATTTTAGCACCTGCTTTATTTTGCATGCAGGAAACCAGCTACACATTCACATTTAAATAAACCCCCAGTCGCAGGCAGCTTTTTCAGGGGGAGAGCTGCCTGCTGCCTGTTAGCTCACACATGGCCACTTTAAACCTCTGCAGAGCCAAAGGGTAAGGTACAAGCAGGACTAACAGAGGAAGTAAAAATGACATAAACCTTTTGTGCTTTGCAAAGCTACTGATGCTTCTATATTTGTGTTGGCTTTGAGGCTTTTTTGAGGTGAGGGCGCTGTTATAGCAAGCCTACTTTGTAGATTAAAAATGAGGACATGGAGGAAAAGATGTAATTTAGTTTGAGTAAAGACTAGTCTGGTGGTTAGGACTGTCACCTGAATCAGTGACAGGTTTAATGCTTCTTAGCTGCTGCGGCTTGCAATAGAAGACGGTGTGGTGTGCTCTCTGTGCACCTGTATGTGCGGTCACAGAGAATTCAATGCGTAACTTTGATGTGTATGGGCATGCAGCAACTTCAAAGAACAGTATTGAATAAAACAAGAACAGCACAAGTTATTCATCAAGAAAAAGCAACACGGTGAGAATACTTTGTTGCTACTCATCTGGAAAAACAAAATAGCCATTTACTTGTAAAAGACCTTGTGGATTTTTCCGGTGTGCCCCTTATTGATGTCAGACCTCATTGCCTGTCCCTGCAAAGCTGGGTTCATCCCCGCTGATGGATGGCTCCTGTGCAGGGCCAGTCCACTCCCTGTTCAGGTGCTCTCAGGTGTGCTCCTCCTGCTCCAGTGTCCTGTGCTGCTGGGCTTGGTGTCGGCATGCACAGTGTCTGTGTGTCATGGGAGAGCAAAATAACACAAAGATTTCACCAAGGGATATAAATCACTGCTGAGGAGACACCCCACCCCTCCCAGGGGAAGAGCCACTCGAGCACAAGGTGTGGAACGAACGCCTGAGGCTCAAGAAGTTGCTCTGCACCATAAGTGCCACTTATAACTGCAATGGGTTTCTGTTCCTACTGCTGGGGAACTACTTGGTTTTCTCAAATTAAACAAAATTTTTAAAAAAGAAAAAAATTAAGAATTTTTAGTTAAGACTGGATTTTAACTGCTCTTCAGATTTCTAGCGAGCAATCAACAGGAATCTAAGTTTTATGATTATTCTTAAATGATCACTTGTTTTGATAAATAGTAAATGATAAATAATCGTTTCCTTCACTAGACCTGTGAAATAGGACGTTGTCTGAGCCTTGATTTCATCTAGGAGTGTGTAACTAACCTACGTCATCGGCAATACTATCGAACTTTAAATTATTAAATATTTTTGTTTGTTATCAATATGACTAATAATCTAATATGTGTTGAATGATAGCATTTGCAATGTTGGCTATTACCTAACTAAATATAGTATAATCAATATTATTGACTATAATGTAGTGATTGATCCAACTGACTCGGCATTGTTTTTTGCTTCTATTAGAAAAAGAAAAAAATATAGAGAAAATGTCAAGACTGCAATTAAAAGCCATAATTGAAATACAATTTGAAAATCTATATTATCCTAGAAGGGCGGATTTTGATCTTAGATGAGATGTTGCCATTGAAATCAAGGTACCAGACCCGCAGGAGGGGGCTGGAGGACATTTCTCACTGGGCTGTGTAAACAACCTCTATCCAAAATGGGCTGAACTCAGCTCCCAAGGGCTTTGGTGGGAGACACATCCATAGCTCCCTTGTGGGCAGAGAGACAGGGCACACTGCACTGACTCAGGGTTACCTTTCCTACCCTGACATGAGCCCTGCCGACCAAATCCATCTCCCTCCACTCTTCCCATGGGGGGGCTGCAAGCAGGAGTAAGGGCTCAGCACTGAGCTGCTCCCCCTCCTCCCTCCACACCTGCTTCAGGAGCTTCCCCTTCCTGATGTTGGGTACCGTGAGGCCCTCGAGTTCCACCAGTGCAGAAGTCAGCAGAGACTGCAAGGAATATGGTGATGTTAAAAATGTAGGTTATATATAGGGAGCTTGTTCAGTAGGTCTAAAAATAGTCCCTTTTAAATATTTTTGGTTTCTTTCCATTATCCCTGGCATTCCAAAGTAGAAGAATATCAGTGATGCGCTGTGATACTAAAATAATAATGAAATTGTGAATTCATCTTCTTTTGTCTTCATCATCCAGTGCAGAATGTCCTCACAATGTACTTAGAAGTTAATTCAGGCCCTAGGGATACTTGGCTGCTGATGCAGGTGGGTTTTATTTATGTGAGTGTGGTGATAAAGGGCCCTAACCATCAGCCAGAATTACTGTGATCTATGGAAGAACTTCTTTCAATTTTACCTAATTTCCAAAATCCTTTTCTTTTTTTCTTGTGAAAGAACAAATATACCTCCAATAAATATAAACCACATTTTCAGACACCCCACAAATAACCTGAAGACCTCTTTAGCCTGGAGTCCAGACAACCTACACAAGAATATGCCTAAAATCATCTAGAAAAATCATAAAGTGAAGCAAAGGGAAGAAGGAAAATATTACAGAAAAAAACTGGGGTTTCCCAGGAAACAGAATTTCTGTTTCATGAGAAATTTCGACATAATGAATATGCATCCTGAAATTGTAATAGAAAGTGTTAACAGTACACACCCAGGGTATTTAAATAGATACTGATAATCAAGAATTAAAATAATCCTTTAGTGCTACATGATTATTAATCAAGTCATTTATCTTAATGGTAATAATAATATATGAGCTATAACATATGAAAAAATCAACTAACAACAGCATTTTTGAGTACTCCTATTTTAAAATAATATTGTTTCCAATAGTAGTGCTAAAAAAAGTAGTTTAGCACTCACATTTTGTAAGAATAATCTGTCAAAACCCACTGTCTTGCACAATGCTTTATTTCAAAACCACTCAGGATTTTTGATAGAAACCTAAAATTTCATAGGATGTCATGTTTTTCCATTTACACTCCTCTTTCTACAGGTAAAGAACAGATGTGTACACTTCTGAAGCAATTAAACCTCTTTTCTCTGGAGTTTGGGTTGTGCAGGCCGATTCTTGCAGGGCTACCAGAGCCACACGGGCTCTGTAAGGGGAGGATGAGCACAGGAGATCTTTGGCAGCACCAGTGACTCCAAACCAGCAAAGGCTGCAGCACCATCCCTCAGTGCCACTGAAGCGCTTCCTGGCGCTGGGCTGGGTTTTGCAGTGACACCTCCAGCTCGTACTTAGAAGGCAGAGAAGTATCTCTTACTACATGTCTAGGAACCAAGGGAGAGTTGTTTCTGCCCTTGATGCCAGCTGAAGACATGTGCATTCGTTTAGCAACGGCAGATTTGTAAGCAGTCCTTTTAACCCAGTTCTTTTGTCCAACACCTGTGGAATTCATTTTCCTTTTGCTTAATTTGCTCGCTCATTCTAGTCTTGCTCACCCTGACACAAACCCTTCAGCAAAAGGGGTTGTTTTTAATCCTTCTGCCTCGCCAAGCAGTGGTGGCTGCTTGACCTTCCACCTTAGGTGTGGTGCTGGCACAGCACGTTCATCCTCCGGGCACTGAGCTCCAGCGTCCTTCCCTGTCTTTTGTCACCTTACAGGCGCTTGTGTTAATATGCAGACCATTACTACTTTACTGATGAGACAGACTGCCGAGGATCAATATGTCTCTGCATTTGTCAGCCCTGTATACCCCAGAGTTAACTTCTCAGCTCTGCTGCCAGTGCTCGTGTCCCGCTGTGTAATCGTGGGGAATTGTCGATTCCTTATGCAGCGTGTCCATACTCCGGGCTTGGCAGGCTTGCTTTGCAGAACAAGTAAGAAAGATCCAAGTGTCGCATTTGTTTGGCTCCCACTGCTTGAGTAATAGTAGGTGCAGCCAAAACAGCAGAGGACAGCTTGCTTAGGGGGTCACTGCAGCTCAACAGCTCGCCATTGATGTTGTCAGGCAGACTTGGGAAAGATGCCCAAATGCTATCAACTAGAGGACATTGCATTTTAATGAAAGACAAAAAAAAAATCAAGATTAAAAAAAGAAGAAAGGTAAACTCCCTAGTCAAACATAATAAACAAAAGAAGAGATCTAGTGGCACCTTTTTTTCCCCTTGCTGCTCACTTTTTCATGCCTTTGTCTTGATGCAGTATCTTCAGGGAAAACAGCACTGGGATTCCTGGGAACAAGTAACACCATCTACCACAAAAACTCTTAATTATAGAACAAACCTTTAAGAGACTTGTACATGATATCCATATAATGAGTTTTAATAAGCAGGCAAATATCTTGAGTGATTTAAATGTGAAGGCTGTCCAAAGGTTTTCTATATGTTTTGGGTGAATTTTTTAAACAGAATGAAACATGAATTTACCTCTGCATTACCTTGTGTTTTCTTTCTGTCCTGTTTGTCTGAAGATAACATTGTGCAGAGACTTTGGGGAAACCTGGCACGTACTTCATGCAGCCCCAGGGGTACTAATACACTCTGCCATATCACACAGAATCAGGGCTCCAGATCAGGTGACTCAGGTGTTTTGCTAACCAGTAAGGTTGCAAGATCACATGCATTATGCAATCTCATTATTTTAAATGTGTGAACACAAGTCTGGGTCATGCAACACAGAACTGGCAGTCATTGGTGACAGCAATACATGTTTCAGATCTCCACACGTTTGCAGCAAAGCATCAGGGCTGAGGGAAAAACACGCTTTGGAATTTTCTCTGCTGACAAAGGACTACTTTTCTTTCCCAGTTTACCTGCAAGAATGGTTCTGGTGAAATGTAGGAGGCAGAGTAACATTGCTGAGAAAAATTAAGTAAAAGTAGGGTAAGCCAAAACAGTTACTGGGTACTCATGTGCAGTTTTTCTATCTGGTTCACTTCCTAAAAGAGCCACTTAAAGTGCAGAGCCCTGAGGATGAGAAGTCAAAGGCAACCTCTGATATTAGTTTTGCAAGAGGTGATAAATTTTAAGCGCATCTTGACCAGATGTCCTCACAACCCTGCTCAGCTTGTACTCTTGTCACCCTGCATGGAGCCTGCTGAACAGCTCAAACCTGTGCCCTTTTTAACCTTAACAGAGAGGGTGTTCTGGAACTGGGGTGGCCCAGCTACCAGGTGGGCCATCCAGCACCATATCCCATCTCTACCTGTGAACCTTTGGGAAAGCATAAGATCCAACCTGTGTAAAGGCCTTCTCAAGTCTGTCTGCCTGGGTTTGGGTACATTCATGTTGTAAAGAGCTAGTGGAGACAGGCTGTGAGATCAAAATTGCCAGCAGGTCTCCAGGAGTGACTGCAGACAGTGCTGGGCTGCTTCTGCTTGGGGTAATGCAACAGCCCCCAGTGCAGAGCAGAACTTCAGGCAGGCATGGAGCAATTGCATTCTCACAGCACTGCCCAGGAGTTGATAAACCCCAGCCACGAGACATGCAGCTCCACTTCATGGACCCCAGTAGTCTGGGGAGCCCTGAATTGCTTGCCCAGGGCGCTTCACTTGAGTAGTTTGCCTTGGAACCTACCCTCTGGTCTTCTGAGCTGTCCCCAGGTAAATTAGGATGGGTTTTGATGGTTCCCGACCTTGGGACAATGACAGTTTATTTAATACAAGGTTCTCACAAACATTTCATTTATTTCAATGGAAAAATCACAGATGTTATTTCTCTCAAAAGTAATGAGGATTGAGAAAATCTGGTCCCTTTCAAAATTCCTGATGACCAAAGTTCCTAACACCTATTAAAGGTCATTTGTTGTCTTAATATCTGGTTTCTTCTCCAGTCTAACAATTCAGTGCATGTATCTGTAAACAGATTGTTTTTTTCCTCCTACCCTGCCCACCCCCAAAATGAGATTATGTCTATTGGTATCAGACCGCAATACAGAGATACCCAGATTTTCATTGCTCTGATTCACTGTCTCCACCATAAATGAAGTTTTCTCATTGTTTGCAGAAATTCTCAATATAATGGTTTCAGTTTCCTTGTTAATTATTATTTTATTAATGATCTTTCAGACAGTTTTTCAAAGAGACTATAAATCTCTCAGGAAAAGTAATGGGCAGCTCCTCACAGGAATAATCCCATTACAATCAGCTGTACTACTGTTTGTCATTTGGAGTGAGGTGCTGGAGCTCTGACCCTTACTGATTTACCACTCTTCATAATTAGCTGCAGTGATTAAAATGCGTTTTAGATTACACTGCAGTTTCCCTCACTTAAAAGTTTTTTTCTTTTTATTATTGAGGACAAACTCAAGTTCTGAAGGTGGAAAATTGTCCTCCAGTATAAAACAACAGCAGCAAAGAGTTATTCTGTAGATAAGGCTTACAAAAGAAGTCAGGAGCAGAGATGCTTGGGCAAGAAGTGTTGCTGGGGGCAGAGGGGCTATTTTAGCTGACAGAGACAGCTCATGAAGGAATTGAGCAGAGTAGCTTAATAAAACTGAAAACACTGCACGAAACGCTGACAGCAGCACATGGAAATAATGAATCAATCTGTTGCATCTGTATCTAATTAAGAATCATTATAATATAGTCTTTTACTCTAGTGATCAGGATTAGTGGATACCCCACAGGAAAGAGCTAATAAATAGAGTTTTAAAAAAGAGCTAATAAATATAGTTAAATTCAAGTGCCAGGACATTACGCAGCTTTATCTGGACTGTGATTCTCAAGTGCTTTTCTTCAATAACCCCAAATCCAAGTAGTCTCTCTTTCCTGTGAGAGACTCAGCCAGGATTCTTTCGTAGGGGTCTTCAAAGCAATGCAGAAAAAATCATTTAAAAAAAAATTAAGAAAAATATACACAAAAAATAAAGACAAAAAATTTAAATGCTTGGATGCTGCAAAAATTTCTGTCAAAGACTGACATTCTACTATGTCTCTGCTACAACTAGAAATGTATTTTCCGTAATTTTTCCTTTCCCCCCTCCCAATTCTCTTCTGCCTTTCCTTCTTCTTCCTCCTCAAAAAAAAAAAAAACAAAAAAAAAAACCCATTAAGTTGCTAAGAGCATCATTTACTTTAAGCCTCGTTGGAGATCTGTTATTTTACCCAAGTGTCTGAATAACCCCTTAGGAGTCTGTATTACTAACTGGCTTCCTACAGCCAGATGATATATACCTTGAGAGTGGAAGGCATTCCTGTATTTTTTTTAACTCCTGTCTGCAGAATATATTTTATTTAGTCTTTTTTATTTGGTTTCTGTTTTGTTTTTAGTTCAGAGGGGGATGAAAAAAACCAACTTCCTAGTTGAGAAGAAGGTGTTGTTATCCCTTTTTTTCTCTTGCCTGTTAGGATACTTTTTCAGCTATGATGGTTTAAATCCCAGGGGAAGCAATCTAGCATCATTTCTATGATAAAGAGAGGAAGGCTACAGAGTGGAATCTCAAATTGGAATCTCCACATCTTAGTAGAACTTGAGGTAAAATGTTTCAGTGCCTCTGTGAGGCCAGTTCTCTCCCCTGTGCTGGAGGCAGCGTTGGATGGAGACTGGTGCGAGAAGGGGGTGCTGGGAATTGTGCCAGGAAAACACTAAACCGAGCATCATTTGTTGTGGGCGTTCATGGGATGCCTCTGCTCTGTCACCACCATGTGCAGTAAAGAGCATTGTTCCTCTAATGTTCATCTCTCTTGGAATTGCAAGTGAACGTACAGCCCAATTAGTGCAGGAGCTTAAAACAATAAACCCTCCAGAATCTCTGGTGGGGGAAGCATGCTTTTATCTATTTGGTAAATAATTTATTAATCACACTGATGTATCCTCCTTGACAGCAACAGAGCCAGATAAGTGATGGTTCAAAATCAATTTGTCATGGTCCAATGTGCACTCAGTGACCTACTTGGTCTGTTATATAGGTCAAACTTGTACATGATGCTAGGATAGCGAGGCACTTCTTAGAAAAAACAACAGCAACAACAAAACTCATGGCACAATTCAGACTGTGGGACCCTATGCTGGCTCAAGCTCAGACTCAGCCACACAGCTAGAAAACTCAGCTTACAGAGAGGGTTGAGGACAGGGGCTCATTAGGTGAAGTTTTGGGGTCTCGGTCTCTCAAAAATGTCCTGTGCTGGGGGGCAGCAGCAGTATCCGGGGGGTAGATCCATTCTTTCTGACCTAATTCTGTGACCTTGTTGTTGTTGTCACACTGCCCTCTGTCATTGATAACACCCCTAGCGTGCCCCTAGTATTTCTCTGTTTGCCCTGCTTCACTCTCTACTTTTCCTGCTCTCTCCTACTCGCAACATCTTTTTTCCCCAGATGAGTGGAAATTTTCTCCCTTCTCCTCTTTGTAGCCCTGCTGTGCAGTCCATATGAGTGTTGCAGTTTGAAGTCCTGTGTTTCTGAGCAGCCTAGTCGGGTTAAGGAACTACAAGATTTTAAACTGCAGAGAGACAGAAATTAAAACCTGTGACAGAACTTTCGAGTAGCTGGTTTGCAGGTGGTCCCTTTTTGGCTTGGCAGAAATCTTGGTCGCAATTGTTGATGGAATTTGTAGTATTATCTTTGTATTTCATTAAGGCATGGTTCAGGGCTTTCCACCGGTGAGTCCTGGAGAGTGAAGAGGTGTGTGAGGTGGCATGTTGAATGGGCAGTACTAACGCTCCCAAAAATGTCAGGAAGTCTTGGAATGGTCTGCATGCTGTGTCTCATCCATTTGCCATTAGAAAGACATTTTTCCCAAAATCCTATCAGTAAACATTTTTTTAGGAAGGTGACTTGGGTCTTATTCTTCTGAGGATTTTCACCAAAGCAGTTCTTTGGGGCTGGAGGGAGCTGGGCAACCAACTAGACTTGTGAGCTTTTCTTGTCTCTTCCCACTGCACATACTAAGTGGTGGGATTAGTTTGGAGGGGTTTTTTGGTGGATTTTGATCTTTTAACATAATGACTTATTTTTTTAATAGATTTTTAAGGAGTCCTTCATAGTGTAGTGGTGTAGAGTGGAGATCTTCCTAATGCTGGAACCTTAACATATATTCCATTGAATATGAAGGCACGGAATGTGCTGAACAACCTGCATAGGCCACTGCTGTCCTACATTTTACTGGATTCCTTCTGATTGCCTTGAAAGTATGAGAGGGAAAGAGACTTTCTTTTCAATGACAGATGCACATCTTTTTAAGGAGTTTTCTTGTCTCTCCTGCTTGACACTGCCCCACTGCAGGATCGCAACCTTCAGTGCCTGGCATGGAGTTTCAGAGCTCCTGCATGTTCTGCATGGTAAGAACAAGACAGTGGGGTGGGTGCCAGCTGCACACAGGAGAGATGGGTGCAAGTGCTAGGATCCACCCCTGAAGTAAGAGCTCAGCAGAAATAAGGTCTAAAACTCTGGCTTTGTTTTTTGTTTTTTTTTTTTTCACTTGGAACCTGCACTTTTTTCAACTGTGACTAGAGGGTACCAATGCTTTTTAAGATAAAGCTGGTGAATACAGTCTAGTCTTTCATTTCTTCTTTGTTTTAGTGTTATCACCCCATTCCTGTCACTGTTTTTACGTTTGTCCAAAAGTCTGGACAAATCCTTGACTGGAAAGCTGGAAAGCAGACAGGCTACCAGTGGGGATACCACCACCATGGACAGGAACTAAAGGACCGGAGATAAACCCACCACTGTGGGTTTTCAATTTTTGAAAAAAACAGTGTGGTTTTTTTTAAGGATGTCTCTAGTCCTAACACAGGACAGATTTCTTCACATTTTTCTTTCCATCTCATCAGAGGCACAGTAAATTCTAGAACCCGAGAAAGACCTCTGGGGTCATGGCATGAACTTCTTGTTTGGCCTTGGGAAATCAATAAAACCCCACTCACGCCACCAAGAGTCTCTGCTAACACTGTCTCCTCCTGTGGATTCCCTGAAGGGCACCGCAAGCCTGGATTTTGTACAAATCACACAATACGCCCTGGAGACAGGATACAAATCTTTTCTAAAACCAGCATCTAAGTAAACAGACAAACTCCAGCAGGCTTGTTTTCAGCACTTTAGAACTGTTTGTGTTTTGTCAGTCTTAAGTAATTTAATTGAAGAATGATGCAAGACACAGGCCCAGCAGGACCAAAAAAATGTATTTGGTGGGATATTTTAATAAGATGAATCTTAATGTTTTCCATGAGGTGTCAGCAGTTCCTTAAACCAATGCAGGGTTTGCAACAAATGGCTTATTTTGCTGGGAATTCAAAAGATATTCTTTAAAGTGTACAAACTGCCAGTGAGCTTCAATAGAACAAGTGTTCTCAAGGTGTATTTATGTTGCCTGTATAGCACTCCAAAGGATTTCTGCCAGCACATCCCATTACAATGAGTAATGTTTCCTTTAAAAGTGAATGAAGAAGACTTAGATCTTGGTTAATTAAATAATCTTCTCCTTTTTTAAATTATTTACAATAGGAGACTGACACCAACCTCCTAGTTTCCTACCCTGAACTTCAGGACATTATTGTGTTTACCTTGGTAAAAGCTGAAGGGTCAAAACATTTGTGTTATCTATCTGTAAGGAAATGAAAGGGCAGAGAATGTGTAATTAAGCACAGATTAAGACTTCCACAAGATTCATTAAAAAAACCCCAAAGTGAAATCAAACCAAACCAAAAATAAAAGCTGTTTCCTATGTGGTGGGATGTACTGGCAGCCAGTTCTTGGCACAGCATTGACAATGGTGAAGCAGTACCAGGTGAGCTCTCATCTCATTTTTATTTATTGCCCGTGGAGGCTGGCAGTTCTCCATGTGGAACTGTGTTTATGGTGGATTTATCTGTGGTGTGTAAGCAGCACACTGGCATCATGAATGTCCATCTATCAAAAATGCTGAAGCATCCCCTATGACGGGAGAAGGATGTTTTTGCTGAATGCAGAGCAAAGAAGGAGAATGTTAACACTTTGAAAAGTGCAAGCAGTAAGTATTATAGTCTCAAAATCAATTTACGTCAGGCAGGGAAGTGTGACAGGAGGAACAAAGTGCAGAGCAGGGCCAGCTTCTAAGAGTCCACCTAAGTACCAGTCTCCTTGGTGTCTGAACTCCAAAGACAAGAATGAATGTCTCTGTGTCAGTCTGAAGGAATTAGCAATTCTCTTTATCCAGTACTTGGCTTTTTTTTTTTTAACTTGCTCTTTGCTGCAACATCATCTCTCGCCTGACTTTGAATTGGAAAGTCTTAAGGTATAGGATACTGACTTCATTGCATTTTCATTATTGTTTACTACTATAAGTCTAAGATTTCATGTTCTAGCTGTGGAATCCATCTTGGTCTCATTGCAGAAAAAAAAACCAGAGGGGAGGGAAATTCTTTCCTAAATGAGTAAACAAACAATTTCACAAATCAGGTTAACTCTTCTTTATGCAACTGGAGATGCCTTTTACTGTTTTTTTTTTTTCCTAAACAAGAATTTTATAGCTGTCAATTTACATCCTCCATTATTCATTCCTGATCCATGCTAGGCTTTGTCCTAGGGCATCTATGTCTTAAATGACCCAGCTCTGCAGATGTGCAAAAATACAGGGCAAGATGCAACTTTTGAGTACCTGCAAGATCAGTAACAGAAAACTGCAAGAGATCAGAGAGAATCTGCATGAGAATGAATACAGCCCAAAGCAAGTACTGAAGGCTTCCTTTTGCAAATGGCAACCAAAATGCACCTTTGTGTTGATGTGCAGAGGTCAAGATCATTGTCCACCTCTCTTGACTTCAGCTGGAGCTGAAGGTTTTCAATATTTCAGAAAATGAAATTAATGTGTCACAAGCTGGACATTCAGTTACTGACTCTTGCTGAAAGTGTGACTTTATGTTCTGTTCCTCCACTTACCCCTCCTTAAAGAGGGATGACTGCTATTCACCTATCATGCAAATGTTCTGAGGCCTAATTAGTTAATATGTGTAAATTGCTTTTGAGATGAACAGTGTTAAGTATTATTATTGCTATATTAAAACATGGCCAGCAGCCAACCTTTCCATGTAGCTGCAGGGTAATGACAAAGCTGATCAACTTCAGGATTTTATTGCTACTGATCTGAAACAACAAACAGTTTTTGTGCATTTATCCAGGAACAAGTGCAAGCAAACAATATAAATTTAGTCTGAATGTTAGTGAACAGAAAGACAGCTGATACTCACTTCAAGGGAAGTTTCGACATCCCAAAATATTGCCTCAGCTTAAACATTCTGTTTATTTTTTTTCTAAGAAAAAGGGGTAAATTCACAGTAAGATATTTGGTATTCCTTATTCCTTAGTTGAATTTGCAGTATTTTCTTCTGTCTGTGTGGGAATCTGAGTGCAATTTACCATACAGAGCAGAATGTTTCATCTGTGTACTGTTTTATAAGGCGAAATTTCATTCTCTAAAATGTTAAAGAGGACTGAAGGAAAAGTTAGGCTTCTCAAGGAATCAGTCAAGGAACAGAGGTCAGAAGAGAAGATGGTGTAAACTAAGAGACATTGTTGTAGGGCTACCCTCCTATTTCTAAATCCCTATTCCCAGGAAATACAGAAAAGTGTTTACTAAAATGAGCAGACATGACATGCTCCAGGACAATCACACAGATCTGAAATAAAGATCTATTTACAGAACACTTTTTTCAGGAGTAGTCCTATATCTTAATCAGTCAACAGACTACAGTCCAAATCCAGATATGTTCAACGCTCCAGTATAAGCCAGCAGGGAAAAATATGATGTGATTTCTTCCCATTTATCCAGCTTATCTTGTAAGTGGTAGCTACAGAATCTGTTATATGATTTGTTCCACCACACAGGAACGTGGTCACTCACTAAAAATTTATAGTTTCTGGTGGATTTGATGCATCTGTGACTCTTATGCCTTGACTTAGTTTGGAATTTACTCTTCATGGACAAGATTGTTTCATTTGCTTTACAAAAAAACTCAGGCAGAAATATGATGATAAAGAGGACACAGAAGATTTTTTTTTTTAAAGTTATACTGAATTATACTGGGGAAAAAAAGCCCTTGGGAAACCCAGAACAGAATGGGTTATAATCTGGACACACACCAAGCAATGTTTCTAGCCTTATATCATAAACACTTGGCCCCAGACAGCTGATTTCTGAAAAATTATGCCATAACCTGCATGTGGAAATAAGAAAAGACCTTTAGAACCCCGTAAATTATCAATAAGAATAAAGGCCTTTTTTTTTCCCATTACATTATCCACTTTCATATTCTAGGTTACAGATTGGAGATTACTTTATCTTCAACAGCAAAACACAAAGTTCAAGTCATTAGAAAATCTTATAGCAGGACTTTAACCCAAGTATTTGGTATTTCATTTTCTTTTTCTTTCTTTCCTATCTCCCTTCTTTCCCCATATTTTCTGGTATTTTTTTTAGCTACAAAATGTATCAGAATTACAAGGATAACTTAGGGCTTCTGACGCTCACTGTCTAAAATTAAACCATCCTTGGCAAATCTTTCAGACATTATGACTTTTGCTTGTCTGAAAGGAAACTGCCAAATTAATCTTGGTTTCTTTAGCCCCTGGGTCACTTCACGAGGTAATTTAAAGTGAAAATAATACATTGATCATCTAATAGAAATTGTTCTGATATTATGAAAAATGATGGCATCAATAGCATATTTCTACCAAAATACAATACTGAAACGGTTTTAACCTTCAACATCCTATGTAGTCAAAAATTGTTTAGGTTGACTGGACAACCACTCCTGTAAACATTTCAGTTTTCATCAAGTCTTGCAATGCATGAGTGGACTTCATCCTCTGGACAGAAGTTTTAATCACGTCAGAACTGCAGAAGGCTGTTGGCCACCCCTGGACTCTGACCTTACTATGGACAGGGTGATGTGAGCATCCCACCTGTTTCACCACAGGAACTAAAGAGGAAGTATATGTATATGTATATTTATTTACACAGACATGCATGAACAACATTCAGTGGCATTCACAGACCCTTAAATTTAGGGACAGCTGGAAACAAAACTAATCTGGATACTTGATAACACTTTTGCTACTTTTGTTATTCTTTCTATCAGTTATTTTTGAAGTCAGTAGTATCATACTCGTGTGCAAAATGTTGCTTTATTTGTGTAATGACTGTTGTTAAAGTATTACTGCAGTGTTGTGGTCATATTCCACTTAATCTTCAGTACGATTCAAATCTTTGAACTCTATAAATATCATCCTTTGTTGACAGATGTGTTGTTCTGTAGCTTAAACAAATCACCAGATTATCATTTCGTCTCAGTGGTTAGGCCTGTGAGAATAGTTTACAATACAGTTGGCAAAATCAGTATTTCTTCTACATTTTGGCAAAGGGTAGGCTGCTGACCACCAAAGTTTGGTGCCTGACTTGGGCAAAGCCTCACAAAACCTTTAAATATCCAACTCCCGGTGCAATTGCAATAAAACAGAGCATCCTACATACGCTCCTTAATGGATGGGGATAGAAGTGCTCCTGCAGTTCTGAAGGAGGCAGTCCAGTTTTCTTGCTTTGAATTCCTTCTCACACCATTGAGCAAAATAACAGCAATCTTTCTCCACTCTAAAGAGAAACTATAAGATATGCTAATTGTTAACACTTTTCTTTCTGGTACTCGATTTTCCACAGTGTCTGAATAGTTTTGCACGCTCACCTGTGACCTGGAAAGACACAGAGAGCAGGCGCTGGGGGGAGTTAAATCTACACAACCTTCAAAAGGCCCCACAGCTGAGCTATGGGGTATCCTTAGGGACAATGTCTCCATCCATCTCATCAAAGCTGGGCCTTTGCTCCAGTAGATGTAGAAGAGCAACCTGTCCAGAATAAATACAGGCAGAGAGAATTCTGATTCTTACCTATGGTTTTGGTTGCAAAGGCTAGTATAGATTTGGTCCAGGACTGCTTTTGTTTCTTCTAGGACACGATATAACGTAAAATTTATAAATATTCCTACAAAGACCATTTTTCCAGGTGAGTGTCTCAACATTTAAGTAAAAATCATCTTTCCTTTTCCCCTTTCTGCTGGAGCAAAGACTTTTGCACATCTGTTTACACAATAGAATACCTTCAGGTATAAAGACAAAGAACAGTCTTAATCAGGACATCTCATGGATTGTGGTTAGGATATTTTCCAAAGATGGGTTCAATCCCATTAAACCTAGGTAATGAAATGTATCATTTCCTGGGTGAGTGTTCTGACTGTGGGATTAGTCACCATTATTACTATGATGATATTAAATAAAGTTAACCATAGCTGTAACGACAACTAATTTTTTGCATTTCTTGGAATTATTTTTGAGGCACTGAGTGTGTCGCAACTTAGTCCTGCTCATAGGTGGGCTCTGGTTGAGGGATAAATACAGAGTTCCTTAGAATATATACAGCTGAATAAAATTAAGTTCTCAGAGAATGCTTCTGGCACCTAATGAAATTAGTTATCTTAGAGTTAGGCACTTCCAATCTGGCAAACTAAATAACTCTCTGGAATTGCAGATTCACTAGAGAGATAGATCCTTTCTTAAAATTTTATTTAAAGTGAATTTAGAGTAGAGTAGTGCAAAGTACCATAGGGGGTTGGTAACACGGGCTTGTCTTTTTAAGCCACCAAATACTCCCAGTGTGTTCACCACCTGATTCACCAAAAAGAACCAAAAAACAAACAAACAAACAAAAAAACCCCACAAAACACCCAAAAACAAACCTAAAAATAATCCCCAAAAACTCACAATAAAGTTATTTAGGAATGTAAGAGAAAAAATGTGGAATTGGAAAAATATGTACACTTAAAAACGGGCAAAAATTAACCAAATAAAAACACCCCCACAAACATATCAATATATAGTATTATAAATTAGTAAAGCTACAGATATTAAATTTTACCTTTGTCTAAGCTGGCCTTTAACATAAAGCAATAGATCTAAAGAGAAATGTAGACAATTATTCATAAATTGTAGGAGACCACTGTCTCAGCAGGTTCTTTTTATTCTAATTAATCACTATCTAAAGAGACTACATAATTCCTGAGTTGTGTCACTGAGATTGTCCTTACAATAAGTGAAGTATTCTTAATAGATCAGGAAGATCTTTTTCTAAACCATAATGATGAAATCATTTGCTTGAATAGGTTTAGCCACATGGTGCCAGTTTCCATTATAATCCAAATAAACTCACCATTCAAATTAAGAACATACCTGTGGTGATTCCAAGACAAATCAGAATGAAATTAGCCTCTGGGAATTTACATAAGGGAAGTTACATTTATGTATCTTTCATAATGCCAGTCATATGCTTCATTGTAATGTAAAATTTTTTTGAAATATTTTATTGATGTTTTAAAGATCAGAAAGTTTTGTTTTTTAAAGGTTAAAAAATTATAGTTTTCTCCAAATTTTCCTTGTTACATGAAGAAAAAGAAATATGCTGTCTGAAATTTGAAGGCTATTATGATGCATCACTGTCCTTGTTTTTACAGAAGACTTATCAAAGGAATCATGGATTATCAGCCTGCAGTAGCATTATTCATGGATGTGCAAGGAAATTGACCACCCCGTATCTGCATGTGTTTGCTCAGATTTCAAGCTGACCAGGATAAAGAATAGCTGGGAGCACAATAGGTTGCCATTTTCTCAAGGTCATACAGAGCAAGTAGTTCTCCTATTGTTTTGAAATTAATGAAATGGCTCCATGGAGATAACACTTTCAAAAATGGAGTAGTTTGGATGTATGATTAATACCAATCATAGAAAAGCTGAGCTGAAAGGGAATGGTTATTTACAAAATAGAAACAGTTAATGATAAAAGGAAAAAAAAAAGAATTGGTAAAGAAAATATGAAACACTGAAATTTCTTGTACATCGTCTTTTTCAAGGCTTAAATATTTTGAGGAAATTAGCCAACAAACTCAATTGCACAGAAAACTTCCTAGGGTGTACCTTGTGGCACACACCAAGGGGATATTTCTGCATGCTCATTTGAGGAATATCCTTCCCCTTTGCCATTTCTTTGGGCCCCAGCTGGAGACAGGAGAGAGGTTTGCAGAACAGGGCAGAGCAGGAGACATCAGCGTGCAACACATGATGTTTCTCTGTACCACAGTGAAAAGGAGAAATCAGTGTCTTTGTACCATGTCTCTTGGGAAGTTGTAATTTTCTGGTTGTTCTGTTTTCCTCATACAGTTCTTGCAAAGAGGAAAAAAAAAAGAGAAATTGAAAATCTGGTTATTCCCATATACAGTTTGTCGATATTTTATGTTGTAAATCAGAGAACAGTAGAAGGAAGGATCTCTGGAAGTCATCTGGTCCAACCCCTGGTCAAAGTAAACAGCAGAAGGTACCTCGAGTTTCACTTTAAAGTTTGAGTTTCAAGAGAGGAGTTTTATTGTTTCTCTAAAATGTCAAAAAATCCCAAACATGCTTTAAAATGAGGACTATTTATCTGTCAGAAGTAGTATTAATAAACCAAAAGTTCCATTAAGAATGTGTATGAGCCTATATCTCTATAAGACTTCCTTGAAACTTCCCTCTACCTGTTAAACTAAATATAAACTTTCTTATTTTATAGGTCAGATGCCTGACTCCTGTTTAATAGCCATCTGAATAGCATTGTACAGTAGAAATTGAACATATTTAGAAAACATTGGATAATTAATAACTTTTATTTCTAAATAATATTAACAAATAATAACTTTTATTTCTAAACCAGTGATGTGTCATTTTAAATCTTACTCCTACTATTTTTCAATCTTATTTTAACTTTAATCTCTTAAACACAGCAGTTTTTCTCTCTGTATTTGACAATCTTCTATCTGACACAGTAATGAAAATTGTCCATTTGTAAGCAAGTTCATATTACCAGTGGTTTTGAGGTATTTTGGTACATGGATATTTGTCCAAGGTTCTGTCCATGAAAGAGATTCTTTCTGTCGTGGTTTAATCCCATCAGCAGCCAAGCCCTGCACAACCACTCTCTCACTCCCCCACCAGTGGGATCAGGGAGAGAACTGGAAGAGTAAAAGCTGGAAAACTCATGGGTTGAGATAAATAAAGTCTAGTAGAGAATGAAGAAGCCTGATACACAAGCAAAGAAAAACAAGGAATTAATTCAGTGCTTCCCAAGGGCGAGCAGGTGTTCAGCCATCCCCAGGAGAGCAGGACCCCATCACACATAACTGACTGGGGAAGACAAACCCCATCACTCCAAACATCCCCCCTCTCCTCCTTCTTCCCCCTGCTTTATATTCTGAGCATGATGTCCCATGGTCTGGGAGCTCCCTTTGGTCAGTTGGGGTCACCTGTCCCAGCTCTGTCCCCCCCCAGCCTCCCAGGCACCCCCAGCCTCCTGGCCACTGTGGCCGTATGAAAAGCAGAAAAGTCCTTGGCTCTGTGTGAGCCCTGCTCAGCAATAACAAAAACATCTCTGTGTTATCAACCCTGTGTTCAGCACAAATCCAAAACACAGCTCCACACCAGCCACTCTGAAGAAGATTAATTGTATCCCAGCCAAAACCAGCACACTTTCCTGACGATTGTTTTGGGAGAGCAGTTAGGTGGAGTTTCCACAGAAATCAGACATAACTATTGTTTCTACTTTCTAGATTTATTTTTTTAGGGCTCTTGTTGTTTCTGTTTCAGTTTTGTGATATACACTGGCATTAACATGTCTTCTGCTCAGCAAATGAGAGGAAGTATTTGCCCAGATGTTTTCTGCAGCTGCAGCTTTGCTGGCTGAGGAGGAGACTGTTCCCT
The DNA here is from genome assembly GCA_013398955.1 of Callaeas wilsoni. Classification (NCBI taxonomy): domain Eukaryota; kingdom Metazoa; phylum Chordata; class Aves; order Passeriformes; family Callaeidae; genus Callaeas; species Callaeas wilsoni. The sequence continues at coordinate 236,775 of VWPU01017834.1, read as the reverse complement.
CAGATGCTTCTCAGTGTTCCTGCAATAAACTCCTCAAACCTACCGTGTGTTCCTACTGCTCCTCCTAATCCTTTTCAGCAAACACAAGCCATATTTACTTAAGCAGCTTAAATAGCTCTTTACAAAACAGGTTCATTTCAAAAGACCTGGGCCAGTTAAACAGGTCAGAGAATTACTCACACAAGCAACTCCTCTGCCTGTTTTGCTGGAGACAGTTTCTACCAGGGAGTGGGGCTGAGCAGCGAGAGGATGGTGAAGGCTTCAGCCAAGACAGTAAAATAAATACTTGGGCAAGGAGAATAGACTGGTAGCTTCAAATCTTTGAGTGTACTACAAAATCTACTTTTCAGGTTCAATGGGAGAACTCACCATCAGCCCTGGACAACTACAGATGTCTACTCTTTTCCTTATTTATCATTAGAATATGAGAAATTTTATATAAAAGGTTTACTTTCAAAGGAATACACTCTGGATTAATTCCATCCTTGTTCTTTGGCTTAGTTTTTCACTTATTACTTCAGGTTCCTCTTGGGTTTTATATCTTTATCCATTTACAGTATTTAAAGGGAGAGATGTTCTATGATGTGTTACAATATTTATCTTCCTTTGTGCAGACAGCAGTAATTCATGACTGGCACAGCCAGAAGTGACTTATTAAGGCTTTCTTCACTAAAGAAAAAAAGGTCATAAAGTAGCTCAGTAGGTCTTGTGCTTTATGATTATAGCTATATTGTATCATACACTTCCGCTCCCCCACTCCCGCTCTTGCAGTTTACCGAGTATATCTTTAGCCTGCCTGGACCTTTTGAACAAATATCTGGTGCCATAAACCTGATGCAGTCAGATTACAACCCCGTTTGGTTTCAAAAGTCACATTATAATATTCTTTAAAATACGTGACTAGACAGGGACTTTCAGAGCCTCTGGTGCCCTCTTTATTCCAAAACCCACAAATGCAATACCATCCATTTTGCTGCTTTCCTTGACCACTGTGGCAAAATGAAAAATCTGCTGGCCAGAACAATAGGCTGTGGAACACCTGCAGACATGCACTTTGGACATACATCTGAAGAGTGCAGGTGGGACACAGCTGAGTCACTACCTGTGTGTGTCTCACCTGCACTTTGGACATACATCTGAAGAGTGCAGGTGGGACACAGCTGAGTCACTACCTGTGTGTGTCTCACCTGCACTTTGGACATACATCTGAAGAGTGCAGGTGGGACACAGCTGAGTCACTACCTGTGTGTGTCTCATCCACGAGCATGATTATTGTCTGTGAACCTTGTGCTCATGGAATCCTGTCCCAGATGCATTAGACACACTAACTCGCATACGCACATTGTCAGGAATAATTAACTGGGGATGCTGGGGAACCTCCTTCACTGTCAAGATTTGAGAATGGGTGACACCAAAAGCTCCCAGAGCTGTCCCCAGCTTGCAGTGCGAGAACAGTTCCCAAACCCTTTGGCTGTGATGGACCCGTGGCCACAGTGCCAGGCTCAGTGTACATCCCAGGCCAACACCAGGGTATGGTAGCTCACACACAATTGTTCCCAAAGTGTTTCTGGGAAAAAGGCTGCAGAGCTGTACTTCAGCCAAGGTTCACACCATTTGTACCTTATCAGATAAGGAAATGTCATTCAGGAATGCTGAAAGAGTAGATTGTTTTGAGCTGTTAGTTCAGTGACAGAAGATCTTTTGTCAGCTGGATAATTCCTTAGGATATTTATATGAATATACTATACTGTATTAGATTCCTGTCTTAAAAAACCTGTTTCATTGCCTTCATTACATAAAGGGATGACTTAAACAAAGGATTCATCACAACCTGCCCTTCAAGCACCTTTTCTAGTAGATTATTCTCAACAAAGTCATCTCTTGGGTCTTGCAGTGTTAGCAAGCACATCAAATAATATCACAGTTACTCATCGTGATCCAGAAAAAGATATTAAAGGACAAAGACGAGCCATTCACACATGGGTGTGACAATGAGAAAGGAGACAAATGGTATTTTTGTCTGTACTCTCAAAGCATCTTGGGGCTGCACAAATACTGACCAAATAGTTCTTGTCAAAAGGGTTTATATTGTAAGAAAAAGTCCTTCTTAATCTGAGAAGTCAAAGCTAGCACTGGTATAATTTCCAGTCCTCTGGGATCAGCAGGACAGATTTGGAATGAAGTTGAATACACCCCTACAATATTCTTTTCCAAATAGTTGCAGAGATTCATTTGTGAGTAGGGGAGGTCCAATTAGGCACACTGCACTCCTTCATTTTGGTTTATACGTAGCCATGAAGTCTGGCAGGACTCAGCAGTGTAACTGAGTCATGCACAGACGGAACTAGATGAGTACACTTTTTAAAATGTACTCATTCTAAAATGCACTTCCAGACTCCTATTTTTTTTTCCTGTCTTCTCTGGTTGTCTCTTTGATAATATGTGCCTCTGAGCCATTTGAATGATGACTTTAAGAGGTGCTCAGAAAACTTACTGCCTTGAACCTGGTATGTGCCCATTTCTCTTTCACTTGTTTTAGAAATCTGACATCCTCTTGCAATCAGATGAATTCCTAGTCAATATCCACTAAAACACCCATTTATACTGTCTTTTGTCTTACAGTAATTACCGCATGGATGGCTTCTGTGCATACTTGGGACTCTTAGTGATCACACTGCTCCCATGGATTTCACTGCCTTTGTTGCAAGATACATCACCGTTAAAAGCTGATCCCATCGGAATCCATGGAAAAACCCTTGCTATTTCACAGGCTTTGGAGCAGTCCCTAAATCAATCTGTGGTTTAGTTTTTAAGACAAAATGACTTACATATTTTTCTTCTACAAACGATTACAGTTCCTGCATTGTGCAGAAGTCATTTAGACGTATTACATACAAAGACAATTTCTTTGGAAGGTTTGCAATCTCCAGTCCTATCTTTCCCTCCTGGGTATTTTTGATTTGGATTGCCAAACAGCAAAATCAAAGCTTTGTGATCTATAACTACATGGAGATGAGCTTCAGAAATATAAACACAAAAGTGACTGCTACATTCACAGACTATTGCAAGTGCCTTATCTGCTCACAAGTATTTCTACTCCATTTCAATTAATTTGTGACTGTCATATGTAATATTTTTACTGTGCACTGCCTGTCTTAACTCCTAGCACTGCTCCTACTCTTAGAGAGTTGGAATTCACCACAATTACTCCTTCCACTCTTCAGTGGCAGTGGAATTTCATATTCATGCTGCACAACTGGCACAAAACCCCCCACCTTTTTCTAAAAGTTACTTAAACTACCAGTATTTGAAATTCCAGTGTCAGATCATAAATTTAATGCATAAGAGCAAAGCAGTGGCACAGCAAAGGAGTTCTGCTGAATTACCACCTGAGGTTGGAACCATACTCATCCTGGTGGGAAAAGCTCTGCCAAAAGGCCGGAAGCACTTCTGCCAGACAAGGAGCAGAGAGGTCATACACAAGTCATATACAAGTTGATACCAGAACCATGGTCTCTTGGGGTAGCACAAAATTTGCTTTCAGTCGCTCTATCAGTTGACAGTTTTCTCAAGAACTCATCATTTGCATTTGCAGAATGTCAATCACAGAGACAAACTGAAATATTTGACTAGTAGACTGGGATTGCTTAAAATACTAGGAGAGTGATGGCACAGAGGGGTGCAAAAATTTCCATTCAAAATTTGGAACAAGATTGAACAACTCCTTTTCAATGAGAAAGCCTTGGGAAAGTCTTCTATGTAATGTCATTTTAATTCTTTTCAGAGGGCAGGAATCACACTCTTTTTCAAGTCAGAATAAAGCTTATGGATTTATTTCTCTTTGCTAAGATGGGCCCTGGGACTTAAATTTCTCTTTGGGTAGAAGTAAAATGTAGCTGAACAAGAGGTTGCTTTCAGAAATGAAGTAACCTTTAGAGTTTTGCCGTTTCCCCCTTAGCTTCCTAGCAAGGGGTTTTAACTGAGATTCACTCAGTCACTTTTCACGTCAGCCCCACAGTGGTGTTAGTGCACTTGGTGGGATCAAGAAGGAGTGGCCAGGGATGAAAACCTCCTCATAAACCCATTGCCCTCTCGCAGATCATCTAATCCGTCTGTAGGACGTCTTTCAGGAGATCTCATCCAGCTGCTAACAACTCTTTTTCAATTGGTCCTCCTGTGCAAGGCCAGAGGAAATTACTCTTTCTGCTCTGCAGAAGGAAATTACTCTGTTGTGCTGTGGACTCCTTCAGCCCCAAGGTATTTCCACACCTCCAGTCCTGCCTTTCAAGATCCAGTAATCTTAATCCATGTGTAGATCTGCAGCCCCTTTGGAAAACATGCAATTGTGTTGGGGCATATTTATCGCCTTTCAGTTTTTCTTTAGGTGTTCTCTTTATTATGATTCTGCCCCATATCTACAAAATTTTAGCTGAGATAAACATCTTGGGGTTCATGTAAGATTCACAAACCTATGATCCAGAAAATTTTGAGGCTCTAGGGCAGAGAAGGAAGCTTTTTTTTTCAGAAAACTGCTTTGGTTGGGCTAGATATGATTAAATGGCCCACATCCAAAGGAACACCTCAGACGCCAAATGTTTTGGGTGATATCCCACTGAAATTCTCAAATACATCTAGACTGACACAAACTCAAAACCTAGACTTTCTCCAGGGAGCTAGCAGCTCAACATTTAATTTCCTGAAAACTGCCTAAATTTTGGGCATGGCTATACTGTGACAATAACATGGTTTGAAAAAACATAACATTTAGTCATGTATTGATTGGTTACCTGAGATCTATTGTTGCATGGCTGGGTACCTTTTTATATGCAATGGTGAATATTACTCAGAATATGTATTCAAGAAAAAAAAAACCCACGAGAACAACAAAAAAATCTTAGCTATCCTGTGACTTACGGGAAGCTTGATTAAGCTCCACAAGAAGAAAACAAGTCACAACATGAAGGAACATGAAGCTATTGAAAATCTTGCCTTCTGCCAGCAGAAACGCTTCAGAAAATATGAACTGAAGGACTATGGCCTCAAGGTAACAGAAAGTACACAAGGCTCCTCAGATTTGCAAATTATTTTGCTGCCTTTGATGAAGTTCTCAGAATATAATTATTCAAAATCTGAATGTGAAAAGTAAGGACATGTAAACTCAATATGAATATTCAAAGGATTCAGCTGATGTTTAGTACAAATATAGAAAGGAGAGAAGCAGCGTGAGAAGTTGTTAAATCAAGCTACATGTCTGCCTGTCAGAAAAGTGTGTGTAATCCCAAACAAAAAGCCATCAGGTCAGATCCTCAGCTGATAGAAACTGGATTGACTTTCCCTAATTTAGCAGAAATCAGCTGAACACCTGATCCTATCCTACCAGTTTTCTCTTGAAAATATATGCTCATATCTATTTTAATAGTCTGTACTATGTAACAAAAAAAACCCCTGCAACCTTCTCCTTGCCCATTCAGAAAATTGCAGCCTGTCAGAGATGCTCAAGATCATTGAGAGCTTTCTAAGAACTGTCTACTGTATGACTTTGAATAGAATTAAAAAAATAAAAGGTGGGAGGGATGCAGAGTGGGGATAAATTTCAGCCTTGCTTTGAAGTCCAGCAAAAGGACTGTGTATGTCCAAAACCAAGGGGGTCTTTCAGACATTATTAGGTGTTTCTCTGCTCTGTGTGTTAACAAAATATTTTAACCCAGGTAAATGCCACAAAGTCAAAAGTATGTTTATCTTAAAGATTTTTTTTTTTCAAATCACTTTTAAAAATTCAGATTATCTCTGTTTTAAGAAAAGGTTATTCTCTTTATTTGAAGACTTTAATGGAAAATAAGTTTCATAAGAGGTTCTCAAATGATATTGAACTCTTTTCCAATTTTGAGATGTTTTTACCGAGCAGACATTGATCTTCCTGAGGTGTTTTCCTCTCTACATCATTGAATGAAAGTCGGACATTCAGAGAAAATAGCATCAGCTCCTGTAAAAGAGACCTTTGATATCCTCTACAGAGATAGTTTTTCTTTTTTTTCTTTTTAGGAACATGCTAACAGGTAATAAACTGACTTTGCAGTAATAAAATTGGAAACTGTGAAAAAGGAAAGGTAATTTTATTATATACTATAAAATGTACGAGCCAGTAAAACTGCACATTTCCCAAGAACCTGGGAACTGAGGCAATATAGAAATGAATAGAAATTTTTCAAATAATTGTTAATCAAAGCTAGTTCATGGAGTAGACATCTAGTTAGATTAATATCAGTGTGAATGATTAGTTTCATTTTTCCTATTTTTACTAGTGAATCAATATTAAGGTCAAGCAGTTTTGCTACAGGAGGATTTAAATTTACCTTCCTTTAAATACAAATAGAAAATAAAATATTGTTTTCAAAGCATAAGATGATAAAGTGATAGAAATACGTCCTCCATCTCAGGATGTATAAAACAGGTATCAATTAGAGCAAATAGAGTAGGTAAGCACATAATGTGCTTACTAGGGTTAACTTAAAAATTGTACATGAAACACTTTCCAATCAGAAGACAATTCTGTTAAAATAGAAAGAACTTGTAGTGCAAGCAGTTTGCAAAGACGTCATTTGAAAATGTTGTGGTTGGGGCTCACTCGAGTGTAGCATTTCAGTGGGTTGGAAACCGCAGACCCAGCACATTTTGTGGGGCTACAGTGGCTTCTGTATCCAATACCCTGGCTGCCTGTTAGCAAGGAAATGTGTGTCTCCTGTCTGCACTGCTGCCTTCCTCAGTTTTCACGTGCACTTGGGGAGTTTACAGAGCTGGAGCTGCTGTAAATGACACTGTTCCAGTTTGGGAGATGGCAAACCAGGTCAGGACCCAAACCGCAAATGCTCTTGCACACATCCCAGCACTGCAAAGTCCTTGGGCCTCTGAAGGAAATACTTTCTTTCATATATTTGCTCCTTTTAAACATGTTACATTTCTTTTAGAGAAAAATGCCAGCCTTGGGTGGAAGCTCTGATTTGGGTTGTCCCTTGTCACCAACTTAGGATAAACAAAGCATAAAAACAGTCAAACTCAAGAGTGCTGCAGGGAAGGAGGAGAGTGACAGCCAGAAACTGCAGCCCAGGCCAGCAGAAAGGGAGGGACTCCTGTGGTGAGGGGGAGACAGCAGCAAACCTGAGCAGTGATGGAAGAAGTCCTGCTGAGAGGGGACTGATCAGAATATTCTGCGACTCATAAATCCCACAAGTCAACTGAAATCCAAACTGCAAGGAAAGATGCAGATTGCAAGGGAGATTTAAATATTAAGTCCTCCTTACTGATCTAGTGAGTTTGAGCTTTCTCTGAAAAATCAGTGTTCTTATTTGTATTATAATGCAACATAAATTTGTAGCATTTTTGCTGGGTTTTGAGGAGGTTTTACATGGGGCTTTTTTTTCCTATCAAAAAAAACTCACAGGGATTTGTCAACTCAGCATACGGAAAAAGAAATTATAGAGGTCTGCCTCTAATATCTAATGCCAATTCAGAGTATCACCATTTGATTTCTGTTAGTTTTAAAGCTAATCTTAACTAAAAATGGAACAAAATCTTTGAAATCAAAAGATTCTATGATTTTCATTTCCCTGTGAAGTTTAGGACTTCAATTTTTTTTCATTTTAATATATTTCAAGATATTAGAATTTTTCACAAGATAACAATTATTTCTTTTTCTCATTTTCTTAAGAAAAAGAGGTTTAAAGTGTGCTTTCTGTTTTTTTATTGTCCTTAATTTCTTAATGTGGTGGCAAATTTCAAGTAATACAGCAGCATATGATACCTATGAGTTTTAATAGGACTTCATGACCAAATTTCATGTTGGAGGGAAATGCTAGAGTAGAACTCGTGTTCTAGTGGATACAACAGGGCTCAGGCAAAAGAGAAATTTGCATCTAGATGGGAAAAAAAATTCAACCAGCGTTTTCAGTCAATAACAAGAGATAAACATGGCAAGCCTTGTATTTAGGAAGTCTGAGGATCCAGATTTCATTCATTTCGCTGCTCTTGGACTAAAAATTGTTTTGTTTTGTCAAGAGTTGGAAAGAAGGTCCAAATTATTGTTAAAGCTGAATGTAACTGAATAATACTTTCACAAAGTGTACACACAGGAACTTGGCAGAGTATTATATACTTCAAGGTGTCTGACTAAAGCCTTGTCTAAACTAGCACACCTTCTTCCAGGCTGATTTGCAAGTATAGGCAACTCTAATTGTGAAGAAAAAGACAAAAGGTGGACATGAGTAAATAGGATATGACACTGCCCGCACAATAGACAACTATAAATAATAATACCAGTCAAAGGCCAAAACGACTGCATGGCTGGAGTTATGTCAAATGACCTAAGTTTACACTCTGCTGAGAAAAGTTGCACCATTTCTTCCTCGTGAAGGCTCATCTGTGGTGTGGGCTCACTGTAAAGCACCATTTGTCCTTCTACTGCCCACAGCAGCAGCCCAGTTGTGTCCCGTGTAGCAGGAGTTGGTGGGGAGTTTTGCTGACTGTGGAATTGCACCATTTTCACCACTTTCTTCAAAAGCCAGTCATTGTCCTTGCAGGAATCTGCCTGTTTGCTTCTCAAAATGGCAATGTACCATGACTAGCCTGGGCCTGTGACAGGATTTTACTATTGGATTCCCAATAGGATTTAAGTTTTTTAGACAGAACAATTAAAGTTTCCAGTGAGCTTTGTAACATAAACCATCACGAATTCCACGCTGCCACAGTAGTCTGGAAGGTTAATTTATCCCTTTTGACAGTGTATCTAAATGTGTTTACAGGGACTCTCAACTTATGAGTACCTTTCTTGAAGCACTTTCAGAATAATTTGTATAGAATCTTCCTGTTGAATGCTTCTTTAAAGAAAAGGAAATGCATAGTAAAGCATATGTATAAAAAAGTCCCTTCATGTTTGTTTCTGATTTACTTCACAGTGAAAAAATCCCTAGAGCTCCTCCTTCCTCTGCAGCTTTTAAGCAGTGAAATAGATGATTGTGCTAATTAAGGCAATGATCACTCTATCCATTTTCCAGTAAAGCCTAGACCACAGTCAGGTTATTATTTCTTTGAAGCAATGCAATATTCTTGGAAATCGTGTTCCAAGTTGCTAACAGGGAAGTATGCATACTCCACAAGCAGATTATTGTTAACATGAGTACATAAATAAGACTTTATTAGCCACTTAATACTAATAACATTTGTTGTTCAGTTTATTGAACACTCAGTAGCTCTATAAAAAAGGCCAAAGCCAAGGTGTTTATTGTTATGCTTCAATTACATTTGTGGGAGAAAATGCTTTTATATCCTGTCTGATTTTATAAGTTAAATACCCCTCTGAATAAGGAAAAAAAAAGACCTGAAAACAATTTCAATTAAAGTACACAATTTTTCATGTTTAAGAATATTTATTTCCAAAACATGAACATACTAATATAAAGTGGAATGGTTGCCAGACAGAGCTTATTTTGTAATGCCCCCAGAAGCGAGATGTAAGGCATATAGCAGGAAAGGTGTTATTTTTTTCCTCTTATGGCTTAGCTGGACTGGCTTCTAAAAAGAAAAAGACTTGTTTGTCTCCTCTGCAGCTTTTGAGTGCTACAGTTAGGGTACAGGAACAGCAGTTGCATTGTCTTCATATTTTGACTCTGGAAATGAAGCAAGTCTAGAAGAAAAGAATGAGAAGGAACTTGCATTTCTCTGACTTTTGAGACTTTGGTTTACAGTCCCTAATTTTTCATTCCATTCCAGTGAAAAAATTTAATTTCTGCCTAAAGCAATGGATCAAAATTAAACTGAAAAAGTATGAGTTACTAATGAAGTAATAACCTTTGGGTTTTATATACTTTGTTGATATTTTCTGTTTATCCAAGGAATACAAGCTTCTTTTAAAAATAAGAGCAAATTTTTCATTTATTGCTCTAAAATTTTAGAGAAAAACATTAATATTGGACAGTCTGCAATAAAGAACATCAAGAGCTGGCCTGAATAATAAATCTTCAGGTCATTTAGCCTTTGGCATAAAATTTCCCATATTTGGTCTTTGGCCAAAATGTGGCTTTCTGTTTTTAAAAAAGAAACAATTTTTTTAGCCATTTGTTGCTGTAATATAAAGATAAAAATGGTCTTGAGATTTTTTTCATGTGTTACAATTTTAATAAAAAGTGGTATTCTTGGACATGACTAAACTGAGATAAAGTTTTTGTGGACTCCCACCATCAGTAGCCATTGGCAGCTGAGACTGCAAAACTTTCCAGCAGTGTCTCTCACTGTTTATCCATGAAACACCTTCAGCTCCAGAATAATGATCTCTGCCAGGATGGACAAGTTCATCCAAAAATGCAAAGGGGAGGATTCACAGAGTGCCAGGTACCACACTGCACCAAGAATGACTCTGTTCGCAGTTTAAGTCCTTTGGGAGTGACAGGTCCTGGCTGTGCTGGGATATTCACTACTTTGAAGATACTCTCATGCCTTGGTGACATGTCCCACAGTTTGACACATCTATTAAATAAAAAAAACAATAGGCAACCTGAAAAAAAATCAAGATTTGGAGAATGCAATAAAACCAGATCATGATCCATGAGGACTGTTCCAGCTCTCCACCGTGGGGTCACCACTAAGCTTTGTCTGGCAATAACACGACCCCTCTTTTTTTACCCCCATCTATTACTTACTGACTCCTTGAGTCAGAAACTTGCTAAGATGCCACTGAAGCCCTTGGATAAGAAACTAGAGGAGAATGAAACCTTGCCCAGGTGGACAGAGTGGGGCTGGTGTAATGCGCCCTGGAGAGCAGTGGTGCTGGGAGGAAGGAGGTGCACCAGAGAGATGCTGCCACTCTCTGACAACATCATCCTGCCCCTGGGGAAGAGGCCAAGCTGTCATGTCCACAGCCAGCCCAGCAACACCATGACCTGCATTGCTCCTGTGTATCACTGCCTGGATCTGCCAAAAATATTAACAAAGTGATATCCTAAATTATGTCAGCAAGGGATGTGGGTCTTCCAAGTGGAATATAGGAAATCCCCTGTTGTGTGGGATGTCTGGTAGTACTAATAATAGCATGGAAAGCCTGTGCTTGTAAAAGTCAACTTCTCAGTAAGAGAACTATTTAAAGAGGTGAAGTAATTGCAGCTGGCACAGCAGCCATGTGGTACAAGCAGACTAGATTTTATGGTGTTTTCCAAATGTATTTTTTCTTCAGCACATGTTATTTCCCACAGCTTTAGTAAAGGATGCTCCAAGAGAACTATACTAAAGCAATAGAAAAACTTTTGGCGACACACACAGCATTATTGGCAGCTTCATCTCTTTTCATTGTAATTATCCCAAGCTTCTTTTTGACCTTGCTTCCCTTAAGAGGAAAATAAATATGTTTGTCTGCTTGGATATGAGTCTGTGTACAAATGGTTTTTAAAAATTCAGATAGACCATTCGCTTGCACACAGATTTCTCCCTGTGGAGAGGATGAGAACATGACAAATACTAGTTCCGTTGCTTATTGCTCTTCTGGAAAACACCCAGAGTTTCCTCCAATTAGTATAAGAGGAGCAATATAAAACAGAAGGGAGGCCTCTGCCACTAAGGGGACAGAATCTTCCATCTTTATGTTTAAATCCAAAGTGCAATCCCATTTGTAACATTTATATAAGATCAGTACTCCCTGAACGAGGTGTAGATCCCACAGGGTGGTGTGTGGTGTCCATAGCTAGGCCAGGTGGGACAGAGGGGCAAACTCAGCAGTTCACTGCTGCTGCACAGGGTGATGCCACTGCCCCTCCTCAGCCACCCACTGCCTTCTCTCTCTGCTGCAGGATCTCTCCCTGCACTGCACCCCAGCACTGGTGTCTGTCTGACCCAGCAGGCAATGGGTTCCCGCTGCTGCACTGACAGCTGCAGCTGCAAAAAAAATGGAAATTGTTTTTTGCAGGGTTAGCAAGCTGAATTATCTTGGCAGATGATCAGGAAACCTGCAGAACTGGTACAGGACTGGAAAGAAACCTGGGAGAAAGTGGATGGCAAATATGGGAGGGGAGCTGGAGTATTCCTGCTTTTGAAATCCCAGAGCTGGCATTGACCATCTCACACCTTCCCTCCTGGGTGGACAAATGCTGCCCGGGTTGGTGTAGCTGGAGAACCCTGCAGCCAGACCCTGCAGCTGCCTTGTCTCCTCAGGAATGAGACAGGGACATGGCTGGTCCCCACACAGGGCACATCAAATCCCCCTGCATGGGATTCACCCACGAAAGAAACAATAAACTCTGTGAACACGCAGCTGAAACCTTTCTTTGCTCATGGGTCCCATGACATGGTGCACTCCTGAGAGAGACCCTGAGGCAGTGACAGCTGTGGAAAGCAGAGAGGATGGTCAGGAGCAGAATTGCCCAGGGAAAACAGGCTGAGACATGTGCTGTTAGCATTACCGTAATTTTCTACAGTGGCAATGCACATCTTGTTCAAACGGAATTTCTCTTTAAAACAGCAAATACTTTTGTGTACAACCCATAACCAGAATAATGGTAAAATAAAAACATCTCTGCAGGCATGTGTTGTGGGCCATAATGCCCTGTTCACAGGTGCCAAAATGGCATAGAAAATAAATTAACAAAATAATTGCTGCCTGGAGTTAAACCACAAGAGTATTGACAACTATCACATGAGAGTATGTTTTACTTTTTGTTCATACATTTTATATAAATAGTAATATTTAATCTTTGTTAAGAGAATATTTTCCTCTGAGAAATTATCTCCTTTTGGCTGTTATTGGTAGTGATTTGTTTTAATTTTTGCAAGACAGAGAAATATATGTGCAGCAATCTGCAAGTGACATACATTGAGCATGCCCAGAGCTTCAGCTGCCTGTACCCTACTTACACATCCACTGCAAGCAAATCAGTGTTTCTTTAACTTTTCAGACAGCTTTTCAGTATTTCAAGCTCGATCATGTTGGGCCCAGTTGAAGCTTCATTTCCATTGAGGTCAGCCACTTTACAGGAAGAGGTGTGAGATTTCTCTCCTTTCGAGGACAACATATCACAGAATAGATCAGGTTGGAAGGGACCAGAGTGGACATCTGGTCCAACCTCCCTGCTTAAGCAAGGTCATCCAGAGAACATGGCACAGGATTGCATTCAGAGGCTCCTTGAATATCTCCAGTGAGGGAGACTCCACACCCTTTCTGTGCAACCTGTTCCAGTGCAGGGTCACTGGCACAGTGAAGTTGTCCCTTATGTTCAGGTGGAACTTCCTTTGCATCACTTTCTACCCATTTCCTTGTGTCCTATTGCTTGGCATCACTGAGAAGAGCCTGGATCTATCTTCATGGCACCAACCCTTTAGATATTTGTACACATTAATGAGGTCCCATGTCAATTGCCTCTTCTCAAGGCTGAACAGGCCCAATTCGAGCCTTTCCTCATAAGAGAGATTCTCCAGACCTTGACTAACTTAGTAGCTCCCCTTGGACCAACTCTACTGGCATGCAACCAGAGTCTTCATGCCCTTGTGGGAACAAGCTCTTAGCTTATCAAGAGTGAGAATGTTGTGGTGAATGAACCAAGCAGGGGGCCACAGAGCCCAGAAACAGAGGTTTAGTGGGCTGGTACCAAAGAGTAAAACCCCATTCTGTGAAGATGGCTTCTGCCTTTGAATTCCTAGGATTCCTGAGGGGCGGTTCTGTCTATAGCTGACAGACACCCCTTGTGTCCCCTAAGGGAAGGTGTCCTGGCCTGTCCCACCTTTCTCCTCTTCCTATGGGTCCCTGCTGTGCCACCCCGCCCCCTTCCCTGTCTCCTTTTAAAGCCCCTCAGTCTCTTGTCTTGTCCTCTTCGTATCCGGTCCCCTTCGAGGGAGCTTCTACAATAAACCCTTGGAACACCGGCTGAGAGCCACCTTTGCTCATTTGTTTCTGGCCACGCTTTGGCTATCTATAAGCCCCAGGCACGCTAGGCTCCGTGCCCTCCACCGCACGGGTTGGGAGGCTGGCAAGCGTGGCACCGAGGCGCCACGGGACATTCTCCCTTTGGGTTGGACTTCCCGGGCCGAGCTGCGGCCCCCCCAGCCCAGCCAATGTGCCAGCGTATTAATATAAGAGAACATTTATTAAAAAAAATATAGGAAAAAAAAAGTAGCCTGAAAACAATCCCTCACTTCCCTGCAGGCAGGGCTGCTTGGTTTACAGGATTTGAAGAGTTCAAAGCCCCACAGTGGTGTGGCAGCAGGATGAGGTGGCATGTTCCTGGAAAGGAGATGTTGGCCTGAAGCATGCAGCAGCTATGGGGTCACCCCTTGGCACAGCTGTTAGGGAAGCAGGGTGAAAGCAAACATAATGTGACAGACTGTGATAAATGCAAAAAGACAAGAGAGGCCTAACAGGGTATTACAAGTTATTAATTGTTATAGCAGCATCACCTGCCTTTAGAGGAGGTTATTCCAATTCTCAATCAACTACGTGGTAACCCCTGTCCTGCTCAGAGAGAAAGAATAAATGTGAGTGAGGCAGAGAGCAAACAAGAGAGTGCATAGGGAGCTCTCAGTGCTCAGACTGGAGGGGCTCATCGTCTGGTCTTCCTATAAGGTCAGTACTTGTGTCGAGCATTCAACATAATCAGACAAAGGAGATTTCTTACAAATGTCAGCATGGATTCTCTTTCATAACTGTTCTGGCCTTATAAAATGGAGTGTTAGGCATATCTTTTGAAAATTTAATAACATGCTCATTATTATGCTCATTAGCTTATCCTCAATAGCTCCAATGGTTTCCCACTTTCCATATACAGAGAGAGCTACTGGAAATATTCTAGTCATGATGGTGACCTTGTTAAAAGGGAATATCACCTCTACCAGGTCTGTAACCTGTAAAAAAGCACAACTTCCTGTAGTGATATTAGGAATTTTCTTCTTTTTTTCCAGTCCATTGTGCTTTAGTGTTTTCCATAGGACAATCTTGAGTGTGCCTTTCCTTCTACTATGTAAAATATCAAGATAAGATCTATAAAAACAGTCATCAAATTTCTTTAAGCCTTAAGTAAAAATGTAATAAATGAACACTTCAGACCTCTGAAGAGCTGCACACGTCTTAGAGCAAACAAAATGGGTCCCTATCTTACTTTTATGGTCTGCAAAACCTTACTTATGGATGGAATACTTGGGTGACATTCCAGTTAGCAGCCAGTCAGGAAGCTGGACTAAGAATTCATTTCAGCTGTCTCCCAGACTTGAATTTAAACAGAATAGTAAGTAAGTCACACCTGAGCTATCTGAATATGGGGCATTCTGAATAGTGAATTCAAGTCCAAATCTGGTACAGTTCTGAAATATAAATTCAACTCCAAGATTTGAAAAGGTCCATTTTCTTATATAATTATGAAGAGGCCTGGAAGGGATGATAATTTTGCTTTCCTTAAATGGTATTATTTTAATTTCTGTCATGGAAAAAAAAAGAGAAAAGTTCTTACCATGTTGCAGTGGAGGTTTTAAACAGATGACATGTCACACAGATCTAATTTAGATGGGGGAAGCCCAAGGGGTAGAAGAACCGAACAGTGCAAAATGAATCCCAAATAAATAATAGATCAGAAAATACAATGGAACTGCAAACTCAGTCAAACTGATCTCAGCAGAAAACTGCTTTTTGCAACACAAGGATACTTTCATCACTTTTATGTTTCCTAATATGTCTTTCTCCATTTCAATGTTGTGAACAGTCTGTAATCCTTTTGTACGTTAAACAACTATAAATTCTCCTCCTATTGAGCCATGTTTCTTGTTCCTGTGGACAATATCTACTGTACTAATTATTAAATAAACACTGTTGGTCAATGAGGTTTTGGCTCCTTTTTATAGTGGTTGTTTAATTCTTATTCACACAGTGCAATGAATTAATAACATCCTGGCCAAAAAACCTTTCAACTCAGCTGGTTTGTAAGACCCAGTTTATTCTTTCACAAAAGTTCAAAATATTCCTTCAGGTCTTTCTGCATTTTTATCATGGTACCACATTCATTTTAAATTATCAAGTTAACTTTAATTTTATTTTCATTACTTAATTTATTTTTTAGCTGACGTTCCCATTTCTCAGGCTAAGACAGCTAACAAAAAGTAAATTAAAAATGAAACACATTTGATTATGGTTGATTAACAAATTGTCATGAATTACAACTGAATTCTTCCCCAATTCTGATAAAATCACAGATTTTTCAAGGCCTTTTATCATTTGCATATAATAGAACTTTATTCTGAATATTTTAACTTCATTCTTTCAACAAATCTCTTCTACCATCTTGTTAAAAGACACTTTTAAGACTAATAGGCTAATTTTTTTAAGGAGGGGAACCATCCCATCAAGGTCCATGGCTTTGAATGATAATGCTAAAACACCAGTTATTTGTTACGTATATGTGTGTGTATATATATATATACCCTTATCTTTATTAGTACAAAATTAAAATACTATGACACGTTATGCTTATCAGAAAGCACAAACTCTTTATAAAGCTTGTAATATGAAAAGACAGAACACAATTTTTGGCATGCCAAGTATTACAGGTGTGAAGAACGATCAGCACAATATTAGGTACGTTTCAATGGCAACAGACCCCAACAAGAATATTTTATTGAGATATAGAGGACTCTGTAATTTTATTTAAAAAATGTAATATAAAAAGAATACAATCACACTAAAAAAAGAAAATAGATCCTTGTTACTTAATTATGTAAATAAATATTTAGATAAGCAAAGAAGACTGTGAATTGAGGACTATACTAGGTTTTGGCTTCCATTTCTTCTTATACTACTGGCTTATATCATCTTTCTTCATTATCCCTGGTTCCTGGTACCCCTGCTCTGGTATACAGAGGAGAAGACATTCCCACTACCTAAAAAACTTCCTTTTGTGTTTTGAACACAAATGCCTATAAGCTTAGGAACCGCTAACTTATAAAGGAGGGACTGGAAGATCTTTGTTTACCTTTCCTCACTATCCCTGCTGATCACTTAAAGGTATGTCCCCAGGGGCTGAGATTTTCCATGGATATGCTATTTCACAACCTGCCTGACAGGCTTCTCAAAAGCCTGGCACATGGGGCAAAAATGTGATTGCAGTGTCTTGTTTTTTATTTATTTCATTGGACAGAACAGGCATGGAGATGATAATAACTTTAACCTTCCACACTCACATCAATCCTATGCATATGTAGAGGTAAGATACTCCAAAGTCACCAAATGACAAACTAAATTTGTAAGGCAAGGTTGAAGTACAGTCCTCAGTAACAACACATTGTGATACAATTCTTAATAATATGACCATGTACTATTTTCAGCTCCCATAAGCAGTATTTATTAAAAGTAAAAGGTTTGTGGTGGGGTTTTCTTTTCTTACACTTCTTTTCCTGCCTTCTTTCCACCCTCCTTCCTGAAGTGTATTTGATTACTTCCAGTGTGACTACATTAAAATTAAACAGTAATAGTCAATTATCCAATCAAGTAACGACTTACAACAATTCAAAAATTCTTCCAAGCTAGGTAACAACTTAGCAACTGAAAACGCTGAAATATTTTGAATTACTAACACTTATGACCTTGCATTTTGAATTGCTAACACATATGACCTTGCATTGTCTACAAGTTTGTTTTCTGGTATATATAAGAAACATTCTGTAACATCAAAAAATCTACCTATAGTTCCATCAGGAATAGAAAAACACTTTTTTCAGAGTGGGGGCGTCAGAAAAAAAACCAAACCAAAACAACAAACCAACTGGCTTCTTGAATTAATTCAGTTGATAACAAACAAGAAGATTCCATCTCTCCATTTTCTAATTAATTAAAAAGCACAAGTATGAGTACATCCAAAATGAAAAATTCTTGCGGTGTGAAGGGTTTAATCAATTAATATATAGCACCCACAGTTGGGGCCATTAATTACCCTGTTAGTCTTTTCTCTTCCAAGAGGCTGACTCCTCAGCTGATGTAAATCAGTTGTGATTTAGTATATCTTTTCCAGGTTGAGGAAGTGAATTGAAGTGTCTTTGGTAGTTTACTGTTCCCATTTGCATTAGGTTTTTACTTCTTGGTAAAAAAATAGAATTTTTGAGATAATGTTTTTATATAAAGCATGGGTATAATTCCCTTGTAAATTATGCCAAGTAGACAAAAAATTAAAGAGAAAGTAAAAAAGGTATTTCTAGTTATATCTTCTATTTTTATCCTATTACCAAGAACTTTTCATCTTCTTCCAGATGAGCAAAATGGGGCATCTGTTATTTCACTTAATGTGGCAGGTCCTCTATTCTTTGTTCTTCAGTTTTACCAAATGATTGTGGTCTCTGTCTCTCTCTGAAGTTCTGTCTCGCTGCCTACATCAGCACATATTTATAACTGTGATCCTTCTGGTCCCCTGGTGTTCTGCTTCCTGTTTTTAATTATTGTCTTCCAGTTTTGCTTTTTATCTACCTAACTTCACAACCATATTCTGCAAGTCTTGTAAGGGGATCTCGCTGTCCTTCTGACAAGAGTGTCAGGTTAAGCATAACTGTAGGAGTAATACCTGGAAGATCAGGATCACATAAATGTGTCTAGAATTGACCTCATCTGTGGACAGCACTGATGAAACCTCTTCTTTACAACAGTGAGTCAGATACTAATTAATCTTGGTTTATAATAGACTAACTTTCTTAGTATCTGCTTTTTCTCTGGATTTTTTTTACAACCCCCACAGAGTTACCTGCTGCTGCTGTGGCTCCACTCTCATCATTATCTGTGAGCCAGCAAATTTGAAGCCATTTGGAGAGGTCTAAATGAGCTCAGCCATTATGGAGGCTATAGCTCAGATATGCCGTGAAGTGCCCTCTGGAATTCTGGGGAAATCCAGAATTCCGCACATAAAAGAGTAAGAAATCTAGGTGCCAATGTTTGTGGAAAAACAATGTTGTGCATCCAGGAAGTGTGAGCTTCCAGAAGTATCCTGAAGCTATCAGCTGCCAACGTGAAGTCAGATTCCCTTATTCCTGATCTCTTGGGTCTCTCAAATTACCCAGCCCCTCAAAAGAGATGCTGTTCATTTAATCCCTTAAATTAGGGACTCAACTAAGGGTTGCATTTTTTGGGAAAGTATTCTTGCCACTTTAGCAACTTAGGCAACACTTCCGCCAGTGCAGTATTAAAAGAAATGCTATCTAAGCCCTGACATGACACTGATTCCCAGTATCTTAAAGACAGCCAGCTGCAACTATCAGATAAGCACTTGGTCCAAGCAGGAAATGTGTTCTGAAATACATTTTTTCTTCAGGACTTCAGGCAGGCTGGCTCGCTGTGTTAGCAGCTGTGAACCCCTGTGGAAGAGCTTGACATCCCTGTATGTGGTGTTGCCTTTTTCCCAACCTGGAAATTAAACTCGAGATTATTTTAGTAAGGAGGTAATATGAGAGCGGATCTTTATTTGAAGGCCTTCAGGGGCAGTTATGGAAAGATGTCCACAAAAGCCCACACCCCTGGGGTGAATACATTTTTGTAGGTTTTAGGAAATTAGCATAATTGATAAAAAGCACCAATTAGGAGGACAAGTGGTGATGCAATTCCCCCCCAGGTGAAGCCCCTTCTCTGGAGTCCCCCCCTCGGCACTAGCTGTGCTTTGGCCATGGAAATGGATCTCAAAGAGTTGTTCTCCACCTTGGCAGCCAGGAAGAACCAAGACAGCATTGGGGCTTTGTATCCCCTGGGGCTTGGAGCTCCGGAATTTGTTTTGTTTTTCTGCCTAGGGAAAGGCCATGGAAAAGTACTGGGAAAACCAGCCACCAATAAAATAGGTTATAAAGCTACAAATATATGTGCAAAGAATACAGAGAATATATAAAAGAATAAAAGGCAAAAACCAAACAGAACTATTCCACCCTTTTTTAGAGACTAAGAAGACTCTACCTTGTCTAGTCCCTACTCCACATTTAACCATACCACTGGTTTACACAAACAGCCATCCCAATGGTTGTTATACAGATGCCAAGTGTAACCACAGCTACTATGAACACTTCTTCTATCCAGGCCCAGTTTGGTAACCATGAAGATATTCAAGGTTCAGTGAGCTCCTTTGAGAGCTACCTGGTATAGAATTTGAGTTTGCTTTCAGATTTCAACCAAATCCTTTATAATTCTTTCACTCTGATTTGCATAAGAACAACAACCAGTGTTAATGATTTTGTGGCTAATAGGAAATTAAGAGCAGTTCTGTTTTGTCAATAGCTCTTAATATGATTAAATATTATATTTGGAATCACAGCCTCATGGGCACAGGCTCAATTTTTATCTAGGGGCACTAGGCAAGATTTTCATATATAATGCTGTTCTGACAAGTTCTTATGAAGTGCTTTTGGATACATTTTAGACTAGACCTACATGCAAAATTTAGGGCCAAATTTGAATCATAGTTACCAGCTGTGCAGATAAGAGGCACAAAAGAACAATCAAAATCACATCATCCTGATTTGTATCATTGTCTGTTTTCCAGTAGTCTCAGGAACAGAGGTCTTCTAAACTCTGGAGCAGTGAATTCAGGGTTCTCTGCCAGCACTTCTGGTTTCGGTGAGGGTAGTCATGGCCTTTTCCACTTAGCTCGTAAGGTTACTGTCTCTCTCTTTAACACAGACTCACTCCCTAGGCTGGAACAGATGGGTGGGTGTGCCTGGATAACATGACGAATCTGTGGAATTTCTACAAAGTAGAACTTAAAAGTCATTAAATATCTTAGTGAGTCAGTTCTCCCCTTCATATGAATTTTTCCCATAATATGCACAATTTGATATGTCCTGCCATGCAATATTTCATAAGGACTCATGTTGTCTTTCTGCTTTGGTTGCATGCAGATTTTTAGCAAGGCTATAGGCAAGACTTGAACCCATGGCGTGGATGTTTTTTGACAAATTCTATTAATTTGTATTTTGAGGGTTTTATTCACACATTCAGCCTTACCACTCATCTGGGGTGGGTAGAGAATTTACAGATCCCAAACAATTCCCAGCATTTGACTAACTTCCCCAATCACTGGGGGACCAACTCCAAAGGAACTCCAAACCTTTGGAATGATATGATTGAGTAAAACTTTCACTGCCTCCCTTGCTGTGTTACTGCGAGAGGGGTAAGCCTCAGACTGTCCACTAAAGGTGTCAACTAACACTAACACATAGCCGTTTCTTCTTTGCTTGGTAACTCAGCAGAATCTGTTTGCCAATAATCTCCAGGAAAATCTCCTGCCTCTGTTATTTCTAACACAACTCTTTTGCTCATGTTTGGGTTGTTTCTATAGCAGATTTCACATTTGTTTGTTATAAACTGTACAATATTCGTAATTTCCCTTTCTATTATTACTTTCTTCAGATGTTTCAAAAGGTTCTCTGTTTTCTTATGAGTGTCTCCATGGCATCTAAGCCAGTCATTTTTTTACTCATACAACCTGAGGTTTACAGCATACAAGCAGTTTTCTTGCATCTAAATTACCTATAGTCTAATTCTAATGAATTATTTATTTAGAAGGATTATATATATGGAATTAACAACCAAGACAAGTGGCATGCAGAGGCTAAGACATCCTATAACCAATACAATATAACTCAGTGGGTGTCTCAGGTTCAGACTGTTTTCCTTGAAGTATTCTTGTCCTTGGGAGCAGATGCATGTCCTGAATAAAGAAACCCTCATTGTAGCTTGTAATACTTGGTGATTCATGCATACCACATTTATGAACACAAGACAGGAACTTACAAAAACTGGCAAAGCATGAATCTCATGGACATATTCAGTAGACACTGAAGGAACATAAACTACCCAGCCATGGAAACGCACATAAAACCATGTGCAAGGCCATATCCAGGTGCTTTAATGAAAATTTACAGAAATTTCAACACCAATTTTAAACAGATAGTGTATAAAAGGTGTTGGACAATACTAGGTCTCAAAAAAGCAATTACACCCAACCCAGAGGAAAATATTTCAGTAGCTAAATAAGATAAGAGTAAGTTAATAGTAAATATTCACTATTAGTAGATTAGATGATACTAATGCCTGTTAAATTCTACATTTGAATTTAATTGTGGCCATGCTTTTTATCTTAAAAGTGCATATGAACATATCTGTTTTTTACAAAAGCCCCTCATGCTGATTCTTACAGTGGGACTTTCAAATTTCTGAGGTTTTCCACTCCACTGAGAGATTTTTAGATTTTCTACTAAACTCTTAAGTATATAAGCAAAGCCTCATATCATACCTGCTATGTGAAATACATGGAATAGACTGAAATTCCTAGAATGATAACTTCCAGGAGGTAGTTCTCATGATAGAATAATATATTTCCTCACATATTTAGCTTCAGCATGAACTCCTCCAACATACATGTGGGTGCTTATTTGTGGAGCCCCTCCCAAGAGCATAGGGCACCCTGCTAGCACTATCTGCTTGTGTAGCAAACGGGAATTATGGAGATATGCAATTAACCCTCTCTCTGTTACTGTTAAGGAGAAACCATAGAAACAAGATTGCACATGTAGGCAGTCCATTACATTTCTGGAGTTAGGAAAAATGATTCTGGGTCTGAAACAGCTTACTTCCAAGAATACCAGAGAAAATCAAAACAGTGCATTGACTTGACATTCTGCTGTCATGTTTGAGTGCTGAACATGCTGTTTACAGGCATAAAACTAAGTTTCATGAGTTTAATTGTAACATCACTGTTAAATATATGTTTAAAGAATATTTGAGAGCATTTATATCTTAAGCCTTTCCTCCAAGTCTCTTTGTTGGGGACAGCTGATACAATTTCTCTTGGCGTGTCCTGAAATTCTACATTACTCTGAGTTTCCCTTGATTTATAAGACTCCATGCAAAACTTTAAATCTTTTCCAAAGTAAGACTGGTGGGTGGAATTTCTGAGAAATCCTGACTAATCTAAAAGCCCAAGTCCTGTTCACCTTCAATAAAACTTGAATGCTTTTAAAACACTCAGTTTCTTCAAGGTGAAAATAGTTGCCTAATGGGATTTGCTAAAGTGCTGTGGTTAGACTGAGACTGTTCTTTGCTTATCTACTCTATTTATATTGTTTGCTTTATTACTTCCTGCTTAAAACACGTAATAAATTTTCTCCCATACAGTTTTGCTGGGTTGTTTTTTGATAGATTGTTCTTCCAATGGTAAAGTGGGATTCACCAGAGTTTCCCCAAGTAACAACTTTGTGTGGAGTCCAACCTTTTGCATTTATTGCTCATTATGTGTGCAAAAGTTAACTTCTATAATTTTGCTGCTTTTCCACCGTTGCCTCCTGACAGCAGTGAGACCCAGACCCACAAAGGAAATTAGTCACTGCCATGCTGACTGCCTAAGCAAACACTGGGGAAACTGTGTTTGCACTGATGATGAGGTCCCTCAGTGACTAAGTGGGATATCTGTGAATCACTGCGACTGGGCAAAACTCCACCTAAGGTGCAACATCAGTGCCTGCTTTGTACTGCAGCTGCTAAACACTGGGAATGAAGTTGCAGTCTCACTTTTACTTGTGTGTAGCCAAAGTAGGCCCACTGACTTCAATCTGGATTTATGCTATTGTGAGCTCATGCTACTCCTATTTGGAAAGTTTCCACTGATTTAATGAGAGTTGGACCAGACCTGGAGTAATTTCTTTTGCAACAATCTGTTTACCTTATGTCACACTTCCTTTTTGAGTGCATAAACTTCATTACTGAACATTCATTGAAATGAAATTAAACATGAAGTGAATAATTTATGCAGACTACAATAGGATGAAGAAAAGAGTTTCCTTTTGCCGAAGTATTAATTTTGTGTTATTTCCAGGTTCAGTTTCTAACAATTTATAATAAACATCTAAACCTTGAAACTAAGCTGAGCTCTCAATATCAAAGTTCCCATTAAAAATGTTCAGGACATCTATGTTAACATTTTAGCTGAAAGATCACAAGTCATAAGCATTTCCAATGATAAAATACTAACTTGAAGTGATATTAAACATTTTTCTATCACCAAACAGGACATATGAGCATTGGTCTGCATAGTGCCTTGCAGGTCTCTGAGTCCACTTCCCTGAAAGAGGAAGAAGTAACTTCAGTCAATGTCAGCCTTAGAAGGTTCCTTTTCTGTACAACACAGCACTAACATAGACCAAATATTCACCATCAGCTTATAGGAGACATTATCCTTGAGTTAAAGACTAAATTTCCAGCTACAGAAGGCGATGAGGCAGGACTAAGAGCTTTACCAGTATCTATTTTACTAAAGAAATATTCCAGGTGATGCTAAGAAGGAAGTCTTGTCCCTGCAACAAAGGAGGCCAAAAGAGAAGAGAAGAGTCTCCACCTATCTGACCTAAGGGAGATATACTTTCCTTCCACCCAAAGTGGTGATTGCTTTAATCCCAAAATCTGATGGGATCTAATGTCAATAATAGCATCAGGCATCAACCTACAGCCTATTTCCAGCTGTGGATGAACTCCAATATTTCAAAAGACAAAAAGAAGTAAAAAAAAAGAAGCCAAATTATTCAGTCTGTGAGACTGAAGTTGAAATAATTAAAACCTTAGAGGACAAAATTAGACATGATGCATCTGAGGAAGCTAATGGGAACCCATATCAGAATATTCCAGGGTGGATAAGGCACAAGGCGGTACTTTTTCCTTGTTATGGAACAGCCTCTATGTTCAGTGATTTGGAGCATTCTTTCCATTGTCTACCTCAGCCACTTGCAAAACAAAACACCATGCACTATAATACTTTCTTTTCACTATCGCAGTATCTCAGTAAGTTAACATGTCTAAAGTATTTGTCCCTGAAATGCTCCTGGGAGTGCTATATACCTCAAAAAGGAACTGATAAGCAGAGAGGATGAAGGGAGAATTGCTCTCTAGAAGTTTTAGGCCTGTCTTTGATTGTTTATTGAAAGGAAATTGGTGCTTTTGATGAATCAGAGCACTTGACTAAAGCAGCAGTTTTATAATGTGGCATTCAGGATTGCTGTTTGGAGGTGCTTACTTTTCTCATTTATTCAGAGACAAGATTCTCAAGACACTTGTCTGGGCTTTGGGGGCAGGTCAGTTCTTTCTGTATTTCTGCCCCATAGCAGGCTAATCAAAATATCAGTCTCATTAAAAAAAAAATTTAAAAATGTATGTATTCTAAATGTCACAGAATCTGTTTCATGATCCCATTGTAGGTGTGTTCTGTCATTACCAAATATCAGCAGTAAGAGGCAGGGAGCATGAATGCATCAAACCAGGATTCTTTTAGATAGGGAGGAGGTTTGTGTGACCACTCTGCAGAACTGAGAGTTCAGCCTGGATCTGAGGGTCAAGATGTGTCTTTTCTGGTGGCACACCCACATTCCACCTGCAGTAGTCAGGACCATCACTTACTTCTGGAGAGGATTACTGTCTCTAGGCAAGCTCCAACATCCTACCAAATTCAAATTACAGCAGACCTGTCGTATTTCCCACATTATTAACTGGGATTACATTTCTGTCCTCATTTTATTCCAGCAGTTCCAAGGAGAGTAATACTTTGAGAAAGTATTATACTACCCAAGTAAGGGAGGTGCAAATCCAATGTCAGCAGGTGGATACAGCAGACATCACCCTGGAACAGAGCAAGGACTGGACAGATTTTTTACACTGCAGGATAAAATCCAACTTTTAAAAGTAAAACCTGTTGGGGTTTTTTTGTTAGTTTTGTTTATTTTTTCCTCACTTGCACTGACGGTGAAATCAGTAGCTTTGCTCTAGGTTGATGCCAGTTCAGAAAACTAATCTTGTTTGCTTTTACTAGATATATCATAAACTATATAAGCATCATAGAATCCCTGCTATTATAAGATGATGCTGCTGGTGAGAAGGTCTAATTCAGGAATTTATAGCAAAAATGAAGTAATTTATTTTGCATTGGTTCTAAAGATCATTGATATAGTAATAACATGTGTTGGCTTAAGTAAAAACCAGTGTTAAAGTTTGAGATAGCATATCGTCCCCAAACAAAAAGGAGGTATTATTATTCAAGGCCGTCCTTACCTGGTCTTAATAACGTCTTATGGTAACATTAATTTACATTCAAAATTCCAGTTGCCATAACAACTTGGTGCAGCAGTTCACATGTTTTAAGGAGATTCCAAAAGAACTATTTAATGAAGAAAAAAACAACTTGAATGGAGTGGGATTTTTTTTCACAATTACTGTATTTAAATATTAATATCTGGTTGATAAATCTTTTCTGTAAAAGCAAAAATTTTCTTATATTCAGAGCTGCTGTACTTCCTCTGCTATGTAATCCTTGGAGCCTTCAAACTTCGTAGCAATAGTGACTCAGTTTGAGATAGCTGCAGACTGTGAATCAGCTCAATGAGCAGTTGTCTTTGACTTTGGACCCATCACCCTTCCCCTAAAAGGATGAACATCCACAGGGGTTTGTTCCTTAGCACAACAAATATTGTTGTGTTGAGAACTGCTGTCAAGGAAGAACCACACAGTCATGTAATGCAGAAAAAGACCCCAACCTGTTTTAATGATCATAACCATCATCCACTTACCTTCTATTTATTATTGATATATTTGCAGATAGACAGATAAATACCTAGATCAGACCAGGGCAGCAGCCTGGAATGCGTGCACAGGGGAAGGCAGATGTGCCCCCCCCTCCTGCCCTGCCCAGCCTGCCAGCCTGGAGAGGTGTGACTAGCACCACAGCCCGTCTGCTTGCCTGAGTGCAAGGAGCAGACCCCAACCTTCCTCTTTGCCCACAAGGACTTCTCCTGTGGCCTCCAGTCTGTACTGGACCTCTCCAGTTCAATCCAAGGGCTTGAATTCCCTTGAGGCTGAAACATGCCCTTTCACTATCTGCAACAGAAGAAAAAAATATTTAAACACCTCAAAAATTAATAATAAAAGTAAAAATAGCAGCAGTACTAGTCCTCCAAGCACATCTGAAAACACCAGTCACAATAAAGAACCCATCATGCACCAATGATAAGCACAGAAGTATCAGGACAGATGAACTATCTCATAGAGAATCTTATGTCTCTGGTGATGATTTTAGGAAAATCTCCCACTCTGATTCTTTTTCTTAACAGAAGCATGAGCCCTCTCGTTAGGCTGCCTACCAGTGGGGTC
This sequence comes from Callaeas wilsoni, assembly GCA_013398955.1. NCBI lineage: Eukaryota > Metazoa > Chordata > Aves > Passeriformes > Callaeidae > Callaeas > Callaeas wilsoni. The sequence goes on along the minus strand of VWPU01017834.1, from coordinate 209,618 downwards.
AGTTGCTGGTCTCTTGCTGTCATTTAGATACCTGTCCTCTCTAGGTTAGACCAAGAGATTGCTCAAGTTATGTCTGTTTTATATCCCAGAGGTCATTAGCAGTCAGAATTATCCTGACCTTTTGCCACCATATCAAAGAGCTGTATCAGAGGAGAACAGAAAGCTATAACATTTTGGCATCTGTCTAATTTCCAGAGGAGAAAGACAATATTATAAATCTCATTCTTGCTTATTACTGTTTCACATTAAATAAAGCTGACAGAAAAAGTTGGAGGAAAGAATTGATAATGACAAATTAGGTTTCTTTTTTATGTTTGTGAATTACCTCTGAACATGCTACAATTACTTTTAAACTATTTATTCTTTGAAAATAATTTTCTAATAATTCACTGGCTACTGAAAGCTCAAAACCAGTTATGGTTATCTCTTATTCAGAATCTGAAGTGTGTGGCTGGCATTGGTTGAATTGATAATTTATGTGATACTGTTTTAGCATGAATAAATGAAAATGGCTTGGGATGCAAATATTTATATTTATTACAGACAAATTTGCTGATTGTTCATATTATCTATAATTAATTTAAAAGCCAAAATTCTTGAAAATATATGACTTTTATGAAATATGAATGGGAATATACTGGTATCTCATGCAAAGGAATTTTAGTGTAAATTAATTCAATACTCACCTGAATTGTCTTAGGCAAATAGTTTCAACAATGATCTAAGTATAAGCACATTTACCATCAAAACTGGTATAATTTCAGAACAGTTTCTTAAATAATAACATAAAGAAAAGCATTATAGCAGTATTAAACAGCTCAAATAAAGGAAGAAATTCACATCAGGCTCATCAGTTGTTCTGCTCTGTTATGGTTGTATAAATACTATATAGTTATTATATCTCTTTTTCTTACCACACTATTCTACTAACTAAAAGTTAATTTAATCAGTCAAATAATATTATCCAAATGTCATTCATCCTGTTTTGATTTAGGTTGCTTTTTAATTTCAAATAGCTTTCTCAGTAATCCGGTTTTCTGAGAATTTATCATGTTTTTATCTCTGGCCTGTAACCTATCCAAATAATTACTCTAATTTTATTCTTATTGGCACATATCCCATTCTGACTTCGCATTTTTTCTTTTGTCTAGTCCTATTCTAACTTTTATTAATCTTCTGCTAGTCTCATGTGCTTTTCTGCTGTAACAGCTGGGAATTTAAGTAATACTTGCTTTGAAATCTGTCACTGATAATGTGCCAACAAAGACAAAGATTTTTCAGCTGTCTTTATTGTTGGGTTTAGGGTTTTGGTTTGGTTTTGTGGGGTTTTTTTTCCAGTAAAGATGTTTTCATTTTGCATCATTATTTACTAGTTAGTACAATGTGTGTACTATTACTGCCTCATATTTCATGAATATGTAACAGAAGTCATCACAATAAGCATTAGCAAACAAGATGAGGATTAAGTACTCAGTTAATGTATGTTTGCTTTAGGCCACATTCTGATATTTTTACCCTTGTTGGGTAAGTAGTCAATAAAAGTTCGTGTGACCTCTTAATAATGTGTGAGGCAGCATCCAGGTGTGAAGAATCTTTTTCAAGGTGTAGCCCCCAGATGAAAGATTTAAATAACCACTGATAGCAAGCTGAGGGGTTTGGAGGCCATGAAGAGAATGTGAGTGTTGCAGATAGTCTCAACTAAGCAAAGGTGGATGGAGTAGTGTCTTTTGTCCTTTGAATTTGTTTTTGCTCAGTGCTGATGTGAATGGGAGAATATTTTTTTATTATTTTATTTTAATTACTTGAAGCTTTTTATTTGCTTTGTGAAAATTCAGCTAATTTTAAGGCTTGTTAGTTAAAGCAATATTGGTAATCTGCAGCTGGAGATGAGGCCAAAATCCCATTACAAGAAGTAACAAATATTTGTGTTGTGGGGATTTTTGTTCAGTTTTTGTTGTTGTTTTGTGTTCTTATTTTCCTCTTTCAGCAACATTTTGCAAAGTATTTTTCATGCCTGGTGCTCCTGCTGGGTAGCACTGCTGAGTTTCCTTATGCAGCTGCTGTATTCTGTATAGGGCAGGGTGTAGAGTGTAGTAGGTGCAGGAATTCCTGTTGGTAACTTTGGATCCTGTGGGCTTTTATTGCTTTAATGCAAGTCGTGAGGCTATAACACATTGTGACGTCGAAAGAATATCTGACTTTTTTTCAGTTTTCGGGAGGACTTTCTACTTGTTCTGAGCATTTTGGAGATGCTTAAGTAAAATACATCAAATAAATATAAGAGCTGCAAGGAAATGTTTTATAATCATGTATGGAGTACATTCTTTCAATAAACTTATGTATAACTAGGCTTTTTTCATCAATTGTACACAGTGTGTAGAAAAAATCAGTGCTATTTTCAGAGCACAATTATTTATTGTCTCTCAGCTCAGTAGCTGAAATGTTCTGTCTCATTTACCCTTGTTCATCCCACTTAGTTGCTTTTCCTTGAGCCTGATGAGGTAGCCACACTTGGACCACCACACTGCTAAGTCGTTATTTGCTTGTGTTGGGGGTGGCAGAGTTCAAGCCACTGTAAGTACCTGCCATGGCACTGTAATGCTGCTGCAGTAAGCTCACAGGACTGCCAAAGGTCTTCTGATTTCCAGCTTTGTGTGATCCAGCCATGTCTGGGCGGGCTGTGTTAGCTCACTTTTATAGAGGAAACTTGCTCTCTGCCAGTGGTTCTTGTACCCAAGCTGTGCTTTTAATATGTAGAAGAGTGCCAAGGTTTTGGGGGTTTGAAAAGTGGTTATATGGATATGGATGCAGAAGATTATAGTGTTCAGCTTCTGTTAGGGAGTGAACAGGTCTTTGCTGGACAAGTTGTTGGTTTTTTGTTTTTTTTAAAATATATGTATTCATAACTTCTTCCATCAGTTAAAACATTTTATGTGACTCCATCTCCAAGCTCTCAGGAGGGGAAGAGCCCAGAGGAAAGAGATGCACTTCCCATAAGATGCTCTGGCTCTTGCTGCAACGAGCTCACATCTGCCTCTCTTGGCTGCAGGCAGGTCAGAAAAAGTGGTCTGTTCCTTACATTCCTGTGAGAGACAGAGTGGATTCATGCTGGGAAAAGGGGCAGCAGGGTTAACATCATGGCGTGGCTGGTGGTAGACGTACTGCGGTGCCCAGAGGTTCATGTGAAACGCTGAGGAAGGGATGAAGAAAATGGCTGGGTTTCTTGGGGGAGTGAGCTGCAGGGCTGGGCACCAGCATAGCAGACCTTGCACAGTTCTGTCATTTCTGCAAGTATTGTTTAACAGCAGGAAGGAAGCCTCCATTTTTTGGAGAAGTGGTTGTAGCTGTGTGTTGTGCAGGCAGATTGCTGGCTCTGAGCCACGGTACACGTACTCTTCAGAGTGAACCGCTTCAGCTGCAGCTTTGCTGGTGCAGGTGCTGCTCACGGAAATTACAGAGACTGATGGTTCAGCTTCTGTGGGTTTTCAGTGGAAATCCTCTGTTGCCTCATTAATCATAAACACAGACAAAACAGTGATGAGGAATGTCACTAAGCTGACTCAAAAGAGAACATCTAACTTCCCTTAATTTCTTCTCCTTGGTGGGAGAGGGTAGAAATAATCCACTTGTATATCACTATATAGAACTGGCAGTTTGCCTGTTTCCATAGTCTTGTGGCCTAACTGGTGACTCTAAAGCAGAATGTAAGAAACAGGATTATAAGCAATGAAAAAAACCTTTAACGATAGCTGCCTGTTCCTTAGGTATTAGACAGATGTGGGCCAGGAGGCTTTCTTTCACTTCCTAGAGATTGTGGTGGGACTGGGGGAAGGGTTGGTGTTGCTGGGAGTTGTTAAGAAAAAAATTCAACTCAGATTAGCAGGAAAAGTTGGCAAGTGTGAAGCTCATCCTCTTGATTTCCCAATCTGACAATCTCTGATGTCATGCCAGAGGAAACAGATTTCTGTAACGACAATTACGTGCAATGTTCAAACTGAGGCTTTTGAATATTTATGATACTTGGCTCACTAAAAAGGACTTTATTGCATTTAAAGATAGTCCTTTGGATATGAAAATCAGAGATTCCTTTAAAAAAGACTGAGCAAGGAACTTAAGCTCTGAATTATAGTATATCTTGCATGACAACTGTCTCCTGACTGAATGTCAGGACTGATCATAGAATCACATATACAGCCCTCTGGGAAGTGCTGAGAAGAAAAATAGAGCCATGGAATTCTTCAGGCCAATTGCCAGTGTCAGTCTAGTTTGAGATTTTTGAATCAGGCTACATATGCAGCTTGTTTCCACATAGGTTCTATTACTTAAGAACTTCAGGTTTTGGTAAGAAAATTAATTCTTGGTCTTACATATAGACAGGATTTTCAAATATTTCTCCTTCTGATCCTTCTTCCCATGCCATCGTACTTTTTGCCAGTGGCACAGTTGTGTTCATCAAGTGTGGCTCATCACAGCTGGGCAAATTAAGTACCACAGCAGAATTGTTTTTTAAGGCCCTTGGCAACACTGTGGCTTCATATAGCAAAGCCTTATTTTGGGAACCAGAAGGTTAAAATCACTTAACACCTCCAGTGTTGTTGCTCATCACCTAGCTCTACAGGAGGATTAATACAGATAATTTCTTCAAGAGAAAGGTCTTTGGATGCATATGTTCATAATTAGTGTTGGCACAAACAAAAGCAAAGGGCCTCCCCAAAGCCTTGGCCTCCATGTCCAGAGGAGCGCTGACAGAAATAGAGATGAACTCCCAGTGGGGAGTGTGTTTGTGCTCTCAGGAATAAGTGCATACTTTGAAATGAGGCTACTGGTGTCAAATACAGCATCAAACACAGATAATGCAAAAAACCAGCAGTAACATGTCTTCCTAAATCTGGATGATCATCTGAGAAGGAGATTTTTCTTTGCTATGGGTTAACTTCAGTGTTGTGGAAGAACTGTGCTCACAGTCATACTGCACTTGCTCTGAAGTAACAAGCTTATACTGTACAGCTGTATTGGAGAGAGACTTCTCAACTCACTGATCATTCTTTTATTTTTTCCTGTGACTTTGTTTCTATCCTCTGCCCACAGATTTTCAGCAACATATGAGTTAAAGATCACATGGTGCTCAACGGCCATGTAAGGAAGGGTACAGGAGGTAAAGAAAAAAATCAATGGAACAGATAAAGTAATGTACTCCAAGTTTATTAAGGTTGAGTTCTCTTGAGGAAAAATGGCTCAAATCAGATTATCAAGATCTTCTGTAATGCATAGACTTGGAATTATGGAAAAAGAACTGTAAGCTAGTCCAGCCCCTTTTAGCCTATTCATTTAAAGACAAATAGGGTCTCTCAGGGACTCCCTGAACACATACTCTTTTCCCCAACTCCTGTAGCAGCTACAGAAACCTTGTCCTGGCTAAGAGAAATGCCTCAAATCTTCCCGGTTTGCCAATTGCCCTTATGAGCAGTTCCATCCTCACCTGGAGGCTCGCCTTGGTCAAAGTAACAGCCACCACTGGAAGAACAGCCCGAACAGCTGTGCATGCAGGGGTGAAAAGGTACTCCTTCCCCTCCCTATGTGTGCCTTTGAAACCAGCACAGCCAGGTAAACTGCAACCTTTGCTGTCTCCTCACTTTCATGTTCATTATCTTCCTGTTAACTCATGTGCAATTTTTCCTTTGAACTAATTTTGCATATCAAGTGTTTCATTGAAACCCAGTGGGTTTAGCTCTATTCTACTTTTTTCCCCCCTCTATGAAATCAGGTGTTTTATCTCAGGTTTGTGGCTACGGAATACTTGGCATCTTGCTTTGCTTTCCTTTTGTAGCTGCAAACTCTTGCTGCTTGCTTCATCTCTGATGCATCTGGCTGAAGAACGAGCTGACTCAGTTTGCTAAATTCACAGTTTAATTTTTTTCCTGATATTCTAGAAAATGAGTTACATGCCAGGTAAGTGAGTTGAAATGCTTTGCTAATTGATCAGAGGAATGCCAGTGCTAGGCAGTGAGGCACCACTCACAGGGGTGAAAATTGTTCCTTATATTGGTGTCTGCTAGAAAGCAACCAGGTTAGTTTTTGGTAAACCAAACTGTTGTGGTTTACTCTGCATCCAGGTTGCCCTAGTGCTCAATCTGCTTTTGAAAATGTTTTTTTTTTTTGCAGTCTTTTTTTTTTCTTGTTTTGGACCTGTCTAATTCATTTCTCCCTGAGTTTTTTAGATATCTGTACCCTATTTACTGTACTCCAGGTACATGTTTACTATTTGATGCACTAGGTGTGTTGCAACTAATATGGTACTTTACCAGTAGCATGTAATATTTCTCTTTTAGAATACAGGATAGAAATTATCCTTCTTTCAACTGGAGTACATTATCCTCTGAATTTTGCTTTCCCCTTAAAAGTCATAGTGCTGACTTTAGCTGGATAACCTACTCTTGATTTTATTCTTCACAGCATTGTTCTAGTTACAAACATGAAAATCATGAGAATTGTCAGGAGACATTGAAAAACGAAACTGTATTGCAGCATAATGTACAAGGGAGTATTGCTTTGAGAATGGCACTTTTTAATCTGGACAAGATCAAAGTTTTCTAGAAAAAATGAGTGAGGAATGTAGTGATAATAACCAAGGGAGAAAATGCAGCTTCACTTAAATGGTAGTCCTTTGAACAAAGTTTTCTAGAAAAAATGAGTGAGGAATGTAGTGATAATAACCAAGGGAGAAAATGCAGCTTCACTTAAATGGTAGTCCTTTGAACAAAGTTTTCTAGAAAAAATGAGTGAGGAATGTAGTGATAATAACCAAGGGAGAAAATGCAGCTTCACTTAAATGGTAGTCCTCTGAACAGACTTGATGGGTTCAGCATGTTTGCATAGCCACGGCACAGGTTCACCACAGCCACATCCCTGGAGGAATTCTCTGGTAATGGGAAAAGTCACCAATGCAGTGGCTTTACCCCTTCATCTGAGGAGTTCTGTGAACTTCCGTCCAATTTCCAAAAGGTCGTGTAGGACTGCTGGAAATGCTCCACCAGCTAAGAAGAAATTGAAGTAAATGCCAGAGATATTTAGAAAACATTTTATTTTCAATAGCTTGAATTCTTTGCATGTGCCTTGCACCTAAGATAAAATGGAAATTTAGATTAACAAGAATACCCTGAAGCTGTAAGCCAGCATTTAAACTTTATCTCAAAATGCAGAATACATAAAATCTAACAGAGTTTGGTGTATTTGGAGATATATTGTCCATCTTTGCATGGATCTGTTAGTGTGCATCTCACTTAAAATTTGTTGGTTTTTTGAGAAAAACAAAAATGAAAAATATTCTTGGCGAGAAATCAAATAGACACAAGAGTCTAGCAAGTTTTTTGCACCCTTTAGCTCAAGTATGCTTTCATTTCATGAGTAAAAACTGGGAACTTCTTTTAGCATGAGGAAAGTTAAGACAGTTCAAAGCCCTCAATTTTGCAGGAAAGTAGATTTATGTTTCTTAAAAAAGCTTGAGAGAAAATCTTTTTTCTAGAAAAAGCTTGAGAAAATCATATCTTGAAATCTCAGTGAATTTATACTGACTTTACATTTAGGAGAGGAAAAGGTGTGTTCTTATTTCCTTGCATTGAAAACAAAAGGAAAAAAAGAAGACAATAAATTTAAAATATAAAGATTTGGATTAAGCTCTTCCTTTTTCCACATGAAGTGATCACATTGAAGATTCTCTCATCAGTATGACAAAAGGTAAGATCATACTTCTATTCTTCTCTTTTTTTCCTCACTCTGGGCCCCTCCCAAATGTACAATGTTTTTTACAAAACTAAGCAGTGATTTCATCTTAACACTTCCTTGTCTTAAGGGGGATGTGCCAATTTGGAAGATCTCTGGTAATGGGAATCTTTGGAAAGTGCCTTTATGTCAGCTTTCCAGACACTAAGCACTAATGAATTTTGAACTGTTCTTGTTGTGCTCAACAAACATATTTTTAATTTCTTTATATTCCAATGATAGGCTTCATATGGAAGGAAATATGGAAGATATGGAATGCTTTGCATGTTGTTTGTTTTTTACTCATCCATAGTCTGAATCATAGAATTAAATTTCTTGAAGTTTCTTTAAGGGTAAGATATTTTTTGCAGCTTCACAGCAACTTGTGAGAAGTATCTTTTTTAGTCTAATCTTTGATCAATATCAAACTAATCTTTTTTATCTTCCAGAAAACAAATCAGGAAAAAATAAACCCTTTCAAATAAATATTTAAAAGGGAAGAGTGTTTATATATTTTTTAAATACAGCTTTAAAATAGGATTTTTTTAAAAGCCAAAATCACTTACTTTTCTTGGAAACAAAATTACTTTCAAATTGGCTTTATTATTATAATTCTTTATAACAGTGGGTACTAAACTCCTTCCAGTCAGACCTTGCTTTGGTTAGACTAGTGATCCCCAACACCAGACTAAAGAAATGTATGATACTCAAGAGCCTCTTATAAGCAAATTTTGAGAACCACAGTTAATTCTTCTGTTCCCAGGAAGAGTGACATTTTCCCTCCCTCTGTTTTCTCCACAAGTCTTAGAAAGGTTATACCTCAAGGAACTGTAATATATCCTCTCTTGCTTTGTGTGGCATAAAAATTTTCCTCAGCCATGGAAAGCATAAAAATTTATTCCCTTTTTGCCCATAACTCTCTGTCTGCTGGTCTTTGTTCTTGGTTTGTTCCTAGGTATTGTCCTCAAGGAAGCAATTTAGACCAGAGACCTTAAGCTTCACCCAGTACTTAACCAAAGTTTGAGTTAATCTTGATTTGCCTTTGCAGGTTCATGGACAGACCTTATTCCATACAGGGCTGCATAACCCAATACATATTAATACTTTTAATAAAGCTTCTACACTTTCACCTAAGCACTGATAAACTATAACTTATGATGTAATGATATTTTTTTTGTTATTTCCTCTCACTATGTGTTGAGGAATTGAGACATAGAAGTTATGTGGCGTACTAAGGAAATTTGGATTACAATTGAGTGTGAGTTGTTTAATTAAGTGTATATATGCTATTCAAAGCACAGGCCAAAGAAATATGAATTTTTTGTTCTTCTCCCTTTTTATCTCATTTACCAAATGATTTCAAGTCAGGCTTCCTCTTCTCCATAATCTAATTTTTCCATGCTTTACATACGCCTCTACATATGCTGTACTGGTGCAGCTGTAGGGTACTTCTGCTGACCCTGTGAGGGGAGGAACAAACAAATGGCAACCATTAACTGAAAGCAACAGCAGTTTTTGGAGACCTTACCAGTCACTGGTAGTTGCTCTGTGAAATATCTTCAAAACTTTAATTTCCATGATTGCTTTGGTTGTTGAAACATTCTTCCTGAATGAAATACTTGATTAAATTACCACATTTCTAATTTCTTAATTCAAGAACAGATTTCCCCTTACCATTGCGTTGCCAAGCAAAAGTACAGGTTGTCCAGAAGAGGAAGGAATAAGCCCTGCATATTGCCCCATATTGCTGCCACACAGGGAGAAGACAACGAATGGTTTGTTTCTCCACTGTAGGAACAATAATGTCAAAAGGAATGTTACCCTGCTTCCCAGCCATCCCTTAAAAAAAAAAGGAACAAATGGCAGATCATGAAAGGTCTTAAAAAGATACCATACTAAATGTTTTTGATACCAAAACCTTTTTTCTAGGCTCATCTATGGACCATGCTGATCTTTAGGAACCAGTATGAGCTATTTGAGTCCCTTGCTGTGTGATTGCAGAAGTTGCATTTGCAGCAGGGGCTCATCAATGTCTGAGACCAGCAGGGCCTCCGCTCTTTTCTTGCTACTGCTGTTGGTTGCTTGCAGAGGCAAAGAACTCACATCAGGGTTGCAGACAGAAACACTAGGACAGCAAAAAGAAGCTAAACTAATGCTCACTGAGAGGAAGGAGCATTAGTTCTTAGAGAAAGCGAGAAAGGGAAAAGGTGGCTTTCTTCATCGTCGTCCAGATGAAGTCAAGATAAGAGCTTTCCTAATCTGGGGCACAGGAAAAGGAAAGGAGTGAGAGAGTGGGCAAGTCAAAGTGAAAACAGAATCAAGGGAAATCTTACTGTTTCCTGATGGGCCCCAGGAAACCACCCGTGTGGGATGCCGTAGGAAATGCAGGTCAGGACAAGGTCAGGCTACAGGAGAGACCATGGGCACAGAGCATCAAAACAGCAGCTTCCATTTGAGCATTTTGTCACCAGAAATTGGCAGTGTCCAAAGCTGAGCCTATAATGCATGTTGGTACTCTTCAATACATTGAAATGTTTTCCCAGCCCTTGGAGTAGCAATATATTTTCACAGAAAATTATATCTTCTCTTTAAATAATTTTGAAAGGAAACTCCTTGAAATTCAAATGCTACATGTATTTGAGCAAGAAATTATTTTCTTTAAAACATTTTTTTTAAACTTTTCTTTTTCAATAGTCCTTCTTTATAATATGTCCCTGGCACCATGTGACTTTATTATATGACTTAGATCACAAGCCAGTCAACAAACGACAGCTCTGCTACTCCAGAGGTGAAGACACAGGGTAATATTTATCTGAGATAGTCGCCTTGAAAGTCTAGTCAATATAATAAGTGTCATCACTACTGTTGAGTAGATGGCTTAAATGGGTTGGATACTCCTACCCTATTTCTCTCCTTCATATGAAAAGGTTTGCAGTTGATACACTCCACTTAGTGGTGGAGGAATACAATATTTAGTCTGATGAAATGTCTTTTTTCTTTTTAATTAGAATTGCTTTATGTTTTCAGAAGTTCAAGTTCTCCCCAAGTCAAACTTAGAGATAGATAGAGGACTTAGATTCTCACCCCATATTAATATAATACCAAAACAAAAACGCTCCTTGGACTCTGAAACTACCCTGTGTCTTCCTGGGTGCCAGTGGTGTGATTTGATGATACAACACAGGTTTAAAACCTGTCCTGGGTCTTTCAGACTGAAAAGTTTTCTCCATCCCAGGTCATGAGTGATCTGTTTGCAGTCAGTGCTGAAAGTGTTCATCTGTAGTCCTGCAGAGTTAATAGCCAAGCCCTGTTTTTCCTGGGAAGCCTCACAATCTTTGCCCCTGGCTGCCCTGTGAATCCAAGGGCTGGATTTGCTGCTCCTCTGCCTTGGGATAAAGTGCTTCCAAACAGCCTCTTCAATGAGTGTTAGCTTAGGTTTGTATTGCAATGCAATTTTTCTTTTCATAGTGTTTATATGTGTCCATGTGTTTATCTTAGGATTTTACTGAAAGAAAATAGATGGGCTGAAAGCATTCATAACCATAGCATCTGCTGTTCATACATATATGTATGTGCATACACACACAAAAATAATAGTACTATATTACTTTGGTACAGTACAGATTCACTTTTTCTTTTTTAAAGTCTTCCACAAACAGAAATGTACCAGGTTGTATTGTGAAATTATTTTAGGTTTTCAGCCTAAATACAGCATTCATGTAATGCTATGGAAAAAGGAAGAAATAATTGTGACCTACTGAACATTTTGTGCCTAATTCTTCTTTCTTAAACCTTTCTTATTGCACAAGTAACCACAGAGTATTTGCTGCCACAGCTGTTTCTCATGCATGATGTAATTGTTTTATTAAGCATTATTTGTTTGCATAGATCAGATTCTGCTATGACTCTGAATGCTCATTAAATCATGCCCAGTGCCACTCTGCGGCTGGGAGTTTCAAAAGTTCATGGCATTGGTTTAACTCCAAAGCAGTGACCTAAATGGAAAAGGCTTCCATGGATTCCCTTGCCATGTTTGTAAACAGTTTACAGCACTGTGTGTAGACAAAGATGGTTACATTAGCACTAAGGATAAGCAGAACTACCTAGTACAGTTTTGGAAAAAAAAATAATTTTTTAGACATGATAGAGAAATATGTCTGACTACCTATGATAAATTAATAATTAATCTAGCAAAATATTAACTTTTAGGTACAGTACACTGTTCTTGCAAAACATTTTTCTGTTTGAATACTGACCAAATACTATTTGTCCACAACTTTGTGCAGTTTTAACATGGCTGGTGGTGTCTAGAATCATGCTAATTAAAATACACCACTTTCAAATGACATTCAACTGCTCTTTGCAGAGAAATCCTGATGCCATGCTGCCACACTGTCAGGATTTGACAGTCACTGTATTTATAGGCTATGAAGAAGGAAATGGGCCCAGGACATAGCAAATAATGCTGTCTGTGTCCCTGTATTAATGCTTCTGGGCTGCAAAATAGTCACATGTGCTCCCTTGAAATGCATTAGCATGGTTAGGGTACTTGTTAGTCAGCATTAAGAAGGCTGTCATGTGAATCTAATTTTGTTCAGATTGTAGGAAAATACCGATTTGCCTGTCAAGAGAGAACTTTAAAAGTCTGTCAGAGGAAATGGATGAGGAAACGTTATAATATGCACAAAGTACGTGTAAAATGGAAGGTCTTGGCCTTTTACTCATCTGGGTTTTTTTCAGAGTGTAAGCAAAGGGTATCCAATGATTTTCACATGCAGTTAGCAGAAATACTTTCTCACGCAGTTCATGATTGCCTTGTGGAAGCCATGGCTGCAGCCAATGGCACATTGTAAGTGGGATTGTAGAAACACTGCATGTTTACATGAAGCACAAAAAATTCTACATGATTAAATATATCTGGGGAAATATTTTTGTGTCATTCAGACAACAAATCAAATTATACTGATGACTTCTGTTGTGGATGGGTTAGTCCATATCTGCTACTGATGGATGGCTTGTATCCTATTCTCTTAAGCTTTCTGGTCCCTTTCCAGCTAGAACACACCTCCTTTTCAGCTGACAGCAGTAGTGAAACACAGTTAAAACTTGTCACATTTGCTCTTCTACCCTCTCCTACCAATTCCTTTTTTCACTAACAAGTGAAAATACTTTGGGAGCTGTTTTAGCTGTTGTTCCCAAGCCATGAGTGAAGGCTCTCAGATGAGGTATAAGTTTATTAATGGGGAAGGGCAGTGTGTCTCCCTGGTTATGTGATGGGGTCACTTGGCCCTGCTGGCTCCAGGCTGGGGTGAAGCTGCACTGAGGGGGCTCATCTGCAAAAATGGCAAGACCCATCCTTCAAAGTCTTTCTGACCCATTACCCACAGAAGTAGGTATAGGATGAGCTAGGATAAGAGGCTCAAGAATTTTGACAGTGCTGTGTCTCTCCTTACTATGCATTTGTTAGCAAGACAGGTCTAGAAACCCACAGCTAGAGAAAAAAAATTTTGATTTTCATGATGTGTGAAACAAGTTCATTAAGAAATTTTCCATCTTTGGAGATTTTTATTCTGATTTCTGGTCTACTTTCCTTTAACAGACAGATTTTCCTCCCTCTCCCTAGTGGTTTTTCATTCACACATAGAAAAAATTCTTTGTGCTCCTCATCTAACTTAGAAGGGCTTGGGAACTGGGCTTGTGCAAACCTCATGAAGTTCAACAAGGACAAGTGAAGGTCCTGCACCTGGGTCAAGACAATCCGAAGCACAAACACATGCTGGGCAGAGAATGGATTGAGACTAGACCTAGAGAGAAAGACTTGAGGATGTTTGCGGATGAAAAGATCAATATGATTCAGCAGCGTGTGCTTGCAGCCCAGAAAGCCAAACATGTCCTGGGCTGCATCAAACACACCATGGGCAGCAGGGTGAGCAAGGTGATTCTGCCCCTCTATTCTGCTCTTGTGAGACCCCATCCGGAGTGCTGCATTCAGCTCTGGAGACCCCAACACCCGAAAGATGTGAACCTGTTGGAAAAAGTCGAAAGGGTGGGTGGCGAAGTTGATCTGAGGGCCAGAGCACCTCTTCTGTGAGCACAGACTGAGAAAAGCTGGGGCTGTTGAGCCTGAGGAAGAGAAGGCTCCAGGGAGACCTTATAGCACCTTCCAGTACCTCAAGGGGGCTTAGAGGAGAGCTGGAGGGGTACTTTTCACAAGGACATGTAGTGATAGGACAAGGGGTAATGGCTTTAAGCTACAAGAGGGCATGTTTAAATCAGATACAGGGGAGGTATTCTTTACTGTGAGGGCAATGAAGCACTGGAACAAGTTGCCCAGAGAGGCTGTGGACTCCCCATGCCTGGAGGTGTTCAAGGCCAGGTTGGATCGGACTTTAAACAACCTGGTTTACTGGAAAGTTCCCTGCCCATGGCAAGGTGGTTGGAAGAAGATGATCTTTAAGGGCCCTTCCAACGCAAACCATGCTATGATTCTATGATCTTTTAATTGACATAAGATATCCTGTGTATCCAAACTGGTGTACTGACAAGATTCAGTCTATTGCAGTACCTTTTCATTTCAGCAGTCCTGCTAAGGACCTTTTGTGATGTGGTGCAGCATGTGCTGAATGTTGAACTGTCACAAGTACATAGAACTATGAGTGCAAATAAAGATGCTTCACAATGTTGGAAAACTTTAAAAAAAAAAAAAAAAAGGGCAGGCATTAAACTGATGTTGCTGTGTTGAGTGGGATGGACAAGTAAAGAAAAGCCTTGAAAAAAGACAGCCTTTTACCTCTAGACTTTTTGCTCTTTGTGAGCTCAGGTTTTGTGTCACCACAATTTCTGTCAGTGGGTTCTCTAATCAAGGTGAGACTGATGTACTGGACCAACTACTTTTCAGGAGTTTCTCCACTTAATGAAATCCCCAAGTCCAGTCAGATACCTGGACTCCTCACTGATGCATAAACAATTGTTCTAGCTACCTTAAAATGGGGTGGAAACTAGAAACAGCCCTTTGGGAAATGCTGAGACGCAAAATAGAGCTATGGAGTCCTTCAGGCTAATTTCTGCTGGGGCTCAATACTCAGTACAAGAAAATTCTGCATAAAAAAGAAATAAATACTCTTGAGGAAAAATAGCTTACTTAAAACAAGAGCCATAGCACTCCTGAAATGAGAGCATGCTAATAAAGTGATGTTGCATTTCCTAGTGGGTTCACATGAATAACCAGTCAATCAATCATGACTGGTTGTTTTCTCAGTTTCTAATGTATCTGACTTGAGTTCTTTACCCATAGAACACAATTTTCTATTTCTCTTGTGTGATAGATGCATATTCTGCTTGGATAAGATGAAGGTGGGAGAATTGCAGGAAGATATTTGAAACCAATTTTTGATAAAAGGCAAGAACAAGGACTATTCTGGCTAATTTCATAGGGACAGCTTTGTCAAAGAATTAAAGTCTGATAGTTAAAGGACACACTAGGAGCCTTAAACTCTTGAGTATGCACTGACCCACTTTATAGTCTTGGATTAATCATTCATTTCTCTTTGGCTTAACCATCATTCAGCAAACTAACTCTGTAAATGCAAACCTTTTCTTTTGCTTCATTTGGATTTTTTTAAGGTTTTTGTCTGTCTTAGTTTTTCTTTAATGGGATGCATACTGGTAGAAATACATATTCTTGGTAGAAAAAAAGTTCGTTTTGTTTGGAGAATATTATGACTGAACTATTTGTCCAGTGCACTGAAAACCTAAGTTCTTCAAACCTTTTAATTTCTCTGCCTCCCCTGTCTCCCTGATTTTTGTGAAAATATTATGGACATTTGTCCTGTCTAAATACCTTTATGGGGTATGGCCTTCATTAATTCCTTCTTAACTTGGTCTCTATTATAATTTTATTTTCATTTGTTCTCTTGATTTCCATGATACCTCATCACTCCCCGACTATTTCTACTCCTTTGATCTGCATACTATGACTGGCCATATGACAACTATAGCTTAATGGAAACGTTACTGTCTAGAACGTATCTCTCCTAATGGTCTGCCTGAATTTTGGTCTTTTTCCAGACCAGAAAAGACCTTTTCTCTTCTTTCAATGCATTTCTTCTTTTTCATGCAGAAGTCCAACAGTCCCATTTTCTTATATTTTATTAATTCTGTTCCTGAAAACACTTTCCAATGTACCCTGCTGCTACTTCTTGTTTATGGAATATCTTCAGTCACTCCCGTTTAAGTTCCTTTCTTCTCCATTAAACTAATGTAGAAAACCCAGCATGTTTTCTCCCACGTCAGCAGAACAGCCAATCTCACTTTTTTGAATACCCAGAGGCTGTCTGAAGCATGAGACATTACCTTGAAATCTTGAAAACAGGAGATAATACCTACCCTAATGTTCCTCTTTTATTCTCATGGAGTTCTGTCTGGCAAACCTCTCTGGACAGTCCTTAAACCAGGAACACCCTATGGAAGAATATTACATACACAAAATTGAAAATCACATTGGCAACTTCTGCTTGCTATTTTGCTTTTTGCTGGAGACTATCTCAAATAAGACCATTGAAATCAAATGGGTCATTTACTAACTTGGAATAAGAGAAGAATCTGGCTTCAGAAAATTCAGACACCTTTCTAACAAAGGTATGATATGACTTCACCCAACCAAAACAAACATGTCACACCCAGCATTTTTTCCCTTCACCTTGTTTTTTTCAGATCTGGATTATGTGGCCATTATTTGGCTGCAATATCAGTCTCAGAAGCCTCAGCTTTTTATCAATCAAGATAACACGTGATATCTGTTTCTCTAGGATTGGGCAGTCACTTTTTTCCATGATGCGAAATATTCTACAGTCCTTTTATTCTGGGCTGGTTAAAATCTGTCCTTTTCTTACGACACTGTGTTTTGTCTGTACTCCTACTCAGAGGTATTTCACTAGCTTATCTCCTTTTATTATTCTTTAATGGGAGAAAGCGTTTCCAGTTGCAAGCTGATAAAATAAGAAGTGAATGACAGCAACCTAAAATTTTATGAAAGAATCTGTTTTTTAAATTTAAATGTAGCTGGCATCACTTATCTTCATATAGCTTCTGCCTATGTGGAAAAATCTCTCTTTTTATAACAGCTTGTCAGCCGAATAATAGAATGGGGGGAGCCAACTTGAAAGACATGGCTGATTGGTGCAATTGAAAGGGGCTTTACAATTAGAGTTCTGGCAGAACACAAAAAAGAAATTGTCTGGCCATGAAGAACGGAGCCTACTTTAGAATTCCCTTTTCTCAGCCAGATAGCATGCATCACTGTTCATGCATTCTCTTGACATTGAATAGAGGACTTCAGAACTACCACCCCAAATTATCCCTTACTGTTTGGTTCTATTTGTGATATTTGTTTGGGGGAGGAAAAAAAAAATCTCTATTACTGACTGTAATGGCATGTGGCTAAATTCCATTCCATTTATGCACTTAATCTCTTAAGCTTGTTTCCCCTCCTCCCCCAACCCCCCGATATTGCAACACACATTTTACTTTGATTAACTCTTTTTAGATTAGGGGGAAAAAAAACCAAGATTTTTCTTATTCTCACCTTCTCTCCCTTCCCTTCATTTTACTTCCTTTTTTCCTTTCATTCCTTTTCCTCCCCTCCCCCCCAGTTGTTGTGTTTGTGAAATAAAAGAGGAAGGAAGCCCTTGCAGGTGTGTTTTGGATTACAGTGGTAGAACAATAGGGCAACCTTCAATTAACTGCATACCTATTCACAGGGAATATTTGTTCCCTTGTCTCCATCATTATTTAATATTTGAAACCGTCTCCCTCTACACAATGTACCTGGTGACAGGAACAGGCTTTCAATTCCATTTGAACTCTTCTGTGCCACTCAATAATGCGCCAGGGTTTTTTTAATATATTCTTAAATAATGATGCATATGAGTGTCTCTAGGCACAAAGGAATAACAGAATACATACAACAGTGAGGTATCTTTCACTGCCTTGAAGACAGTAGTGGGGGAGGGAGGGTGGATGTTGGTAATGGCATGCATTTGACTCCGTCCTACATGTAAAATCAACATGCTAAATATTTATTTTATATTTCCATAAATCTTACAGATTTAAAAGCACCCCTGTCAAGGTAGCTTTCATCATTTTTACACTATATGTTTTAAATTGCTGTTATATATAACAGCCACTGAAAGCTTAACAGTGACATTTCTTTCTGACTGAAATACTTGCTGTTTGTAGTTACAGAGCTGCTCATTAGGGCTATTTTTATCCTTCCTTTTAAAGAAGTACAGGAGAATGTGAAGTTCCCAAAGCCAGGCAGTAAATGAAGAAGAGGAAATGAAGAGTCAGCCTCAGTTCTGTTCTTCTCTGTTTACCATGACCAAATCTATTTTATTCAGAAAATTCATATTCCAATACACTGGTTTGGTTTGGTTTTGTTTTGGTTGGTTTTTTTAAGGAGCAAAATCATGGATTATCCTGGCAAAAATCAGTGATTTTGTTGAAGGAAATAACACATAACTATGAGCAACATCTATATTTGGGGCAAGGTGAAACAAATATTTAAAGATTGGGGGATGACGGGGAGGGAGGCAAAGTGATGAAAAAGAAAAATTTTCACATGAGAGAGAGAATACATTTTTCTAAACAGTTCTCCTCATGAATTGTCATGACTTGCTGCAGCCCTTTAAGAGAGTGTGAGATGGCTGGAATTGTTGGCTACATTCCCTGATCCTAACATTTCCTATGCAGCAAAGATTAGAGAGAGGTTTTCCAGTACTTGAATATTCAGATTATGCTATGGATCTTTTGTGGAAAGCCTTAAAGCTTTAGCATAATTTGAGGACAAGCCTGCATTTTGAATTGTTGCAACAATCAGACAGATTCATCTTTTACAGTTTTGAACTAGGGACAACATGATTTATCTGACAAGAGCCTCACAGAGAATAGTATCTTAGTGTGGATGCGACTTAGCCTTGCTCCAGTGTCATGTTGAAGGCTTTCCCAATAAACATGGCTATATATGAGTTAATAAATGAGAAAAAAAAGTAATTTGAACTGGGAAGACAAAGATAACACAAGTATTTGGTACACAACTTATTTTCATTTGTGCTGTTGCCTCAGGTCCTGGTGTGGCTTACTTGAGGTAGTCTGTAGGGTCATCTATTCTTGTATAGACTTTGGTTTTATTTTTCTTTCACAATACATGAAGTCAGTCTGAGACCAACTTCTAGGCCAGCTAAAAAGATGTAACTTTAATTACCTGGTGGCAGCATTCTTTACTGTGTCAGCTTTATGTTTGTTGAACCCAAAATAGCTCTGTACCAGACTTTCAAAAGTTTGATCCCAGGAGGTTTACTCTAAGGTCGGGATATTCACTCTTCACTCCCCTTTCCTTGCTCCTTGAAATCTAGGTCAGCCCAAAGTGACAGAAATGCAGGCAACTGGAATTGCTACTCATTTTGCAAACTTGGGCTGGAGTGTGTAATGAAGGATGATTGTGCTACCTGGAGTGAGCAAGGGAATTTATCTCGGTGATATGTTATTCTCCTTGGTGCACAGCTCAGATTCCTTTGACTCACTTCAAATTCTGAGTGCTTCCTATTGCTCTGTGCACTATCACTGGGCTGCCTTCACCTTTTCAAGCATGTTTTCTTAATGCAATAGTCTTGTAAAAAAATTATCCCCCGTGAAATGGAGAAGCAAGAAGGTACAATAACAAGTGAAAATCCAAAGGCAAGTCTAAATCTTCGTTCAAACTCACCATGAAAGTGACCTTTGCTCTGATCTGGAAGTCCGTGTCTCTTATCTACAAATGGTATTTCTCTGAAGGATGAGGGTGCTGTTTAACTGTATAAAGGTTTTCACTTAACAGTACTACTTTTATGCTGGAGCTCATAGCAAACTTTAATCCTTCTGCAAAGCTTTAAATCCTTTCCCTCCTATGTAAATTTCTTCACAATTTAAGCTTTCCTTCCACAGGCAGAATTCATTTTTCTCTGTTTGTGAATCAGAAATAGTATTTCAGAGACCTTGAGAGGTCAGCTAGTCTATTTTCTCCACCAGCTCAAACTCAGCTCCTGACAGTGTCTTCAGGCTTTTAAAAAACATCAAATAATGAAGATACTGTAGTTTTCTTAAGAAATATATTTATAAAACTACCCTTAAAACTATAAAGTAGGTTTTTTACATCTCTTCAAAATCACTGCTGTTGCAGTTGACTTCTGTGAGGTGGTACCTCCTCAGGCACGCTCCTCCTGGGTCTGCATATGGGACCTGAAAGAAAGAGACCACCTGTTCATCTCCTTGGACAGTCCCCTCTGAAGCTTAATTGGGTAGTCAGTTATGTGTCAAAGCTGTTAATGTGTTTACTTCTGCCAGTCCGGGCAGAAGCATCAGGCTAAAGCACTTGTTACTTGCTGGTGATGAATGGGAGTATCAAACCAGGCACAGCGAAGTTAGGCTTTCTCCCACCTGCTGATGTTTTGTGTCCGGCTTCAGCTGAGGAGCTGTTAACATTTTCATCCTCGGAAGGTGAATGAAATAATTATGTGTCAACAAAAAAATTAATTTGCTATACTTATAAACAGAGGTTTTAGATTTGGGGCAAAACCCTTTTTTTTGTGTGTGCGCAAATCAACCCACTTTGTTACCATAACGCAAATAACTGTTAATTATCATCATAATCAAAGGAAGTAAGATCCTTATTTTCTCTGAAATAATTTATCTTTCTGAATTCCAGGCATGGAGCAGTTTCCGATAAATAATTTAGGCTATTTATGTATCCTCCAAGTTTTGATCTCCTCTTCACAGATTCCTCATCAACATCTTTGGGAAAGTTGTCAGGTTTTCTTATATTAGACGGAGAACGAGTCAGACAATTGATCATATGAACATGAAGAGAAGTGGAAGGAAAGAATGGAAGCTCTCCCTCATTATTTTAATTTCTCACTATAAAACCCTTCTCAATTCTGTTTATATAAATAATACAAGTGTTATATCTGAGTGTATTAATACTGATTATAGTCTGAACTGTTTAAGGAATCTTGACCCAAAGTAGAACTTTGTCTGTCATTAATTTGAGTTACTGCCACTTGTGTCAGCACTATTTAAAATGAATCAATGAAGGTTTCTGAAGAAAAAGCCTTGTCATCTACTCCCAAATGGACTAAATTAATTACGCTGTTGGAGCCAAATCTATGACATGTTTTATATATTGTTACTTTTTATGGATTTGCTGCCGACATTGATTGGATTGAGAGGATGAGCTTTTCTAATAGGACAAAAAGGAGATTTGCTAAGGGTTTTTTTATTGTTTGATTTTAAATGTATTTGTATGAATTAACATCAAGGAGATAAGCAGTAGGTCTGTCCTAGCTAAGCATGTGAAGACCTTCATACCTCCAGAAGAAAAGTGAGAGAAGATTTTCTTTAAATTTCTTTATTTTTTTTTAATATATCCATACCCAAAAGCACAATGTGTGGGAGACAGCTCCTTCAAGAATTGTGTTAATATACTGAGAAATGAATCCCCTTTTTGACTGGTGAAGTGCTCACAGACACAGCTTTTCCTCCTGCAAGCGACTGTAGCGAAAGTGTATGGGAGAGGAGGAACTTTTGATTCTGTAAATTTCACAGTTAATAGAGAGAAAGAATACCCATTAGCTTAAGCTAACCTGCATTGTAAAGCTTTAGGAAGGGATACACAAAGGCTAAGGTTGGTCCAGTGAGGTTAATCTCCCTAGGCTTCTTTCCATAACAAGTAGAGGTAGACTGAACTGTTGCCTGAATGAGTTTAAATCAGTCTCATTCCCTGAACACCCTGCTGCAGAGCAATTTCTTACCTCGCCAGTGTGGCTGAACCTGTGGGATGGTGGTGTCAGAGGCCTTAACTACGCTGAGAACACACCCATGGACTCCCCAGGCAAGGCTAAATTATCCCGCAGCTGATCCAGGTTTAGGCATCTGCTAGGTTGCCATCCAATATCTTATGTGAAGAGAAACAATCATCTTTGGTGGCATTGCAGCTGCGCAGTGTCAAAAGATGAAACGAAGAGCTCCCAGACTCAGGTGGGTTCTCATTCCCCCTTGGGTAAGCAGGCTCATGGTGGCCTCTCCTCGCCCTTGCAGCGCCTGAGCCTTCTCAGGTGCAGGGCCAAGCTGGTGGCCCAGGCGCATTCCTGTCAGCCATTTACCTTCACTCTGATGCAGATTGTGGAGCTCAAGTGGCAAGAGGGAGCAGACGCTGGCTGATTGAACAGCAACAAGTATTTCCATTATTCTTGCAAAATCATTATGTTTCTAAGTTATGGGCAGTGGCAACCATTTGGCAGGCACCCAAAGGCATATGCCTAAATCTCCATGTCCGCGCAGATCGTAGTGGAGTGAGATCTTGGCCTGTGACTCAGACACTTAGGCAATGCAAGCAAATAAAATAACTTTAATAGGGATTAATAATTGACTATATGCGAGACTTTGGATTGTATTCCAATTTACAGTAAAGATTGGGCCTAATAAAGGCACCCTGGATTGCACCAAGATGCTGTAGCTTAACCAAAAGGAGGCTTCTAGCCTCCTGTACAATTGTCCCAATGCACTTTCTGAAAATGCTTTTTTTCCCTGCGACATTTTTTCAGGAAAAAGAATATTTGCAGCCATGGAATGTCTCGCTAAAGATAACAGGAAAGAAGAAAAAAAAGAAAAATGAAAAAGAATGTAAATGTCCACTTTAATTATTTCCATATCTTTTGACTAGATAGGTTTGCACAGTTAATTGCAAAAATGATTAAGACAAATGCTATTAGTCACCATTTAAATCCTTTTTAGAATAGGAGAAATGTTGATAACAGGAATAAGCTTATCCCAGGCCAATGCATTTTACCAATAATAGATTTACTGACTAGAAGGTAAATGAAGGAGACAAAAAATTGAAGAGCTGTTAGAGAGTGGAATCAGAGCAGTTCTCCTAACACTTAGAAGAAATGGGACAGAAAAACATGGGTTGAGGTTTCCTGTGTTTTGACCTCTTTTTACAGAGAATGAGTTGTATCTGGAAGAAATGTTTAGTTATTTTCTAATATAATGTTCATTTTCAGATGAAACTGTATTAACAAAGCAATCGCATCAGCACAGGCATCCAGGTAAAGAGTAAAGGGGAAGATATCAGTTCTCAGTTTTAGAGAGGATGGAGGAGCAGTTTTTCCTGATGCAGATTCTCCTGTTACCCATGTCATGAAACACTCAGTGCTCCTGTTGCTCTTCAGTTAGTTTCCTTTTGTGGCTCAGTGTACAGTGACCCTCAGTACAAGTGGTTTTACCAACACAAAATGACAAGTTATTCAGGGATAAATTATCATTGCTGTTATTGAAGCTGAGATATCATACCAGGAAGGGAAAGGCACTGCTTTTTTGAAGAGCTCTGGGTGGATGCTTCTCTGGAGTGTGGTTCAGAGTCTTTTAGCTGGAAAATCTTATCTAGAAGGGGAAGACTCCAGAACTTTTCTTCAGGATCTGGCCTGAGTGACCAAAGGCCAGAGTACAAGCTATGGTGTCTCCCCGAAGTTATTTACTATTTCAGCATCTGTTTCTTTGACTATTTCCTCTTTTTCTACTATGAATGTGTTGGTAGCTATCTAGAGAATGTCTTTAAGTAGTTTTTTTCAGACTTAACCAGATGTAATTTTGTCATGTTGATTTTCTCCCTAAGGCCAATTGTAAATTGAATTCTAGCAAGAAAAAAAGATATTTGTAATGTTGTCAATACAGTAGGAACCTGCTTAGGTTTTCAATTTTCATGTTTTTTTATTTTTCTTGTTGCTTTCACAGGGTCAAAATTCCTTTGTTGATATTTACTGCTGTAAAAACTGACTTAAATGGGCCCATGAGCTGCAGAGGTTTCATGTTGGCTTTCCAACAACAGGTCCATGTCATTCAAAACACTAAAGGAATCAGAAATTGATATCAAGCTTCAAACATTCATTGGGTGTTTGTATGGCTGATATGGAATAATAAGTAGATTTTATTTTCCCTTCTTTTAGGCATCATGGACTGTGACTAGGGTTGGGTTTTTTTTAATTAATGTTTATGGCTTTTGGCATTCTCTAAGTAGATCAATAATGTCATGCGGCTTTTAACATTATTTCTGGGAAAGCTGCTGACACTTTCAGGACATTCCAGGGGAGGAGTTTGTGCATGACCAGGTTGTTTGTCCATTCAGCGTGAATTCAGAGAGATGAAAAACAAGACAAACTTGACATTTTTGGAGACTATTGTGCTGTTTGTCTCATAGAGAAAATAAGGTTGACATTTTAAAGCATGCAATGAATGGTATGTAAGTAATGCTGTGCCACTGATTTACTGTGCAATCAGTGAAAGTGATCTATTTGATTTTACAAACAACGATTTCTGGAGACATGGGCAAGGCATGATAAAATGTTCTCACAGGTTAATAGGCTTTCATGTATGGATTAAAAAATCAGGGAAGTTTTTGTACGGTTGCTAACTCTCTTTCTTCCTCAGTCCTAGACTGCCAGTTTAGAAAGAGCATGAACAAATGTGAGAAAATATATTTTTCTGCCTGAGCATCTAATGCCCTTCCCTGGGAAGCAAGGTGGATGGGAGCTGAAATCCCTGAATCATCCAGCAGTGCAAGAGTCAGAGCCATGGCCTTCTCACAACCAAATACATCTTTTTTCTGTAAGAATACAAGACCCAGTAAGAAATACTAAAAACATCTAGTACTGACTAATCTAGATTAATGCCCTCAAACACAAATGGAAGCTTCTTATTGCAAATTTTGGCTTTGCTGTGTCAGAGAAGAAGGATTAAGGAAATAGAGAATTTTTTTTTACTGTTTTCCATCTCATGTAAATTGTCCTCATGACAGCTTGCCATAGATATTCCCACTACACTTATTTTTGCTAGACAATTGTGGTGGTTTTAGTTCTGCTCCTTTTTAATTCTTCTCCCTTTTGTCCTGGCATGGTGTTTATCCTGAGTGGAAGAAAGAGAAAGAAGTAGAAACTCTACCACCTGTTACTTAGGGTACCCTTCTGTCACCTTTGTTTAACCTCTGGAAAACAGAGCATTTTCCCTGGCAAATCCACTGGCAGTGGCACTTCCAGACTTGGGACTGTGTGTCCTTGTGAGCCTTCTTCCAGAAGTGAATTTCCTTGTACATGATAGGGGAACTGCTCTGAGAAGCAGTCCAGCCACAACCCTCAACCCTTCCTAGTGCAGCCTGAATTCTTGACTTTGAGTAACTTCCCGTTTCACTCCGGACCATGCAATTGTAGGATCATAACTCTTCACTTTCACTGAGAGTCACTGACACATCTGAGAATGAAAATATTTGTTAAAATACTTCAGCTGTGATTTTTTTTATTATTAGAGGTGGGGTGTTAGGAGGCATTATCAGCTTCTTCCCTCCAACCAGAGCCTTGTTTGTGAGTAAGAAGCGTGAACGAGTTTGGATTCCAAACATGCGCCCGCCCGCATGCTTGGGGAATCTTAATTAAGGAGTATGCTGCCAGCCCCTATACATTTAATTTTCCTAAATATATTCCAGAAAAATCTAGTAGGTTTATAAAGATTACCATGCCATTAAATCATAATAGTAGAACAGAGTTTTTACTGAACCAGAAAACAAGCAAATGAATAGAGGCAGAGAGATGACAGCCTGCTGTGAAACCGATGGATACAAATTGGTTTCCTCTAGTCACAGTTGCCTTTAACTGCTTTAGATTCTCAGCAGCTTTTCATTAGGAATCTCCATGTGCCCTTTTAAAAAAGAAAGTGCACGACTCCTTTATTTTTGTAAATGCAGGTAAAATGTGCATAATATCAGCTTGAGACTGGTAAATTGGTAGATTGTTATATTATGTCTTTTGGGCACCAGTTTCTCTACAGGGCTAGGTGGGTTTCCAACAACATATGAATAAGTTACACAGGGCAGTTATATTTGTGGTATTTATGCAACTTGTCATTAGAGCTGGTGGAATAGCATTTTAAATATTTTATAAGCTTTGGTTTGTTTTGGGTTTGTCCCCATTTTTCGTTTTGTCATATAGAAACAACCCCAAGAAATACCTGCGTCAATAAAATGAAATAGTTCCTGAAAGTGTTATTGTCTCAAACAATTTTTTGTGTCTTGTGTTGTCAAAATATTCAGAGTATACAGCTTGAACTATTCCTATGTTTAGGCCTATGAACTTTCATGGTTTTAAAATTTTCTTGCTTCATTGTTTTATTTTCAAAATCAGCTTTTTTCTTTCATCTTTTTCACAGAACAAAAATCATTTTCTGATAAACACCAAGAACTTGAATTTTCATTAGGAATCAAATACTGTATTTAAAAACATTTCCCATAAAAATCATCACTGATGCTCAGTGCTGCCTAAGACTTGGATCAGGTCCAATTATTGTTCACTGCTATTCAAGGAAGTGGTAATGGGAAGAATTTTCAGCACAGAACCACAAAAAAGAGAGTAATCCTGTATTGCCGGAAATAGCTGTTATTCAGAGATTTCCCCAAAATGCTGAGGTTAATTTTTGGTTAAAGAGCCTCAGACTTAGTAGCTTACCTAAATAAACTAATCCTGATGTTACTGAAATTGGACAGAAATACTCAGAAGGGAATCTTTCATCCTTAGCAGGATTTATGGTATGGAAATTGCTGAACACTTCATAGTGTGCTAGATTGTGACCTGGGGTTCAGAAGTACAAAGGAATTACAGAGATATATGATAATACAGGACAATAGTTTAATTTCTGAGGTTGTCTGAGAATCTATAAAGTTAATATCTCATTTCTATTTCCACCACCTACTAACCCACAAGATCAAAGTGGGTCGTACAGTCCTGGAAATAAGGAATTACCTAATAGCTATGGACTTCACTCTCTGAATTACCTCTACAGGAGAATAAAGCTTGAAGAGATAATGACATATGTGATAGATCAGACACAGTTCTAGTTCTTAGTTTGGGCAATTAGGCAAGACCTGAGCTAAACACAGAACTCTCATCACTTTCAGCTGCAGGAGTGACCTACTTTCTGTGTATTGATTCAACTCCTGAAATTCAATATTCTCTATGAACAGAATTCATGCAGAATTCAAAATGTTTTGGCCCAGGACTCTAGCTGATGTACGGCTATCTGGGTAGATCTGCTAGAGGAAGCAGCAGCTTGAATCTGACCATGTATCTTCATCTCAGCACCCGGTATTTTGAAAGTGTGTTTAACTCAATAAGTAAGTCTTTGTGCCAAGTTTCACTCACTTGCATGGATTTCAAGGTGTTTTGGATCCCAGCCATATCAGTCAGTCCTGTAAAGAAAGGAAACTCAATTCAGGGGACATTTTAGGGCATGGTGCCTAAGCACTTTGAGAGCTTATCCAAAAGCACAATAAATTGATCTCTGCTTGGGTGTATGTTTACCTGGACTTATCACTACTGTAATTTGAACCAACATCATCAGCAATTTTCTGCAGCTGCTATAGCTTGACAGAAACCCAGGACTGTCACTGAGATTTTACAGTAGAGCTGCTCTAGAGATCTTAATGCTTCCCTGTATTAAGATCCTTGTTATCTCTGTTAACTTTTATTTACCCCACATGTCATAATGCCCTCTGCCAGGCTAACAGTGCGAAGGACATTTGGAGCCCACAATGCTCTTTTGTAGTCTTGCCTGGTAGGAACGTTCAGGGCAAATCTTCAAAAGCAATGTTCAAAAGAGAGGCTGCTAAAGAAGCCTGAGAAATGCAAATCCTATTTAAATAAGGAAATGATGTTCTTCAGTGATCTCAATAAGACCAGCTTGAGCAAGCCAGGAATGCAAACGAAATCAAAAGACATACAGTCTGGCTTGACTGGCAATAATACTGTATGTGTCGTGGAGAAACTGTAAATGACAAAGAACCAGAATGCCTCAAAGTTTTCACGTGAAAGGGACCAGCAGGGTGCGATTTGGTTGAGGATACCATTGGTTCTGGGCCACTGAGATTATTTAGGAAATGAACCATCCTGCCAGAAAGGTTTGTGAGTACAAGCAAAGCAAAGTCAGAAGGGAAAAAACAATCCCTGACATTTACGCTTATACAGCTACTGTATAAACTGAACTCATTATGCCATGATAGGGTTTTTTTGTTAGGGATTTTTTTTTTTCCCAAAATGTCTGTCTCTCTCATTCAGAATAGTCCTTTGAGGGCTGCTGCTGTATTTATCCAGGCTACTGGGCCAGATGCATGAATTCCAACTCCCTCATCAAGAGTGTATAAAACACTGAATGAGAATGGGAGGAACCAATCAAATAATGTGGGCAGAGCTGGAATTCATCCTAATTTGCTACATACCCTAGCCTAATTAATGAAGAAAGAATGGCAGAGGATCAATTGGTACAAGAGGATACCAGTGAAATGGATTAATATCTGTGAGGCAGTTTCTGCATTAATAATCCAAACACCAACAATTACAATTCCTACTGTTTATTATCTTTCAGTGCTTATCTATTATAGTTGTACCCATTCTGAATCAAAGGCCTCATTGTGCTGGGCAGCGTACCCGTGCGGATCAAAGAAGCAGATCCTACCCAGACATTTTGATTTCCTGTAACATGCACTAAACACAGCAACTGAGCAAAACAGACACCATCGGTTTTGATATACAAGGGCTAAAGGCTTCTTTCACTTGTAATAAAAATGTTGTTACACACCATTACGGGGGTATATAGTAATTGAAAAGGACAGCATATTAAGCCATATTTCACTACCCAGTTGGTAACGATTTGTGATGATGTATTACACTCCTTAAAGTCATGTACTGGTCTAGTTTGGGGAGGGAAAAACTGTATCGGAATAACAATATTGGTCATTATATTTTCATAATGTTTTGGTGGTTCTGATCAAAATAAAGCTTGCACACTGTTTCAGTAGCATTCTTATACGAACACTTTAGCAGGAAAGGTGCTTCTTTTGCCTAATTGAGAAAAATGTAGGAGAAATTTAAAAGATAATGAGATGCATTAGAATTTCAAAGTCTCCCTCTGTATAGATCTTAAATAATAAGTGGAATATACATTAATGGCTATTTTAAATTCTAATAGATTTACAAATTAAAAGAAAAATATAAGCAACAAAGTCCTAGAAGCCTGTTGGTTTCCATCATCTGAGAGCCTGCTTCATGTTCATTGATGTTCATTGATGGTATATTCGAAACAGAAATCAGAAATATTCTGCACACTAATTTTGAAATATTTGACGACAAATATGCTGCTTTTTAACACAGCATAATGCAGTTGTGCCCATTATGGAGGGATTCTGATTATTATAAATATCTTTAAAAAGATGTGTATCAATTTATTCTAGCAGTAAATCCTTAGATTTACTAAGATCTTCACAAGATGAATTGTGCAGCTTTCTAAGAGGGACGAGTTTTAAAGAGTTGATATCTCATACACTGCCTGCAAAGATTAGAATAGCTTACCAGTGTACATCAAAGATTTATCCACCTTAAGCTCCTACAAGAGAAGTTATTTTTTTCACACTTGCACATGCTGTGCATGCATAAGTGAGTAATGTTAAGCTGAGATGAAGGGGAGGTGAGGTATGTCTGATGCCAGCAAAGACAATATACAGATGAGTAAAAGATATTTTGTAGCTTCTAGCTGCCATTTTCACAGTTAACAAATGTAGGTGGAAACATTTCTGGCTTAATGCAGGCATATTTATTTGGCTTTTTTATCTGTCTGCTCTCCTTGTTCACCTTAATGTAAAAATGATTGCATGATTAGGTGGCATCCTCCTTTAGACGAAAATAAAAAATCTATAAATTAGTTTTATTTGTCACTTATTTCATTGTGAAGGGATTTAAATAAAATTCACTGTTAACAAAGAATATTTAAAGCATTATTGAGCACAGAGTATTTAGTATAAAATCAGTGACAGATTAGTTAATGGATCACTGCTAAACTTGAGTAAACGGGGGACATTCTCACCTTGGGAAAGAAATGCTGCTTCTAAAAAGAGAAATACACTGCTGACAGCAGAGTTCATAGAATATCTTGAGGTCAGTGAGACCCATCAGGATCTTTGAGTCCAACTCGTGACCCAGCACAGGACAGCCCGTGATCTCACCATGTCCCTCAGAGTGTTGTGCAAATGCTTCCTGAACTCTGGCAGGCTTGCTGCCAGGTCACTTAGTTGGTCCCATCTGTATTTTAGTAGGTCTTTCTTCAGACTGAAGATTTTCCCAAACTTCTTATAAATGGAAAGTTTCCAAATGAATCCATGGAGGCAGGGCTGGGTTCCAAAGGAGTCTCATTGCCTAGGGAGTTCCAGAGCTGATCACCTGGGGAGTGTGTTTTCCATGAAGGCACCTGAACTACCCTCTCCTATGGAGGCCATGTTTTGTGTTCAGCCCTCAGACAAAGGATTTCAAGATCGGGCATTTTTCACAATAAGGTTCAATACGGTGTACTGGCAGTGCCATTCTTATTGGGCTGTGAGACAATGGAAATTACAGTTCCAGGTGTCTCTGTCAGAAAAATCAAGCATAACTGAGCACTTGACTATTTTTCCCTCAGTTTGTCTGGACCAATTCTTTATTTATCCCCTTTGAAAAACATGCTGATATCTATGGTAAAAATAATGCATACAAAATATTTACTAAATTCACCATTCACTGCATTCAAACTCTGAGTTACATTTTGATCATACAGCTTTTCTGTACCCGGAAAACCCAGAAATGCACTAAAGTCCACTGCTGCATGTGTTACGGAAAAAAAATGACTGTTGAGAGCCGTGTTAACAGTAGGAAACAGTAGCTACTGCTGCGCTCTCCTTCCAGATTTTAGCATTGTTGGTAGGCATTAATTTAATGGCAGTCATGGTGAAGTGTTGGCCTGTGATTTGCCACAGGACCTGACAAAGCAGATTTTTAGATAAAGGCAGCATCAGGGTGAGAGTGGAGGAGGAAGGACTGTATTGTTCATCTGTATTTTAGAAATCAGGTACTCATTTCTGGAAAAAAACAGCTTTAAATAAGCAACAAAGCACAGCTGTAGAAACAGTCTCTCCAATATTAAAACAACTCAATCAGAAAGAAAGCAGTTTTTAATACTTTTTTTTCAAAAGCTGAGGGCAAATTGGAACCAATACTATTGTGAATCAACCACATATCACTAATATGTGAGGAAAGAAAAATGTTGCTCAATTCAAGCTTTCAGATAATTTTCTACAACTAAGCTAATGCAAGTCTATGTAAGCAGAAGTTTCATCTTCTGTTCTTTCATCCTTAGACCTCAAAACTCACCAATATTCTATATTGATACAAGGATTCGAACAATTATTTTATTCTTTTCATTGATAACCACTTTGTGTCAGCATTAAAATTAATCGTTAGCAATAAATTGGGTTTTAATATGGTTTTGTACATCGTACTGATTTCTTAGGATAGTGGGGGATGTATCAGTTTTGGTAGAGTTATTTGCTTTCCATCTACTAGAGATGTTTAGGTATTGAGCTACCTAACTAGAGGTTAGATATTGTGCTTAGAGAAACACCTGAATTTTACACTGCTGAACTCAAGTCATGGCTCTCAACGTCTCTCTCAAGGCTGTGGAAGAAGGCAGTCTTTGTATAAAAAGAAATTAAAAAAAATCTGCGCATATCATAAAGTATATTTTCATGTTTTAATACACAGAAGTACATCAATATCTCAGAATTTTTCAGACTGCCCAGTGTCAAACAACGTATCAAATAAAACCTGATTTAATTTCAGTCAATGAATGGTTTAAAAGGTATTGTCACTGGTCTTCAGATGACTAAGTGTTAAATGCTGTAAGTATATTCCAGATGTCAACACAGGCGAGTTGAAAACTAGAAATTATTATCTGATACTTGCTTTAGTAAATAAGCTGATACTTACTTTTGCTTAAAAGTTGTCAATTTACCTATTCATCACCTGAAAAACTGCACACTAAAGTGTTTGTAGAGTAGAAACCATAATGAAGAAATTCAAAGACAGAAGTAATAGACTGATTATTTTAATGCCTCTTGGCAATGCAAGAGCATGACTAGAGAGTAAGACGTAACAACCCACCAAAATTTTTTTCATCTGAATATTAAAAGAAAAGCACCAACTATACTGTGAGTTTTTCAAAGACATTATACCAATTAAACCTTAAAAGATATTTTCTTGAGTCACAGATAATATCACAGAAGGAGAAAGCAACTAAAGCTACACTCAAACACCTTACACTGTCTTGGTTACACTGTCTGCCAAGACCATCCAGATCCTCAAGATCACAGCAATAGATGACACTTATTCCTGTGACTTCCTGCTGATAATTATGGCACTCTCAAAAATAAACAATACCATTCAGCAGGATTTTAATTGAACTGGCTGCAATACAGAGCTGGAAGATATTCTCCAGGGAAGCAGTATGTATGGCTCTGAGTGAAAGCAAGCAGAAGAGGCCAGAAGCTGTTGCACCAGGACTCTGCACAGCCACAATAAAAACCTTCTGTATAACAATGCAACTGACTTTGCATAGAGAAGCCCACCATCCCACTACCTTTTTAGCAGCCTGTGCTTTCTTCACATAGCAAGCCTTGTCCCTCCTGCCTTTTATTCCTCATCTCTCATGCCTCTCACTTAGTTTTCACCTTTCAGATTCACAGCAGTATTTGCAGATGTGCCTGTCACATATCAGGCTGGTTCATTTTGGGAAGTAACATTCCAGCATTCTCCTGAGTTCAACTGCAGAAGTGCAGGAATTCATTAAAAAACGAAAACAAAGACCTGAGTGTGAAAAGAAAGTAATGTTATTTCTTCCTGAATTCTGTCTCTTTTCCTTTTCTCAATTTTTAAAATATCAACAAGATTGTATAAGTATTTACAATAAAACAGCTTAAAGGAAGAATAATACAGATTCTTTTAATAATGTTTCATTTAGTCTGACTTAACCTTTTTTTAAAGGGGTTTTTTGTTACACAGGACATAAAAACAGATCCTATTCAAATCAAGGACTGAAAAAACTACAACCTACCACATTAAAAATTCACTTTATAACTATCACCACGTCAGATGGTTTAGTCTTGATGTCTTGGCACCTTTCTGCTCATTTATATTCTTCACTCCCCTACTCAAAACCCTTTGTAATTGCTAGTATCTTTTTTCTTATTGGGGTAGAAGGTTCATTTGTAAAATCCTCACACATGGCAGGAGTGAGCAGAATATCAGAGTGTGAGCCTGCATGTCTGCATTGGAATCAGAGGCATTCAGCGAAGTTTTGGCTACATGGCTTTTATAGAGCACATTTGAAACAGTTCAGCAGGAAAATACTAATTATCACGATGACCCATAAATAACATCAAGCTTAGGATGTCTGTGTTAAAAAAAGCTACTGCGCGTAACACAGAGAGCATCTGGCGCACTGAGTGGTCTGGACTACCTTGTGCAGTGATCTAAAGCAGAGTGAGAACCAGGTGGAATGGTTTATGTGCTGCTGGCATGTTGTTGTCATAACCATAGATCTGAATTTTGCTCTGCTCGGGGAAGATGTACAAGATGCATAATTACTAATTGCTTATTCACCACGCGCTCGGAAGCGTTTGAAGTTTCTGCCCTCAGCTGTCTGTGCCCTGCTAACCACTCCTGTCCTACAGTACATGTGATGGAATAGAATTTTTGAATATGTATCACTTAAATCCAAGCAAAGACAGACAGCTGAGCTTAGACCTTCATGTATTTTATCCACAGATAAGAGATGAACAAGTGTAAGTGAGAGTCTACATACAGACTTGCACTGCTCTGTTTAAAATAATGCAGATGCCTTCATGGACATTGTTTCTTCTGTCAAAAGCGCCTTTTCCTTCTTCAGTTTAAATGTAGCTGCAATCAAGGGATACTTGGGCAGAGGAGAATATGAGCTTGCTGCATAACACCCAGCACTGATTTGTCTAAATATGTTGAAATCTCAAATTAAACCTGTATAACTGCAAACATAGACAAGCCCCAAAATTGATGCTAAAGCCAAGAAAGATGAAATGTTGAAATGTTCTAGTATCCAGATTAAAATTAGTTATATCGTTTACACCTGTCAATTTAAGGAAACCAATTAAACTGCTATAATTTGAGCTTTAGTCAGAATGAGAGTTTCCACACATGGTTTTACAGTGAATTAATTAAAGGTCTGTCTGCATGGGAAATTTGACCAGAATAGCTCTCTCATAAGAATGTGTCTCTTTGTAGATACTCCCATTCCAGAAATGCCTGTTTGGTTTTTTTGTGGGGTGTTTTGTTTTATGTTGTTTAGTTTTATGCACCCTTGAATTATGAGATCTGGGCTTCAAGTTGTTTTGAAATACCTTACTTTAGAAGAAAAGATTCCAAGTAGACAAAGCCCTTAATGCATCTAAAACCACACTGTCATTTAACTCAGGGGGTAAGGCAAGGAGTGTTTTTAGCCTGCATATCTATTTTACATACCCAGAGTTTGACCACAGAAAAATGTTTCGATGGCAATTCAAAAATCCTTTGACAGAGAGGAAAGCATAATTTATCATGCTGTGCTGGCTGATTTACTGTACACGTAAGCTCTACTTATCACTTTGAATAACACTGATGGATTTAATTCCAGACCACATGAATGAGCCAGTATTTTTCTCTTTCCAGTTCAGTTGTGCAATACTGTCGCATGATAAGTGTGCTGAACTCATAAGGCAAACTGCAGGGCACAACAAGGTCTAGGAAAATCTAGTCAAGAACTTAGAGCCACTCCTTTGGGAAGAAAATTCTTGTAGTAAATTCCATGTACATTTTTGGAAGCTTTTTAGATTCAATAGTTGCAAGCAATCTATAGTAGAATGTGAGGATTTTGAGCAGCTGTGGCTGGTTGCAAACCAACTGGGAAGGACTGTCAAATTACAGATGATAGTCAGAAATGATAGTCTGATATCAAGAACCTCCTTCTCATATGATAAATTCCTGCCATCAGGGAATAGTTTTTACCAGAGCTTAAGAGTGAGTCAGAGTGAAGTTTCACCAAGATCGGTCTTCTGTTTCTGGCAGTGGGTAGTAGGGGATGCCTAAAAAAGAGCATAGGAATGAGGCAAACATATGGTTTCCCCATAGTATGTCTTGGGAATATGTTAGTATTCCTCTAACATCCAGCAGTTTGCTGCTTAGGGGCTTCCTGAACCAGAAATTATTTTTTAGTACTAAATTACCTTTGCAGGATTTTTATTACAGAGATGAGTGTATCTGACCCCTTCTCAACCTTTGGCCACCATCTCTGCTTTTAACCTGACACCTGCCAGTTCACCTGATACCCCCCATTCTTGTGCTAGAAAAGACAGACTCCAGATCTCCATCCTAATCCCTCATGGCTACACTACACAGGCATTCAAAATCAGCACATTGGTTTGGATCTGTCTAATTTAGTGTAAAACTCAAAATAATGTCATAGCTATCAATTTTTCTCTCTAACCTCATGAGAGAGGGCTACAAAAAAAGCAAAACCCAAACATCTTAGCTATACAAATACCACATTCATTTAAATTTTCTGGCACAGACATTCCCTACTGAGCTAGAGGTTTACTTTTGCGCCTGAAGTGCAGGCGCTTTTGCTTGGCTGACTCTGTAAGTGCTTGTTTAGCAGAGCCTATATCATCTTTTCTTAGGTCACGAAAGTAGCAAGACCTCTCTCTTCTCCCTGCCCTCAGAAACACAATATATAAAGACAAATTGCTGCATTTTAGAAATAAAAAAAAAAAAAAAAAAAAAAAAAAGGCCCTGTCTAGAGATGGTAGAAAGCTCTAGCAAGAAACTATTCTGGGATGCAGGTCTCTTCATGGTCCAGTTGCTCTCTGGGCACCACATTGCCTAATGGAAAGTAGTAAATCCTCTTATAGCTGCTGTCTGGACTCTGTTGTCCTGTTCTTTTAGTGCCTAAGTGAGACACAGACTGTGAACTTTTCCTTTTGTCTGAGGTGGCAGGGACAAAATCAGCCAGCAACTTTCTTTGAGCTGTTTGATCAAGGAAAGGAGCGAATTTAGAAGGGCCTGTGTACGTACACCTGGTCTCAGATTGCTTGCTGCTCTGAACATGCCGTTTCAGTCACTAAGGTTGCTTTTATGTTGTTTTTAGGATAGTTTCCAGCTAGATCAGTGAGCTCATCTGCCTCATCCTGCAGCCAAACTATCAGTAATGATGACACAAAAGAGGGAGAGAAAATTAGAGAGGAAAAAAAGGGGAAGGGGAAGGCTCCTGATAGATTCCATCCTGCCTGGGGCACAGACATCCTATACTAGTTTTATTGTGTTTTGAAACCAGATCTAAAAACTGCATAGACACCACATTAACACTGGTGTGAATCTCTCTGCAGCTAGGTGTGGATGCTGAAATGCTGATAGCAGGGAAATTTTCTCTTCTTGCATTCATTCTGTGAGAACTTTTCCTTTGCTGTGTAAGCTATGTAAACAATAGATAGGGTTTTTGTAAATAGCATTCATATCTGGTATCTTCTGACCTTGTGTACATTATATTAGGAAAAAACATTTCTAAGTGGGTGTCTGAGATTTTGACCAATCACACTAAGAGAAGTGTAAGCACTGTTCGATCGCTTTATAGAACTAAAATATATAAATAGTATTGTAAATTTTAATAAATAATTCATTTCCTCGCTCTGACTCCTGCCTCACTGCATCTCTGAACCCCTGCTTAGAAGCCCACAGCTAGGCATGCATTTTAGCAAACGTGGACTTGGTAAAAGACTTTAAAAGCTAGATAAGACCCTACGCTCCAAGAAATAGCTGTGCAGTTCTTATTTGCTCTCACTGTTAATTTTCTTTTCCCTAACCCAGATGTTTTGACTTCAGCTTCCAAAGGTGAAATCTGATCACACCTATTTCTTCTGGACTAAGAACCAGCTACAACCTGGTATCCTTTAATTTGTAGTGATATCAATAATCAGCTTGGCAGCTCTTGGACGGAAGATTAGGAAACTCCTCAAACACCTCAGTCTTTCATTATACAATAAGCTTTTCGGAACCAGTGGCATCTTCGTGGCTCTTCTCTCAATCACATAGTTTGGCATAACTTTTCCTTGCAGTGTGGACACAAGGCCCATCCACTGCCTTGCAATGTGTCTGCAGGGGAACACGAACATCACATGCCTGTTTGATATTCTGTTTTTATGCACACACCAAAGCTGTTTCGCCCTGTTGGCTGCAGCATCACACGGCGAGCTCGTGTTAAGCTGCTTTGCTACCACATCTGCTTTGAGTATTTCAGCATTTCAAGTCCTGCCTCCCAGTTTGCATTCATGGCCTACCCACTTCTTTCTTAAAGGTGTGTGTCTTCACGTGTTTCGAATGAAAACAACTGCTCAAGGAATTGCCAAATTAGGTCACAGAAATTAATCATCCTCACTATTTACTATACCACCCATACATGTCATCTGCAAACTTTACTAGCAGTGACTGTTCTCAACACTACAGATAAGGATGTTGTATAGCATTTGGTCAGGAACAGATTGCATTGGGACTAGCTCCATAGTATCATGATTCATTATTATTTTCTTTTGAGATCTGTCAATTAAGTAAGATTTAATTAGAGAAAGTTTTTAATTAGAGCTCGATGGCAAATGACTTTTCCATATTGCAAAATCTTCATGATTTAATGTTTTTCATTCCTTTCCTGAAATAGACCAAGAGCCTGAAATTTCACATTCATGAGGGTGAAGAAAAAGAAAAAAAAAAAGAAAGAAAGAAGGAAAGAGAAAACTATATGGATAAAAGACTTTTAGTTTCAAAGCTTGGATAATTTTTATACTTACATGGATTTTTATCGTAAAAATATTTCCCCTACTTTTCTGAACAACGGCAATCAAAATTCCTGCCAAAAAAAAGTCTTCCACTGAAAAAATGGTGAGATAAATGAAGAAGCAGAGAGAACATCAAAATTTAAAAATAGCTACTCAAAAGCTTCTCTCCTCCTTACAAAGGCTGTAGTTCTAGCAAACTGTCACTTGCCTAATGGAGAAAGTTTGAATCCGTTTAACAGTACTTCACTGATTTTTGTATAATGATAATTTTATTTTCAGAATATCATGCAGTAGTACATCAAATGCCTGAGGAGCATCAGGGAAATAGATGCTCATTGAACTGATCAGATACCTAATGTGTCATTTATAACCTGAAGTTCAGGACAGTGATTCACCAGAATTCAGACTATTTTTCCAAATCCTACAAGATGCCCTGAAATATTTCCCTTGCCCAATTAGTGCCAATCAGAAAATCACTCTTTTTCAATATCTTTCTTTGAGTTTCAGCTGTTTACTTTTCAACAGAATTTTATTTATCATTTCCTGAAACAGTGTGGGGTGTTTGGGATTCCTGCTGGTAAGAATTTAGCTCTTTCCCATACAAGGTAGAGACTTATCTGTGCCTTGAAAATGTGATTTACAGAGCTAGGGCCCTAATTTTCAGGTATTTCTGTCCTAAACAACACTCCTAAATCTTGTTTTGAATTACAGCCCAGCTATTGTACCAACACGAACCTTTGACAACCATACTTTCAGTGCCATAAAACCCCCCCAATATATAGTTTGTGTGAGAAGGACAATTTTCTCCATACATCCTTGCCCCAGTTTTATTTACACTGCTTGTGCTACTGCTCTGTAAATCTTTATGCATCCCTTACCAATTTTCTTGTGATTATGCCCAAGATTATTTCTGGGATTAGAATCCTAATGTTAACTAAGTAACACCTTTTTTAAAACTAATTTAACACTTCTGTGTAGACAAGGTCTAGAACAAATTATATCAGTGTAAGCTGGTTGTAGCTAGATTTAAAAATTAATTCCAAAAACATTTGCAGCTTTGCATAAATCAAAACATTTCTCATTCTTTCCTTGAATTTCCCTCAGAAATGAAAAACACTCTCCATGCATGAGAAAACTAATTCTTGCATGCAAATGCTCCCAAGGAGAAAGTTGATTATTTCAAACAGATCCACAAAGCGGGAGGGATGGCTCTGGCCCAAACGTGCAGAAAACAGAGTGTGCTGCTATGTGCTGGGGACACTCTGGACACATTTCAAATGCAATTTAACCCATAGGTTTGAGATATTATGGGCAGCACAAGAGAAACCTTCAAAGCCTTGTTTTGATACTGTTAAAATTCAATGACAACATTTGCTGCTTTAGAGTCAATGGCACTACACCAGGAATTAATTAGTTTAGTAAAACTGAAAGAAATCCCACACCCTCTGAATACTATCTGGTTACTGTGCTGTCCCAGGACACCAGCATGAGCATCTTGTAGCCATGAATGTATTTACCCTCACAATATTCCTGTGAGGTAGGGATACATCAATAGGCTCATTCTACAGATGATTAAATAAAGAGTGGGGAGACCTATTTCATATCCCTTAACAGACTTCCTGAGTAGTAATCTATATTATGTCTACTGTAAATACTATATATTTTATGCCTTTATGCCTTCATACAAGTTTATGGCTCTTACTCAACTCCAAATATTCTATCAGGACAGGCTCAGGAAGGAAATATTCATCATCAGGAAACTGTGATACTCCCAACTGCAACCAGGCAAGTGCAACAGCAATATGTTGAGCTATATTAGAGCCCAGAGGAGAGTCAGAGTTTCTGTATATTGAAACTTTCCAGGAATTATTTATCCGCCATCTCAAAGGATAAAAAAAAGGGAAGTCGTGTTTCTCCAAACAAAAATCTGGGCCAAAACCTAAATTTTCCGTTTTTGAAACAGATTCATAAATTCTAGTATTCTCCATCTCCCCCAGCTAAACTGAGACTTCTGGTTACCCTACCACAGTTAAAGAGCTAAACCTCAGAAAATGCCCCCAGAAACTTAATATGTACAAGCTGGGTAAGAAACCTTAAATATGGATAAAGTCTAAATGCAGAACGTGGAGATTTTCATGAACAGATATGAGAGCATTAACAGGTGTTTCATGTCTCTTTGTGGAAGAGGTGCTTTTTAATACACAACAACCAACGTCCATGCAGAGCTTATCCATGAATACAGCTCAAATGAAAAATTTTCCAATAAATCTAACAAAAAAAGGACAAAGAGACAAAGAGATGAGATGTCTCTGGTCCAACAAGTAGCGCCAGGTGCAGAGACTGGCAGAAAAACACCTTGTCACCTTCCTCTGTGTCTGATGCACATGACTTTTTAGCGTGTGTTGATTGGCAGAAGGGCCATGGCTGTGTACCAGTGCCTCATGAAGGCAGAGTCTCAGCCATAAGTGGGGCAGAATACAAATGAGGTGCTGTCTGGTGCACTTTGTCTAGCCCTAGATACCTGCTGTTGTGGAATGCTGCTGTCACTTCACTGAATATCTGACTGCCCACAGATTAATAGAAAATGTGGCAGAGAGCAAGGAGTTCCCATCAACAGAAATATTGAAGAAAAGGGATCTGACCTGAAAAATCTACCTGAAGGACTGCTCAGAAAAACCTTACAGACAGTTAGCAGATGGTGTTGTCCTCTTGGATATGTTTTTATTGTTTCCATTGCTGTTTGTGTTAGCTACACTTGCAAACCTTTTCTTCCACTTTACATGATCGTCTATTGAAATTATAACACTGAATTTGTGGCACCACAATTATTTCCATGGCAACTGGCTACTGTCAAACAGAGGCACTGGGAGGATGGCAGCACAGGACTGATATGATCAGCAATTTTAGTCTGTCCAGTGAATTCCAAGCTGCTGGAGAGGGCACATGGTGGCAGAAAGGCCAACACAAAAAGCCCTGCACTAATTGGACATGTTTGTAATGAAAGTAGGAATAATGTTCTTCAATCATCTGCAGTTAATGAACACTTAATTTGTTACATCCTTCAAGTAATAATACATTAAAAGAAACCCCACTTTGAAGCAACAGTAGCAAACCATAATAAGGCAAGGTTTGGGTTCCAGCCCATCAAAATGCAAACGTAGGGGAAATCACCCTTTTGTCCTTGTGTCGTGTACCAATCAACATAAATTCAGCTGGAGATAGGTTTAAACAAAAACAATTGACTTTCTGTCCATTCCAGAATGAATTCTGATCATTTAGCAAGAAAAGATCATGCTGGGATTTAATAAAATACATTTAAATGTCACATAAAAATATTGAAAGTCCATAGCTTTGGTGATGGTTTGTTGGGTTTTTTACTTTTTTCTTTTTTTAATCAACTATTTGATAAATATATAAATAAATAAATAAAGCACAAATGTGAGACGGCTTCCCGGAGGCTTTGTATCCACTTAAATTATGAAAGTACATAATGATAGAAGTATGATTCACTTGAATATACATGTGATGAATTATCAAAGACTATCAAATAAGATAGCAACAAGAATGATATCTTATTTCTTCTAGATATGTCATTTATACGTCAGCTCCACCTTCAGGTACCCCCTGCACCCGTCCTTAGATTGGTGATGATCTAAACTACTAAAAGACAAATATGTGAGCTATGATTTATCTATTAGTGCCCTTCAAATGTTCTGTAAACCAAGCAAGGGTCCTTGCTGCTGCTGTTGAGCTTGAAGGTTGTTGGTGTTTGTTTTTTGTTGTTTTGTTTTTTTTTTCTGTAAACTGCTAGAAAACAGCCTACTAATTATACCTTGAGTACTATACTTGGTTTGTTAACAGCAAACACTTTTATCTGGAACCTAACCGTGCTTCTGCATGGCTTTTGTGCTGTGTGACAAACAAAGCAAAAAAGACACAGACGCTACCTTGATAATCAAGATCCTCAGCAGGTGTAAGTGGATGTCAGAGCTGAAGTTT
Organism: Callaeas wilsoni; assembly: GCA_013398955.1. Lineage (NCBI taxonomy): Eukaryota > Metazoa > Chordata > Aves > Passeriformes > Callaeidae > Callaeas > Callaeas wilsoni. The sequence goes on along the minus strand of VWPU01017834.1, from coordinate 168,043 downwards.
TGCTGTTTTACACCAGAGGAGGATGGAGCCTTTTGACCTTTACATTTTTATTAGCAGATCTCTGTCATCCCAGTGTAATCTAGAGGCTCTTATTCTATCCCTTTGTCTTCCAGGAAACGTCTGAAATAAGCATCGTGCTCTCTGGAGACAGAGGAAAGACTTTTCATCATCCAAAGCCCTGTCAGGTAAGTGATTATCTGCGAGTGTGCGCTTACGCTGACTTGCCTCCATCACTCACAGCAAACATGAGGACAAATGCTGATCACAATTCGCTGCGCTTTCCTGCTCCCAACTGTGGGGAACTCTGAATTTAGCTGATATTTCCAGATTAGCTGTACTCCAATGCACATAGCTAAGCCTCGCTAGTACGAGGTGATACTTGGAATGTTTGGAATCCTACTAATTAATTCCAGCTAGAATCTCAACGACATTTCAGATTTTTAGTTTCTCTATCTTTGTTATCAGATAAAAGAATAAATAACTCTCTTTCCAGGCATGACTGTGTAACCTGGATTGCCTTTTCACCATGATTTTAAGCGTAACGTAATTTTCTGACTTCCCACTAATGAATTTACAAAATATGCTTGCTAGATTTAAAAAATAAACAGCATTGCAACTCTAATTCTTGTTTCCTATGAACAACATCTCCACACTAAAATGACGTACAAAGTACCATTTGTTATTTTAAAAGTATGGCTTTTCATAAGGCTCCTGTCATAAACAGGACATTTAATATTGGATTCATTGTTAAACCAGACGGCATGTAGAGCTGGCAGCATTTTGCAGCAAGGCACACAGCCTGTTTTATCAATGAGTTCACAAACAATCAATAAAATCTTGGGTATAAAAGCACTCCTTCTTGCCCAAATGGCAAGAGAGATTCATCACAGGAGTTTTATCTGTGAATATTACTAAGCTTCTTTCATCTCAAGCAGTACTAAAACCAAAACCCTTTCAAAAAGTCATGTTGTCAGATGATGACAGTGGAAGTTGAAAGGGTTATTTTGGTTATTTTGACTACACTACACTGAGAGATAGGAGTTGTTCTATAAACAACTCATTCTGAGAAATGTCTCGGTGTGTCCAACTCATGGCAGCACAAGGTTCCAAAGAAAATATGACGGATTCCTAGTAGATGCAATAAGAGCTATCTTCAGCAAGATTTTCTTCTCAGGTGCATTCTTTGCACAACCAGTTTCTTATGGATCCTCTTTTTCAAAAGGACCATAGTTTATTTCTGCATCCATTATTCTGGTTATTATTTGAAGCAGTTTCAGATCCAATGGCACTCCTTTTAAAAGCATCAGAATCTGACACATCTTTCCCCCTTTAAATCTTCACCCCCAGCTGTATTTCATACCTGCTTCTACTCACATGATCAAAATAAGCAAAATGTCTTAGGAAAACCAAAGTGGTTTTGTCTTTAAAATCCAGAAACCATCCAGCTCTGTGACTCATTTTGACAGGGTGACACCAGAGATAAATTAGATAAGTCTGTGGGTTCAAGCTGACCACCACTGCCTGGTTCACTGGAAAACCTGGATCCATCTGCACAGCCTGAGGACTGATGTCCTGAGCTGGAGAGGCTGCACATAACTGAGGAGTAATCACAGCACCGTGTCCTTATTGTTGTGGTCCTGAAAATCAAGCTGCAGATGAAGACAAGCAAGGTGCAGTTGAAAAGGAGCAGTAGAAATCATGACTGCAACCCCTCCGTGGCATGGTGGGGTAGTCTTAAGGTCAGACTCACCAGCCTGGGTGTTTAGCATATGATTGGAAAAGATATGCAGAGGGATTTTGCAAGGGACATCCAGTCTTGCAGGATGTCTTTGTTTCAGAAGAGATCAAAGATCCGAGGAGGCTGATGGAGGCTTGGCTCAAAACATGAACAGAAGCAGGCACATAAAAAAGCTGAAAATGGTGTAATTCAAATATCCTCATTGGAAGGCACAGAGACATCACTTGGATAATTGTATGGGAAAAGCACTGAATTGAAGTAGTGAATTGTTCAAAGGTAGAAATGCTCAGAAAATTGCCATGGGAATCCCCCACAATTTTTTGAACAAATAGATGTATTCAGAAATTCTGGATTAAAACCAAATAATTCTTTTGGCTAGAAGTTTCAATCATTTCAAATTTAAAAATGTTTGCAGTTGGTGTTTTAAACCAAGAGTTTTCCTTCACTCTAGTTTTGAATGGATAATCTTCCTGTGTTTTCTTGTTCAATCAAAGAATGGAATGAATTTTTAAGATTAAGCAAAATATAAATTTTCATTTCTTCTAAAAGTCCATTCAAATTGCTTTTCCATGTTTTGACTAGAGACTGATAGGTTTGACTGAAATTACAGTACTCTCTTGAAATTATCACAGACTAATTTTGGCAGGATTTTTTTCTTTTCAATTTTCCTGGAAAAAGATTCTGACTGCTGCTTACAGCACTGGAATTCCTTGTGCCTTTTTACTAACCCTCACCACTGACATGCTATTATTACTTATGTAAATCACTTAGCTTGCTTCTACTTTGATATCTTCTTAGTAAAATAGCAATAATTTCCTAGGTCAGAGAAGGTTTCCGAAGAATATTTATTAGATACTCAGAATACAGAGAGCATGGCTTCTCTGACAGTGGCACAAAATTTATGCAATTATATTTGTTTCTTGGAATTATTCTTGATGCACAACTTATTAACATATGTGAGAATCAGACATTTAAGATGTTAAACATGACAGTATTTATTATTGGATTCACTACCAAACGTTTGAGTTACAGCTAGTGGTTGTGTTCCCAATCTTTGAGTCCAGAGCAGTGCATGTTCATCCAAATTTATTTAGGCTTTGAAGTCTATACAAACTTGGTGGTTTTTAATGTTTGTGAACCATATAAAACAATCTTGATTGAATTTTGGTTTGAGTTCAACACAGGTATAAGAAGGCCCCAGAGGAGATTTTGTATAAAACTGACAAATCTTTAACTATGCTCGAGATGTATTTTTCCTTCCATTTCTGTACCTGTTGGTACAGTATAATTGCAATCCTTCCACCCTGGAGGATAAATCAGAAGATCATGACAGTACAATTGGAAGCAGTCAGGCTTCTTCCACAGATTGATATGTTTTGCTTCACTCACTCTCGTCCCCCTGCTGCTTTCCTGCTTTTATCTCCAGATTTTCTTAGTCTGATTGCTTCAGACCATACATTGTGCGTGCGTGATGTCAGTGGCATGCCTCATGCACAGAAACCTTGAAGCAGCCAGTGAAACACAACTTGACAACATTCCTCAGGTTTTTCTCTACACCCTATCTGGTGAAAGACAAAATAGTTATATTAGCCACACCTTGAGGCTGGAAACGCCAGCAGTAAAATGCATGTCTTTCTGAAGACTTAAAAAGCTCTGTGAACCTTTGGAATAGTTTAAATCCCTTATGAAGAATACTGTTAAAAGGAATTTGTAGAATTGAACCTTCTAATTCAGCAAATTAATTCCCATGGTACAAGAAGTAACAAAACACTAAAAACTATGTGTCAGGCAATCATGAGTCATCAAATTAGTGTACAATACAAATATTACTGGTAGACAAATACCTTTGGAAAGTGACCCTTTATTCTGTGTCAGCCTAGATCAATTACAAAATAATATCCTTTAGCTTAAGCAATCATTAAAATGATTGGGCAGGACATGAACAGGCTATCTGATCAAAAGAAATACACTAAGCAGCAATCCTTGTTTGTTATTAATATGGGTGAAGTTTATTCAGTAGTGATAAATTAGGTTGATATTGACTTTTAAATTGGTTAGCCAGTAATTGGCATTAGAAGAAGAGTGTATTCCCCATAATTTCTACATTTATAAGATTCCTTTATTGCCTTTTTTTTTACTTTCTCTAAATTTGCATAACCCTCATCATAGTAATGGTCAGGCAATGCAGTGTGAGTAACTAGAAGGCAGCACTAAGAGAATGCTGAGTGTGGTTAAACGTATGGAGCATTTCAGTAGAGCAGTATGCTTTATAATGGAAAAGAGATGATGGATAAATTGCTGAAGATCTTCAGAATTACAAGTATGAAGAATATTAATAAGCTATTATTTTTATTTCTCCACCTAGACAAGCAATAGAGGTCTTTGAATGAAGCTACTGCAAAGTATCAAATTTTAAAAATAATCTGCTTTTCCAGACCAAAGAGGCTGATAAAAAATCCCACGTTTCTGGGAAGTTTGCAGTTTAGTATTAAAAAGAAAAAGAAGGGGTAAACCAGTAATTGTTAAGACCTGAAGCTGCAAGAATTCAGCACTCCTGGGAAGTGTATCACGGCCTGTTTGCAGGTTCTTATATCTTGTCCAGAGTACCTGTAACTGGTAACTGTAATGGGATAGATCCTGAGCTAGATGAAGTTCTGATCATACTCAGCAGAACAGTTTTGTGCTTGCTTGCAGACCACCACACTGCATTGTGATGCACAATGCACTCACAAGTCATTGAACAGACAGAGGCTGTCATGACATTAAATTAGGCATATGTTAGACTGTAGGCCTATTGTATTCATCCTGTCTGTAACTAGGGCCAAAAAGACCTCTTTCAGAAGCCGAGCAGAAGTGTCCAAATTTTTTGTTTCCTGATTATGAGGATCAGTAAAGTTACAATTCAAGTTAGATCTGTGTTAAGCAGCCCCAGTTCACACCAAAGATAAACACTTCTTAGTAGGCCTGCAGGGGAGGCTGGTTAAGCATCACTGAGTCAACTCAGTTAGGGAAAATGGAAAATAGCAGGTGTATACATCATCTTTTTCCCGAACTTAATCACGCAGCTGATTCACAGCAGACTGTAGCAGAAGTGGCTCTTTCAGAGGCACTGAGGATGGAAACAGCAGGAAAGTGTTTCTTAAGAGAAAGTCAAGAAAGATAACCTTTGCTGAAAAGTCGCTGTGAGTGAAAAGGCACAGAGAGAGGAACAAGACGTGACAAGTTCAGATCATATGCAACTTCATAAAAAGTTAAATTGTTTTTCTAAGGCATTTCACAAACATGAATCACTCATTTCACGATACATGAGTGTATCTTTGTGAGCAGACTGTAGGACATTCTAGAGAAACAGCACTATCTGGAGCTATCCCACATCTTCTCAAACCAAAATCAAGATCATCTGATTTCGGTGAGAAGCCTATGCTAGAACCATTTATGTTTGCCCAACCGGCTTTTAAGTACACCTTGTTTAACCCCTCGAATAATTATGTACTTACATGAACAATTTTTTTTTTCTTTAAAAAAGAGCGGAATAAAAGGCTAAATATGTAATATTAATTCTTATAAAACACACAGGAAAGATAACATACAAGATACTAATAATCACCCGGTTATCAGCACTTAAGTCTAAAATTTATTCATTTCCAGTCACTTGTTGCAGACAAGGGTAATATGATTGTTTCCCTTTTTCTGTGTCAACCAATCTGTTAAGATTTATGTACCGTGAACAGCTTGAAAAATTTGACTTCCCAACCTGGACTAACTTACTTCGCTAAATTTAGTCACTAATATAATGAAATTGAATAAAAGATCACCCACCCATGTTAATGTTAAACAGCATATCAGAGCCAGACTAGAACAGCATCAATGTTGATTTGTGCTTAAGATAATGAAATTTGAAAGTCTAGAAATGATAGGGTTGTTTATAGCAACTTCATCTCTGTAAAATAATTGCATCCAAGTTCCCATAAACATAAAAGAGAGATATTCTGCTGCAGCTGGTTGAAAGGATGGTTTGATTAAGGAATACAGATAACATTTACAGCTTCAGAAGAACTTCAAAAGACTATCAGAGAAATCAGAGAATTTAAAAGACAGAATACAATTTCCAAACTTAAAAGCATTATTTTTCCTCAGACATCTAATTTAGATTATATACCAGAAGCCTATAATAAACCTCCCACAAAGAAATAATAGAACACTGAATGCACAATGGTTGTTCAACACCCCATTTAAATACAATTACTGGTCCTTTGCCAGAAGCCAGAAAACATGTCTTTCCATAGCAACAGTAAGAGAAAGGTCAGGATAATATTTTTGCAGCAAAGCCTTCCCTTAAGAAGGATTCAGGATTACACTGTGGATTACATGCTTTTGAAATATGGTACTTCCAAGTTAAGATACACCTGGATCATCTCTCCCTGTCCCTTGGGATTAATTCTATTGGTTTGGAAAACCTACACCTGCCTCCTTATGTACCATTCTCCCCTCAGCATTTAGTCAGAATACAGTTGCTTCAATTGCTACTTTAGCAAGTGGGTAAATGAGAAGCTGCAAACGTTCTTGCTAATTCATTGAGAGCATAGCTCAGGTTGTATTTAATTAAAAACAATGAACTGAGCTAATCTACCTAGTTAATTTCATTGGCTTTGGTCTAGTAAGCAACCTTTTAGATACCAGAATATTTAAAGGATAACATACTGTTGTTGTTTTTTTCCTTTCTTTAAATCTTTTAAGAGTTTGTTTACTATTGTTTGCCTGTTAATAAAAACATAATAGATCCTTTCCTAGCATTATTTTACATTCTGCTAGGAGCTAGTTAACTATTGTGTATAACTGGTAAACTATTAGCATCTGGTTTTGAGGATTAAGCTAGCAAAAACATATGCAGATGAGTCACTTTGGTCATGTGAATGATTCCATTCAACTTCTGTTAAATGCTTTGAATCGTAGTCTCCCTCAGAATCTCAATCCAGGGAGAACAATGCTACAAGTGCAATAAAACAGCTAAAATGGATCAAGTGCCAGGGATAATTGACAGCTTTTAAAAAGTCAACATATCTTTTAGCAGCTCAACAGTTTCTGGGAATGACCTGAATATTTAGGAGTTTTTAATAGCCCCTTAAGAAAGGCAAAAATTTTCAAAAAGGGAAAAATCTTCACTGAGCTCCATGCAAACACATGAAGAGCTGTTATTTTGTGAAGCTGCTATACTATTCAGTTTGCTCAAGGGTATAAATATTTATGGAGTCATAAGCATAGTAATCTATGAATCTAATTCATGGGGGAAACCCTTCCACATAAAAGCCTGGAACTTGTTACCATGAAGGTTATCCTGAATGTTCACACTCTTTCAGGAACATGCTTTGGATTGGATTTCACTGGGTTGGGTTGGATAACAGGATTATCATCATGTCCAGGGATTGTAAACATCACATATGACCCTCAGAAGCTGGAGAAACTCAGGATTTTGTTTCGCAGCCTGGAGACACCCTTGTGCTGGACAATGGAGCTAGGCAAGAAGGCTGGTGGCTTCGCTTTCTGCATTTTGGTCCCTGAGCCAATAGCTCCAAACAAAAGATATCTGTTGGAAACAGAATGGATGTTTCAAAGAAATGTACTGCTAATGCAAAATATAACAGTTTCTATGAGAATAGTAACTCTTATATTACATTCTCCTTTTTGTCAAGAAAAATAAGAGCACTCAGAAGAAATCAAATGGCAAAGGAGTTTTCTCTGCCTACTTTACTCTGAATTTATTTTGTCTGGCTTTCTGTGTCCATTTAAAAAAACTCCAATAAATTCTATGATTTCTCCATTTTATTTAATAATTTATCAGAGCTATCTTGAAGGCCAGACTGAGCTGTGGAAGGAAACCCAGGAGAAGTCTCACAAAGGAATTCCTACTGGTTTATTTTGTGTGTCACAGAAGGGTGTGTTGACATTAACACCATTTGGAGCACGAGTGAAGCAGACTTAAGGAACAGCATATTTCATGAAAAGGAGCATTCACAGTAAAGCTGTACCATGCTTGAATGAACCTTTTGACCTCCTTCAGAAAATCATATTATCCTGTCATTCTTGTGAGAATGAATCTTCCCCCTCACTCTTTTACCTTTTTTTGAGAGACAACAGTAGGCAGGGATACTCAGGAAATTTCTTGGGGGATTTGAAGGAGTTCCTGCATGCAGTAGCCAAAGGATTGGTTATCACAACATCATTAAGGTTGTAAAAGATGTCCAAGATCATCAAGTTCAACCTTTGATTGAATACCACCATGTCCACTAAACCACTTTGCAAAGGCACACATCCACTCATTTTTTGAACACTTCCAGGGATGGTGACTCCACCACTTTCCTTGGAAGCCCATTCAGTGCTTATCCACTCTTTCAGTGAAGAAATTTTTCCTAACATCCAATCTGAACCAGGGATGGTGACTCCACCACTTTCCTTGGAATCTCATTCAATGCTTATCCACTCTTTCAGTGAGGAAATTTTTCCTACCATCCAATCTGAACCTCTCGTGGCACAACTTGAGGCCATTTCCCCTTGTTCTATCCGTTGCTGCCTGGGAGAAGAGACCGAACCCCTCACCTCCCATCCCTTCAGGCCCATCCCTTCAGGCAGCTGCAGGGAGCGATGAGGTCTCCTGAGCCTCCTCTTCCCCAGGCTGAAGAAGCCCAGCTCCCTCAGCTGCTCCTCAAAGGACCTGTGCTCCAGCCCCTCCACCAACTCCACTGTCCTCTGCACACGCTCCAGCACCTCAGGGGCTGTTTTAGTGAGGGGCCCGAAGCTCACTCAGGATTCCAGGTGCATCAGCCTTGGCCTGAGCAATGAGTCAAAGCATGTTTTCACTGACAGCACCTCAGTCTGCTGCAGCAAGGCATGGTGGTGGGGCAGCAGTGGACAGACAGATATTTCACATTTGAATCCTACTTTGTGCCCCAAAGTACTGCTGATTTTAGTTGGCTTTCATATGTTTTTTTTTATTTTTGTTTGATAGAAATTTTGGAGAAGAATCTTTATATTAAAGATATACTAAAAGAGACTTAATTTGGGAAAATTAATTAAGAATTTGAAATTTTTTTCAAATGTCTTGTTAAATCAGTACTTTATCAAAATTAATTTTCCTAATAGCTCCTTTTCAGCATCATTTCCAATCCAGAAAAAAGTTTTGGTATAAAAATTTCTGATTACACAACAACAGTACAGGTCTAAATTCCTACTGATTTCTTCATGTATATATTTTTAGCAATAATGTATCCAGATTAATAACGTATCATAAGCATAGCTAAAGAAGGCCACTGTCCACATAAATTTGGGAACAAAGAAATCTCAAAGAAAGAACAGAAGTTTGTGAGGTAATGGGGGCAGCATTTTACAACTACTACTTCCGGACATCTTCAATATGTTAATCACCAAATTTACTGTCTAACAATGACTCCACCTGTATTTTGCAGTGTTTGAGTTTTAAATATACAAATCCTAAATGCTTTCAAGAGAAAAATAGTCTCTCTTTTTTCCAAATCTTCTCGTGAATTTGTTTCTGCTTGCTTTGAAGAAAACAATGTCCTTGTACTCATCACTCTCAGTTCTTCTCTGCTATTGGCAATTTTTATCTCCACAGTTCTTTCCAGGTGGCACAGAGGGGAAGTTTACTAATTCCTCACTCCTACCTACCACCTTAGAAGTAGCAGAATGAAGCAGAAACTCAGCTGATGTATCAAGTGGGCACATTGTGTGTATTTGAGTGGATCAGGACTGGGAAGCCACTACATTTTTAGAAACTATATGCAAGTCACTTGCCCCAAATCAGGTAATTTTAGTAAATTTCTAGCAAAAAAAACCCACAAAATGTTTATTATTTGAAAAATACCAGTAATAAGGTAAAATGAATGAATCATGTAGATATGAGGTAGCATTAGGAAGAAATACTTGCATGTTGAATAAAGAAAGTTATCTATATTGTAAAAAAAAGTCCATGCCTCCCAAAATCCTTATATATGTACAAATGTGTGTGTATATGGTATGTCCATGGCTCCAAAATTTTGATGATACGTTTTAACAGGAAGTTCTAAAATAAGCTTGCTTTTGTTATTATTCTACTTTCTTTGACAGTTTTCTGACTACATTTTATATTACTTTTCTACTGCCTCTTTCTCAGTTTCCCACAGCACGTATCTCACATGATGCTATCTTTTCTCACAGATTCCTTGCCCTTAGTTCAAAAGTTTCCTGGGATAGGGCAAATGTTATTATGGCATGTAGAAATGGCAGTTTGATAGAGTAAGAAGTCATTTAATTCTAAATAGAGATTCTAAATCAATTCCATAAATATGAAGAATAATAATCTGAGAGGTTAGATTCAATTTTAAATTAATTCCAAAATCTTCAACTCAAACTTTAAATCAGTTCAGTCTAAGAGCTTGTGAAAAGCTGGATGTGCTTTTAATTTCAGCGGCAATGAATGGAACTCGATATCTCCCAATCTCCCAGTCTAGTATGGGTCCATAATATTGAAATCATCTGAGAAACCTCCTTTTGCTTCCAGTGGCATTGGAATGAGGCTGAGTGTAAGATTCAAAATGAATAATACTTGACAGTCCTTGTCATTGCCCTCTTTTCTCTGGAAAAAAAAAAAAAAGAATACTTTGAGTACATTAATTCATAACTCTGGAAAAAAGGGAAAAAATAGATCTAATCTGGCTTTTATAAAAGATCTAATGTTTATGCAAAGTGTCAAGCAAATCAGTAAGCTTTAACAGCAGCAAGCTCAAATCAGTGAGGGTTTTGCTGCAAGTTGCTGGTCTAAGGCTGCACTGCTGGATGCACAGCAAATCCTGCAGCCTCAGGCTTTCTTGGTTCCACATCTGCAGAGGAAGCACAGTCCAAAGGAAGCTGCTTGCACTAAACCTAAAAGATTTGGACAGCACCAACTCATTTAAAAGAGAGTTGTGTCAGCAGAGGAACATCTCCCTACCCCTGGCACAGCAGAGTGCTTTGCAGCAGCCCATTTTGGCAATGCTGTTAATTCAGCTTGCGCCCTCTCCCTCCCAGTAGATCTGTGCCTCCAAGAAAAGCCTTTATCCCATATTTATTGATCTAATTTTTCTTACAAAAGTTTTCCAAACCAGATATTTCTCTTTTGCATCAACTTGTCACTTGTCACTTGTATAATATGTCTAACCTTAAGCAGAGTTCAGTTTTTTAAGCTCTTCTAATTTTTGATTCCAAAAAAAGTATGAGGTAACTCTTCTCACTATGTTAAGCCCCCATGCTATCCCACTAAGAAAACTATAAGAAAAAGAAAGAAATACATATTTATCTGTCAGAGTTAATAATTATAAATATTGCTATTCTTAATTAACAAAGCTCAATATTTAATTTAAAAACACACAAACAACAGCAGTCTTGTTTATTAAATGTAAAGCAAAATACTATACGGCCCTATTCTGAAATTATTTACACACCATCATTTCTGTCTCTGATTTTAGTACATGTTTAATGAGAATGGTTTTAACATGAGCTTTTCAGTTAATATACACAAACTTACTGTTTTATCATACAAAAAAAAGTGGACATTTTCTATAGAAAATATAGGAAAATATAGGTTATAGAGACTATTAATCTAACAGCATGTTTGGCTTGATCTATTAAAAGCAGTGAACTTTTACATGAAGATGAATCTGCAAAATTTCTGATCTCATGTTAAACCAAGTCTACAGGCACCCTTTAGCAAATTTTGTTATCTTTGTCTTCTGTCTTGTCCAGCATTGTGGACACTGTAAAAGTGCCAGGGAAAAGAACAATTTCTTGACCTCATTAGTCACCCCTTTTTCAGTATAGTGACACTCAGTCACACAGTTGAGATCAGAGGGTTTGGAAAATAATCCCTGGATAAACAATCTAGTCCTATCTTCTAATTCTTCCATGCACCCCCTCTCTGTCAGCTGCTGATGCATAGGGACAAACCTAGAGAACGATATAAAGTCTGTTTCATGTGCAACTAGTTCTACAGAATGGAGCAGCTGGTCCTGAGAATTAGATGTCCAATCTGTGATCTTCTGAATTTTACCATGAGTCTGGTCCTCTGAATCCAACATCCAGTGATATTTGCATTATACTGAGTGCCCTCTGGAGCACATGGTCTGAAAGAAAGCCTGTTCATGCACTCACTGCAGATAAAGAGTCTCATGAAAGGATGATCAGGAGATTCACTTCAAAAGTATGCCTCTAACCTGGACCATGGCAATGGAGACACACTAAAAGTGACCATTCACAGACACCCAAGGAAAAGTTTGCCCTGGATAAGAAAGTAGTGGGGATAACTTTGGTGTGGTCTGAAAATTAAAGCATTCTCAAAGCTTTTATAATCTTATATATAGCATGATGGATGGATGCTGGATTCAGTTTCCAGGAATGCTACTGATTTACCACCCCCATTGTCACCAACACTCAGTAAAGAGGGCAGGGGGATGCTAATGTAGTCAAATCTCTGGAAGTACTTCCCTTGTTGAGATCACGGTTTGTCAGCTCCTTACATTTGACTTGATATTAAATTCATGTTAATTTGTTGTCCTGAATAAGAATTAGTGAAGGGGAAATAGCCCTTAATTCCTTAGTTTACAGTATTTATTTTTCTCTCTGTCTTGTAACATCTGTGGTGACGCAGGCATATGTTATTCTGTACAAGCTGTAGCTAAACTGCACACAACACTGATGAGATTTCTCATTCTGACCAGTCCATGTGGAATCAATAAAAGATGAGGGAAAACAGAGATCAACTTAATTAATCAAAGGCCTTACATATTAACTACAACAGATTTAGCAGTGTTAAGAGTACATTTTTGTTTGCTTAGGAACATTCCATGAGTTCTTACTCAAGAAAAGGTGGGGTTTTTCAGTTTTTGAATATTTGAGGAAGGTAATCAACCAAGAATTTCTGATGTTTCTTTGCAATACATTTCTTATCTGAGGAGAACAATAAATGTATCTAATATTTTCCCACCAGAATTATCTTCAGCTTTGTTATCATTAATTAAAACATCTTGTTTCAAATTGAGTTTCTGATTTCAAGCTTTTATTGAACATAAAGAAAATTGTCAGTAACACAACTTATTTCTTTATATAACCAGAAAAGGAGAGAGTGACAGATACAGGATATGGGAATGCAGCAAAGTCAAAGCAATGTAAGTGTGGGTTACAGAAGTATACTTACAGTTATAAAAGTTACATCAATGGTAAATTTTTAAAAACTTGTCCTTTTCTTCTTAAAATAGTTGAGCTGTTAATCTAATGCAGGCACTAAGTCATGGAATTTTTTTTTAGTTTAGTTCCTTTACTCTTGACATTGACATTTCTATAGTGGTTATTTGTTTTTTGCAGCTATAGCAATGAAGTTCACTTGCTAGCAGTATTATCAAAGATTCCGAGAAATACTCCATCTTTATTTAATTTCAGTAAATCAGGACAATTCCCTAAGTACATTACAAAATAGAATTTGGTAATTTATCAATTAATTAATTTGGGTACTAATTTTCTCTCTGATTTTGAAGTCTTTTGACAGTTTTTTCTATAGTGTCTTGTAAAACAACAGCTGAGATAAATATAACAAGAACTGATTAAATCTTTCATTAAGGTTACATTACAATATGTTAATTAAAGACCAACAAATGTGATGTTTGTTGATAGCAAGTTTGACAGATGAAAAGCTGACAGTCATGTCATCAGACTTCAGAAGGGGCAGTGTAAAAACTCACAGGACGTTGAGGACTGGAAGTCTCTGAATCCCGCCAGTTTCATACACTGGCATTTAAACATTAAACACTCATCCAAGGGGGATCCCAGTAACAACCTTTCTATCATGATGCTGAAACATGAGCTAATACAACTGTGCATGTCAATGCATCTCTCACCATCTCTTACTGGGTTAGATATTTTGTAGTCTCTAATGGAGGCTGCAAGCACAACAAAAATCCATTGAACATACAAAACTACTGTCTTGTATAACATGTAATCAACATTTATTAGTGGCCTTAATTGGGTTTGCAAAGGCTGATAACTAGGAACAAGAGAGCCTGTGCCACTAATCCCTAAAAGAGCTCTGAATGACGTTTTCATAGTCTACTCCTCCCGTGGCTGAATAGTTATGAAATCCAGAGAAAAAGTCACAGGCATTTGTACTTAAAGTATAACTCCAAGGAACAGAGTTTTTGGAATGGGAGTTGGTGTGGAGGCCATAGGATCCACCTGGCAGATGTAGCTCAAACTGGATCCCTGGCTTTTGCAGTCATGACTGGCCACAGCTGTGCTGGTGAGGGACACTGAACCGGCTGAGCAAGGGAGCTGCTGTTCAAGCAGGAGATAGAATTTTGCTATGCAGTTTTTTGCTTTGATTCATGTGGTTCAGGGCTCAACCTTGTGTGTTAGTCAATATAGCCTGTTTTGGTGTTACACCTAGAGCTGGGAGTCGCGGCAAACTGGACTGAAACTGTTTCATCCTGCCAGAAACAGAGAAAGCAAACCAACCTGCATATTCAGATCTCCAGGGCCCTGCACCCAGAGACATAGTTAGGAAACCCAGGAATGGAAAGTTCTCCCTGCCAAGCTGCCAAGAATGGTGGTGACTGCAGGAGTCCACCTTCTGGATCCTTGTAAACCCCAAAAACAGCCCAGCCATGTAATGCTAGAGTTTGTAAGACAACTTTGTCCCATGTGCAGCTGAAGGCATTGCAAATAATGAGTGACCATTCTATGTCCAGTACCAATTTGCTAAAATTCAAGTGGAATAAGCTGTAACATACAAATGTACGATAATTAAGTTTTCCAGTCTACAGAATCCTCCTTTCTCTCTGTTCATTCTCTGCTACATGGGAACAATTTACTAACTACACCTTCCCTAAGTGATGTAGTGACTTCAGTCTTCTCATTTTGTCCTAGATAAAATACCCTACAATCATAATTGTCTCACAAAGCCAGAGCACGTCAGTCTCCTTTCCAAATTCTTCTGCCCGTGTTGTTTCATCTTCATCAAATTTCCCTGCAGCATCAAATATTAACGTGCCTCCATTACCTTTCTTCGCTTTTACTTTTGTGACTCTTCAGTTCCTGAAGTCCTCTTCCAGTTCCATCAAATTAGTAAGCGAAATCCCACTTGGTTTTAGCAGAAATTCATCAGGACCTGGTGAAGTACTCATCTTACCACTCCTTTTGATTTCTATCTCATTCTTGTTTGCATGCTTCCTCCTATCCACTTTACTTAATCCAGAAATCTTTCTCTAGTCCAGGTCGATTTGTATTTCACTGCCACACAACCGTAACACTTCCCTGGTCCCAATACTGCTGGATACAAAGCTGTTATTAAACTGACAAGCCACCTTTGGTATCCCTCTGTGCCACAGGTGAAACGGTGCTGACCTGTGTGCACTGCCTGGGACTACAGAAGAATCTCACTCAGAGCTCTGAACTGGTGAGGATTCAAAATAATCCCCAGAGGAGCAGAGGTAGCGCAGGCAGTTCACACCTCGCTGGAAGAGTAAATAGATTTGTGAGGTCTTTTTCTATGTTAATGCGCTCACCAAAAATACAATTGTAAATTTTAATCAAATTCAGGAAATATGTTTGTGTGAGAAAAGCAGCTCTTCCAGCCCTGGAACTAACTCATCACAAACTGTTTGCTTCAACAGGATCCAGCTGTCAGCCAGCCCAAATGAGAGTCAGAAACAACTCTTATTCTTCATCTACTGTTATTCAGAAGTAAACTGCTTAACTTAACCTGTTTCTTTAATTTTCTAAGGCAAGATTTTCAGTTTTAATGTCAAAATCCAATATTCTTTGGATATTTTTAAGGTAAAAGAAGGCTTCTTAAGATTAAACAAAGTATTTCATTACACAGAATGGCATATTTCGTTACATTTTAGATTTTTATTTCAAGTGGGATGTTGGTCCCTAAATGAAGTCTGTTATTTCTCTTAAACAAATCAAAGCATTAGTTCTTTTATACCATGGAGAAGCACCTATAAAGGCAAAGAATCTAGTGGACCTTACACAATTGGTGAAAGTTGATTTTCTATTACAATTTCCTCTTATCCTACTGTGTCAGTCCTTGTCAAATACTCCCTATCCTTCTCCCTTTCCCTTTCCTTTTCCCTTTCCTTCAGATGCCCAAGACTTCCCTACATCTTCTACATTTTACAAATCTAAACTTTTATTTGCATCTTTCTATATACAGTAGACTCCTATCGAGAAAGGAAAAGTCACAAACTTTATAAGTCACAGAAGAAATATTGGTAAAAACAAGATCTTCCTCAAAAAGCAAGTTTTGAGTCTGTTGTTTTCCAAACATGTCACGAGTTCAATACCTGCAAAGGGATCAGCCCGATGCATCCTCCTGCTGACGCGGTGCTGTTTGAGGCAGGGTGAAGGAGTGAAGAATCCCAGTGCTGCTCACTGCCTGGAACACCTGCAATCAATTACCATTGCTGTTCTGCTGTGAAAAGCCCAAATGCCTTGCTTAGCTGGGATGATACTGGCATAGTTTGTGTGTAGTTGTCCATCAGACCACATTATAAATCTCTGAGAAGCAGTTCTGTTGCACTGAAATTAATTTCCCCTTTTTAAAATTCTAAATGTCGTAGGTAAGAGTATGGTTTCCCTCCACCACATGGAGTCATTCAATACATTTCAGTGCATTTTAGAAAAGAAGATGAAATATGATTTCACTGCATGAACAAAAACTAGCACAACTAAGACCCAGAGAATGGTGGTCACGTTTTAAGGAAGCATATTAAAAGCAAAGGTGGTCTCAGATCTTATAAGTTAAAATAGTTTGACTCAAGCTATGCTTAGAAGTGAGACCTTCAGAGGAAAAGGCAATGCCCAAATACTCATGTACTAAAAGATGTGGTGTGAGTGACTCAGGATTTGTCATGCCTTCTGAGTACCAGATCCCATCCCATGAGGTATTTATTATACTGATGGAGAAGCAAGCCTTGAATGACACACAGGGTGTGAGGTTCTAGTGCCTGACACTGATTTCAGTAAAGCTGGCATAGTTTGGCCCTCCTGGGCAAATGGGGGTGCGTGGGGGCCATGGAGGTTGGCAGTGGTTTGTATTGAAGCAGCTGGCTTTGTTGAGAGATGATAAACTAATCAAATTCTAAAGGGGCAAAGTGTTCTCTTGGCTTTCAGCTGTGTCAGCCTGTTATATTTCACCAAGCAGGCTGTCCCGGGGTAAAGAGAAGAAACATTTAGCAGAGCTCCGTGTACTCCACTGAAGCTTCAACCACTGCTGGGTACTCAGCAGGCTTGAAAAGGTCTTCGAGGTGCATCTCAACCTGCACCACAACACACAAACATGAAATTGCTGGGTTAAAAAAAAAGAAAAAAAAAGGCCAGCTAAGGATAAGAAAGACAGGGATTCCTTCTCTAAGGTGAACAAGACACACTACACAGGCCTCTTACTGAGAAGAGAGGGATTGATATTTTTTGTAAATTATTTTGAGAATTATCATGATATTATATTAGAAACACATGTAGCATGTATTTTTTAATTATGATGATTACTATTATTATTATTCCAAAAGTTTTTTAGATGAACTTTTCTGTTCTCTGAGTTCTCTGAATCTCAAAAAGGGCTAAAAAATTATAAGAGGGTTTGTCTGGAAGTCAGTACAGATTGCAGAGGAAGTGCCTTGGTTATCCCCAGGTTTTTCATGCAAAGATATCCTGTGGTGCCTTTTTTGGCTAGAGCATAGCCTGAACAGAGTTTCTCAGCCTATTATAATTAAAGAATTATTTAACCTCTGGAAAGAAAACCAACCAAACAAAAGAACATGTAATAGCTTAAGTATTGCAGTAATGTGAGGTTTTTTCATGGTAACAAAATAAAAACTAAGTTAAAATATAACATAGTTTATTGCTTGTATTTTCCATCATATTGTTTTGATTCCCGTCTTGCGTAACTGGAAAAGCAGCTATTTAAAAATACACGCATTTTCTTGTTTTGTTTCCTGCAGTTTTACTGATTGCCAAGGCTTTTTTGACCACCAATTCACAGTGCTATATAGACTTTATTAACCCTCAGCCTCTGACTATTTTGATTTCTATTTATTATTTCTTTCAAAGTGATATTTAGATTCTGTAATGGAGGGCTCTATTTGAATATATAAAAAGAAAGAGATTTCTAGATACATCAATTGTAACTTTAACAGGCAGAGAGAAATACATTTCCATCAATTTTCAAAAATAATAATATTACAGGAGAGTAATAGGAAATACAATAATAGAAACAGAGTGAAACCACTTGCTAAAAGTCCCTGAAAAGGGGACAGGACAAGGAATATTCAAAACTGTCAGAGTTGGGTGGACCCAAGCCAGGCAAGTTTCAAAACTGGGAGATGATATTTCCATCAGTGCTAATGCACCTTGCAGAGAAGCTCATTATCCTCAGGCCAATACAGCTGCATTGCTCTCGGGTCTCAAGGTATTATATCTCCCCAGCAGTGCATTATTTTTTGTGGACATGCAGCCTTGGTTTGGCTCTAATCCAAGCATTTCTTCATGACACGACATTTTCTGCAATATATACAAGCCCACAGGAAGCCTGTAAATGTGCTATAAAGTTTATTGTACGGGGGGTTGAGGCTTATCCACAAAATCATCCATCTTCTGATGACGTACTTGGTTATTTTATCAGGTACTCAATGTAGGACACAAATATCAGATCAGATGGTAATTTCTTACCACATTTTCTCGATGTAATAATACCCTACAGAAAAAAATAAGGAGAGAAAAACACCTTGTGACCTTGCTCAGTTCCTTGCATATATGTTTGTAAATGGAGAAAAAAAAAATTCTCAATTGAAATAAAAAAACCCTAAAGCAAAGAGAGTGTATAAATGAAGCAGAGGAAAGCATGTCCTCAAGAATTTTGATATAATAGTGGTCTTCTGTCCATGAATGTCTAGATAACTTTGGGAATAAATTTAAAAGCCAACATGGTGCTATAAATGTAGGATGTAAATGTAAGGAAGTAATAATGAAATCTCTGGCAAGACTTCACTTATACTGTGCTCAGTAATACTTACCACATCATAAAAAATCTGGTTTCTTTAAAATGTGGTGAGAAGGAAAGAGAGTTGATCCTAGTAATAAAAGTTATGAGCTGTGAAGACAAGAACAGAAAAGTCCTCATTCTGAAACAGTCACAGAAAAGGCAAATAACTGAGACACAAATAGTAAGTGATGAAAGTAAATTCACAAAAAGAAATATTTTAGATATATGCAGGAGAATTACAGGCATTTCCCCACTTTTACTAATTCTTCTTTACTTTATTTGCTGTGATAAATAACACAACTGTCTGCTTTAAACTGAGAGAATTTTACTGATTAATGCACCTACAGACTACAGAGAGTTTCTGTGCCAGTTCTGCTTCTCACTTGCAAACTGGAGTTTAAGTACAACTTCAGATTTTACAGAAATACCAAATGGCTGAATGCTGGACTGCAAGTGAGCAAATCACTATGAAAAACAAAGCCACATTGCTCACTGTGAGTGCAGAAGAGCACAGATGCCATCAGTAAAGACATCTTCTGAGAAGAACATAAACTAAACTGAAGTCCATTTTTCTTTTTTCTTCTATAAAAGTTATTTGGGAGACAGTTGTGACAGTTTTCTATAAAACACAGGTAGGAGGCCAAATTTTGATTTCCTTGACTTTGGCATGATTTTCTCATTTGGGTATATTTTCATTCCTTCACTTTGATTATATGGCAAGACAGTAGAGAACGCTTGAAAGGTGGGGTTTTTAGAACAAGTAGAAAATTAAGAAGCAATCTCTAGTTTTAAAAAAAGAAAATTATGAACTTGGCTTGTTTTGCAAAAAGGTCATATTCACTCATCTGATGGTGGTAAAAAAAACCAACAAACATCAGAAATCTCAGACATTAAGATATGTTTGGCAAATATAATTTCTAGAGAAAGGAATCAACTACTACATCTGCCTTTTCTCTTTCCTGTCCTCTCTTCACTCCCAGTGATCTTTGTGCCTCATTGTCTCAGAATGTTGCGGGTATTTACACTGCCCACACCCTGTAGCACCAGGAGATGCTCTTTTACTGCTCTTTTACACAGTAGCCGGAGCAGGGAGTTAAACCTCAGCTCTTTAACACTCCAACCTCATGTCCTTGCTAAGCACTTGCTGGAGATGGGGTATGTGCACTGCAATTTTTTTCCACTAGGCCTATGTCATTGGAGTTAAGATATGCTGAGCCTCATTCCGAAGGCTGGGTGTTCCCAGATGTGTGAAAATGTAGCACTCTCACACCACTGTATCCTGTATTTCACAGTCACTAGAAACCCAGGGTCTTTCTGCTGAGTGGAGCATGTGCCTAAGCAAACCTTTTTAATCAGATTCTAAGGGCTGGGGATGATTTCTTACTCAAAAATCGACAGATGTCAAGTCAACACCAACCATTTCAATCTCTCTTGTAGAGGAGATAAATATGCATCTTACACAGGTGGAGAGAGAACATCAAAAGAAAAATAGCATCATGGAAAAAAAAGAAAAGAGGAAAAAAAAGAAAATAGAAAAAAAAAGGCATGATAAGCTAGTTATTGAAAATACCATGGAACCAAAAATAAAACACAGAAACATATTATTTTAGTATGCACTGACAGTAGTGGTGAAACATGAGAATTATGTTCTGCATAGTGTTTTGAAAATAAAAGTATTGACACCATTATGGCAGGAACATTATGAGGGCCTTCTTGTGTTGTAATTTATTCTAAACAAAATGGCTTTTTATTCATCATATTATGCATTTTATTACAAAATAACCCAAACCTAGAGCTCCAAATACTGATATTATTATCAGCAGAAAGTGAATTGCTAAGTTATGTATAAGCAGCCCCTATCCCCCTGCTGATGTGAATAGGGTTAGCTCCATGCAAGGCTTCCAGACTGTCTTATACTACCTTTCTTATTTCTTGCCCCTTAATCATGTGGTATTCACAAAAATCCATCATATTTAATGTTTGTTTTAACCTTTAAACACCTCAATGCCTAAAAAGTCCAAATCTTTGTTGCTGCATTCTCAGAGGTTATTCCAGCGCAAAGATTGTTTCCTTTCCTGGTTTTCTCCTCAGCTCAAATCCTTCCCTGTTTTTAGTTAACAGGGACAGACTCTGCTTCTTCTTTCTCCTATTTTACGCCAGTTCTTTCAGCACATTAATTCTTGTAAGAATGATTTAAGATTTTTTTCGTAGAGTTTGCTACAGCATAATTTCTGTGAGTAGATGTGTACGTGAAACTGAGCACCCCTTTAACAGGAAGGAATATGGGGTCGGCCTCCTGGTTTACCCATCGGGTTATTTTTGAGTGCCATGAATCCTGAATATCTAATCTGGCAGGTCCCCTGTGTGAGGAGCACAGTAACATATTGACCAGGTGGTGTATAAGATGTTGTACAGTTAGAAGCCTCATGAGTCAATGAATGGATTTTTATCAGTATAGTCAGGCTTTGGATTCTGCCTGAAAACTCAGAAGAGAGAGGGAGTGGGTAGACATGAATTTTCCTGCTTGCAGAATTCAGCTGTTGCAGAGAAAGTGCAATTTTTCAAGAACAGAAAGTGTGGGTGCTACTTCAGAAGTACAGCTGCGAGGAGAAAATATGCTGTGAAATACTTATATTAAGATATTTCATGCAAATGATACATGTGGGTCCAGTGTCTGAGAAGCACTGTAGATCTGATTATGTAGAAAATACATGTGAATTGACTTCTTACAGAGCAGTTCCAAATGAACAGCCAAGCTCATGTAAATTAAGACTGTGACAACACCACCCTTATATATGAGTAGCCTTTCCTAATATGGAAAGTAATATTTTACTGTTCCAGATAGATTATTAACTTCAGTTTACATAGTATAGATACAGTACAAGCCTCCCAGTTTCTTCTGTCAATGAAGTCTTCTGTCATGTCCATATTCCTACTCAATGGCAGGGATACAAATGCATACACACACTGAAAATACAAAGTAGTTACCTGAAGTAGCTCAAAATCACAAGTATCCATTCTTTTGTACTATCTAAAGATGTTCCCTCTGAAATGAAAAAGGTCTGAAATGCCACCACTCCTTGCTATTCTAGGGACTGGGAATGTTATTGTACCTACAGCTGCTTGCACACTGCAAAGTTTTTAATGACAATAAGTAAACCCCACTCCTGTGACTGTCTGCACTTCCGAAACTCTCACTGCCAAAATATTTCATGGATTCGAGAACAGATATTTCTCCACATGAATGCAGAACTTCCCAGACATACAAGCAAAATCTACCTCAGTTTCATCATTGTCCATAACTTTACTGTAAAATGTAATAACAAATTTGTGTAATAAATCATTAATATCACGCTCTGGCATTTGATATAAAGGACGGGTTTCCAGTTACATCATTGATGTACTATTTTCTTTTTAATGTTTCAATCTTACTCTTTTTCCTAATACAGTAGGAAGAAATCACAGTTATTTTAGCTAGGTTTCCATTTCAAGCTTCCCTGAGCTCCCTGCACTTAAATTCAATGCCAGCTTTTTTCAAACAAATATATGCTGTTAAAGAAGAGAGCTAAAACTCACAGAGCTGTCAAGTAAGATATCCATTAAGATCGTAAGATGCCAGTGTTCAAACTTCGACATTACAGCATTAAATCTCAAAGGAATTAACTTTGTTAATGAGAAACAAGACAGGAAGGAGTGCATGATGCAGGGGGGTGGGAGACAGGATAAGAATATGGAACAATATGACAGCAAAATAGATAGCACAGATTGAGGTACCACAAGGAATCTGAATTCCTCAGCTAAGACTTGTCAATGAGATTTTTAGCATATGATATGCAGTTTTAATTAAATTATGGCCCAGAGTCAGAGAAGAAAGCCAAAGGCCCAGGTTTTTATTTCATTTTTAGAACAGAGATCTTATCTTCTATAGTATTTCACGAACTTCTAATTAAATATGGATTTATGGTTTCAAAGTACCTGGAAACACAGCAGGACTTTTAGGATTCATGCTTTGCTGGACTCAGAGCAGTGCTGTCAAAGAGTAAAATTCCAATCCTTTTTCATATATTCAGAGAGATGTGGGTAAGGTGTTAGGAAAAAAGTTCAGCTTGAGCACTGTGTGCAAAAAATGTTATTATACTTCACAGCAATAAAGAAAAGTGACACTCTGTGTGCAAACACATTCAACAAAACTTTACTTGTGCTTGCTTATAGTAGCAGGGTGCAATTTCATACAAACCTAATGACTTCTGAGTACTGCCAAAAGTGCTTTTTCAATCTGATGGTTATTTTTTGCTGTGCCTGCCAAATCCTACGGTTTTTGGTAACTCTAATTGCACTTCTTTCACACTCCATAACATTATTTCAAACAAATACATTATCACTTTTATTTAATAAGTATAATATTGCTTTCCCAATAAAAAACATTCTGTAGTTTTGCTCTTGGTGATGATTTATTATTTAATATATTTCAAGTAAGTTTAGAGTGTCTTAAGATAGAAGTGTAGGCTATGAAGGCTGGGTGCAAATGAATATCAGCACCTGGTTTTTTGTGTTCATATAAGAAGGGAGTGTGGAAAACATTAATAAAGTATGTTCAGCTGAGACTCTTTATATTTTGGTGCGTAGGTAACTTCTTCAAGGTCAGTTTCTCCGAAAACTTCTTTGAAATTCTCACACGATGAAGGGTTATGGTGCTTTAGTTAGCAAAGCAATGCTTATAATGACTGAATATATATCTATATTTATAGGTAACTATAAACCATCAAATTCAGGAAGTGAGACCCTAACACAGAACCCTCCGTGACGGATTTACTCAGTAAAACTGAGGATAATATTGCTGTCTTAGAATTGAAGGGGTTTGTGCTTAGGACAAATGTCTGGTGCATGTGTATGATATACTTCCAGAATCATCAGAAATATGGGAGTTTCTTGTGGGGGCAATGTGCTGAAATAATTTGTCAGCAGGATGTATGGCTGTTAAGGTAAGTTAGAAATGGTTCCTATTTTTTTCAACAGTTTCTAAGTGGAGATGCATAGTATATGACAACTTAATTTTGTATCAGTCTGCAGAAATGGCTGTAATTTGAGAATTTCAGAAGCTTAAAATAAAAACAATAATAACAATTTTTAAAAAATTAAAAGTACTAAGACTCATCCCAATATAAATACATTTATTTTCATGGAATACACTGATGTCTTTCTCTGCCTGTAATCTCCTTGTGAAAAGAAAAAAGAATTCAAAATAATATTCCTCAAGGGAGGGTCCTGGTACGAATTCACCAACTGCGAAACTACACCATCACAAGTAAGAGGAGAATCAGTCTTGATGCTCTACTGCAGCTTGTTTTCATTGATTCTTGGAATTTAATCACATTTCAGCTGTTGTTTCTGTGACATGATTTCAAAACCCATTGAATTAAATTGTATTATACCAAGAGACTGATTTTTTTACTGCAACTGCACTCAAAACTCAATTTTTATGTCTTAGAAAGATAGAAGTATTTTCTGGTGTCATCTAGTTTAAATGACTTTTTTTGAATGCTCCTTTGAAAATTAGCCCTGGAAATCTGTTTTGAAATTCAGAATCCATCAAAGTCTCTCTCCTGTGAAATTGCTGTTTCTCCTTGAAGCTTTCCATCCTCAGTGAAAAGGTTTCCATTTGACTTCATTTAACAAGTAACTTGTTGTTAAGTAACTACTAAACTTCATTTAGTAGTAACACTATTTTGCAGAAACACTTTGATTTTTGAAAGTGTAAATTCAGTTTGTAATATTACTAATTAGGCAAAAAATTTCTAATGCAAGCATTAGAACACACTCTGTTAGGGGCTACCCAAACAAGCTGGAACCTTATCCTACACATTCAATCACAAATTCACGGTAGCTTGTGGCTTGAACAACGAATACAAAACTCTCTGTAATTTGTACAGATACACTCTTCAAAATGCAGACTAAGATTTTGAAAGCAAAATAGTTAGAAAGAATTTGTCTAAGTACAGAGCAATAAAAAGTGCACAAATCCTCCACCTTTGATCATTATGTATTTATGAAATAAATTTATAGCTATCTTCTTACTCATGAATTCCCAGCCTACATCTGAGATATGCTATCTTCCTTCAGTAGATATGCATCTGAAATGAACATTTAAACTCACATTCAAGCATTTGTCAGAACAGAAGTCTTAGGCCTCTAACACAAATATGTTCTGGGAATGATATTTGAAAAAAAAATACTGAAGAAAACGAAAAGTTTTTTTCATGTAACTATCCCCAACATTTCTTCTGACAGTTGGGTAATTTATGATCTTTTGTTCTTTAGAAAACCTCTTCAGTCACCAAAGTGTAGACCTTGACAGCCACAAGTGGTCAAGATTAAACCTCTCAAACTCCTTGCCAGTGCTCTGTATTTACTAAGTCTGTACATGAGTCCATTGCAATGTTAGTTTTAACCACTTTCACACTTCAAAAATATGCAATGAGTTAGGAGTGTGAGCGTGGTCAGCTCCTCAGTGTACTCACTGGATCAGCCGTGTAAGGGCATTAGCCTGAAATGTCCCCACAGACTGTAATTATCTTTTCTTGTGCTAATGCCTGTGGAAAATGTCCCTGCAAGTTTTCCTTTTGTCCCTTCGTTCATTTCTTGGGTCCACCTCTTCAAATGGTGCAGGTGAACATAAAGGAAAGTGGTGGACTTGGTGACAATAATGTCTCAGAAAAGCAGAGGTCAAACTTTCCAGTACTTCATGCAATATGCTAAAATCCTCTGCATTTTCTACAACTGAGACCACACAAGCATATATAATTACATTATGTGGATTGACAATGAAAAATTAATTTAAACCAGTGTGCTCTCAGCCATGCAATTTTATAGTAGTCTAATTTTTCTAGGAACTATCCCTAAGGCAACGCTTACATTGCCTAGAAAGAAAAGAGGTTTAAAATATATCAAAAATTTTCAATCCTCTTTATCTGCTACTTCTCCTCCCTAAGAAATTTCATGCCCTCAAAGGCTTTTCCAAACCATATAACCTGGTGTTAAGAGTTTAGTGTATTTAGTCAGGAAATAGAAATTATGTCATTTGATTTATATGATCAGTTATAACACAAAACACAGTTCTAGTATTCACTGTTCAGTCATCAATAGCAATTCATGAGAGAGTAAGAGGATAATACTCAGAATAAAAATTTTGTCCTATAAATTACAAGTACAAAGGTAATTCCAGAATTTTGCTGATTGCACATATTCTATGAGCAAAAAGGAACATTTTCAAAGCTTTGTCATTAATAGTACACAAAGCTGATTTTGCATATTCTTTAAAATTTTCTCCAGTTTCATATATGATAATAGTCTTTCTCAACACAAAATATTTTCCTAGGCTTTAAGAAGAGATCTTTTATTTTATATTCTGCTTTAATAAAAATGTTAAAATAAGCATATTTATTTCTGCAAGCTCAGCGCTTCAAAATACATCATGTAAAGGACAAGCCAAATGTTTTTAGTGTAGTCAGAGCTTCTATGAATTTTTTTCTGCCTTTAAATTTTTTTTCTGATGTATTTGAAATGCTTGTGGAATCTTGTAGCATTTAAGAGTATCTTTTGTTTTGCTTAACAGGAAAGCACATAAGCCTTTATTAAAGATGATTTATCACTATGATAACAATAGATGTTGATTTTCTCTTCTCAGGCTGCTCTGGTTTTTTGTTGTTAGAGAACACTCTAAAGCAGAAGAAAAAAAGTAATGAGAAATGTTCTTGTAAGATGCTTTTGAAGTTGTCTAAAGTTTTTTGTATTAACAGTACTCAGCCATTCACCACTGCTTCTTAGCAAAGCACACCTCTGGAGTATAAATCAAATATAAGAAAAGTGAAACACGTATTCTAGCATAGAGGATGTTTGTTTAGATGCAAGATGCGTAATTTTGGGGGTTTATCTGCATGCACATGCACACATCCAAGCACATTTTTGCTTTGCTCACTCAGCTGACATATCAGTCCACTAGTCATTTCACTAGAGGGGAGCATTTGTCTGTCATTTCCCAAAGTATTTAATGCAAGAGGAATTCCTAACACACCCAATTTTGTCTCCTCGGTTTTGTCTGAGGGTAAAGGGGAGGGTTGGCTTGTAGATAAGATCTCATGAATCACTCTGAGAACTGCACAGCAAAGTCAGATATATTGTATTTCCTAACCTTAGAGCCACTGGGATGAATGTCCTCCTGTACAGCACAGCAATGATTCACTTGTGCACAGGCAGGACTTCAACCACTTGGCCACAGTTACATCCCGGGTACTGAAGAAACCATAAAGTGAGGCAACAGCTTCAAACAAACAGCAAGCACCAGGACGTTTATTATCCATGCTCTCGGTGACTCAGCAGAGAACAAATGTCATGCTGCCTGTGAGCCCCCCAAGGCACATCACCCTTTGTGTTACTTGGAGTCACTTTGGAAGCCACGAGCAAACCCTGTGTATTGACACTTCTTGCTGTGATAGAGCTGCAGTCCCAAGCAGTTCCAGAAGGTCTTCCCTTGCCAGTTGCTGTCCCAAATATCCTTGCATGGTACAGATACTGCACCATGGGACAGATGACTTCTCCACCAGCTCAGGCCTGAAAAACATCAAGCTGTTGCATATCCATTGAAAAATCAAGGGCAAATGAAACTGTTGAGCAGCTCTTAAGAAACTTTGTAAAAAGTTTTCACCTAAAGTCTACCACATACTCTAACCACATTTGACTACAGGTATTTATGAATACAGGAGACTTCTTCTAAACTATGTATTTTTTATTTGCTGAAGTCCCTTTTCTAAGAGTGGGTCTGTGACCTAACTTTTAGGTGACTGTGTTTAGGGAATTATAGAACTAGTTAGGAAATATACTTCACCATGATTAGCTCTAAAACGCAGTGGCCATGGCATTTCAAATATCATGAAAAATCCTGCCGCAGAATTCCTTTTTCATTAGAACATATTGAAAGATACTACTAGTCTAAGATAATAAAAATCTAGTATAACAACAAGATTCATGGGCTGAGGAAGTGCCATATCCCTGAAAATAGCATTTCCTCATTTGAGCACACATGGAGCAATTTGGGTTTTGACAACCTTTGGTGTTTTACCTTTCTGTCCTAAGGCAGGATGGAAAGGTGTTACAAAAATACTGGAATTCTCATGGTATGAAATACTTTATTTATTTTAATAATTATACAAAAAACTTAGAGTCTAAGTTTCTTTCCAAAAATAAGAGTTTTGTAGCAACACTTGAAAAACACCTCCACTCCAATGTTTCTTTAACAGGAATAAAATAAAAGATTGTGATAGAAGAATTGCCATATTTTGGTTTCGTAAGCACCATTAACTCCACCTTAATTTTAGTAACCTGGTGTTTGTTTTGAAAAAGTAAAATGTTTGAACCTTAAAAGGTTGCAAAAGTATTTTTTATCTTGCATTCTTGATTTATCTGGGGTATCCATCTGCATTTCTTGTTCCTGACATTTATGTTATAATTGAAACTCATCTAATTGATTGTAGTTATTCCAAGGTCATTTCCTGTAGTTGCATTCAGTGAAACATGAGCTCCTGAGCCTACTTTAGTGATTAACTTGTATAATTAGTGTTTGTTTGCTGGGGAAAAAAAATTATTATTTCAAATTTTTCCTTATTGGCCACTGGTCAAAGCAGTGATTTTCTTGGAGTGTAAGTCACAATAGTGGTATATTCTCTGGAGAATTGTAAAAAGCACAATATATAGTTTCTGCCATCTAAACACATCTCAACAACACTAATGAGTTTTACTGCTTTTGAAGGACTCAGATCTTTTGTCATGCTGAATGGTATAACTAAATTTTGACTTACGATAGCAGCAATAAAGAAAAGTTTTCCCATTTGCTGTGTGGCTTTCTTCACTAGTTTGTGTGAAATCAGACTCCTAAAGAATTTGTCTTAGATAACTTTGTCCCAATTCACCCTACGACTAAACAAAGCATTGCCTCAGCTTCTAAAGGCATTCAACTCATCAAGGCTCATGTTGTAGGAGACATTTCCCCATGAAAGAGCAGCAGCCCACAGTACCGAGCTGCTGCTTAGAGCTAGACCACCAGTTTGGCTGTAGCTTCTGAAGAAACAGATGCTTGAGCCTCATGCCTGGGGTTCTACAGTCAGCAGTGCTTTTGCTCAAGGACTGAGAGTGTCCCTTTAGTGTTCCTCTCAAACAACACTGAGAGGAACAATCAGTAAAATATCTGCAGAATTCCTAAAGGAAAATAGAAAAGTCATTATTTGGAAATTAACTTCTTGTAGTCTTCTTCTGTTAGAGACAGACTCATACAACTCTTTCAGCGGAAACTGGTGCAGCTTTGGAGAGTTACAACTTTCACCTCTTAACCTCCATCTTCAGAGGAGCAACTATCTCTGTGTTTGGGATATGGCATGCCTAAAAACCCAGATGTGAAACCTTGGGTTTCAAAATAATGGTCATGGAGGCTGAAAATACTTAGATATGTAATGGTAGTTTGCTAAAAAGTGTATTGGAAGGGGTAGAAAAATTTTTTTCCTTCTACCACCCTCTTCTTCTTAAGTAAATGGGAAAAAATCACCTGAAGAATAGGCTACATTCTCGGGGTAGTTTTGTTTGTGCTAACTTTTTGATGAAGCGATTGGAGCTTGTCACCATGGTAAACAAGCAAACAATCTGCTGGGTTGACCTGTGCAGCAGCTCCCGTGTTTTCTTTCCTACTTTGAGTGTCTATTGGACTTTCAGGAAGCAGAGCTGTCTACTTGACAAAAATAAAAGATTAACAGGTACTTAGTGGAATGTGATCTCTTCAGAACTAAACACTAATAGAGGTTGAAGTTAATTGTGCATTTAACTTCTGTTTAATGTCTAACCAGCCAGGGGACTGGGTGTACTCTTGTCATTTCAACAAAATATACAGGGTGACTCATCTAAGCAATGGATTAGCCCTATCTTGGGTCTACACAAAGGTTTACTATTTTCTGCTAAGAAAATATGAGCTGTCAAGGAAGGTAAATGGTCCATACACCTTTTCCTATTGAAAAGCCTTGAGGTAACTGGTGTTTGCAAAACTCTTTGAGAATTAGATATGATGGTCTTGAAATAAAACCTGACAAAAATATTACTTAGGAGCAGCTATCCTAATAATTTTTCTTGACACATCTCATTAATTCCTTTATAATTTCCACTTGGACTTTACTTGATTAAAATTAGCTTGTTCTGCCTCTCTTGCTAAGCCAACCCTCACGACTCAGATATTCCTGATTCTTCAGAATGGATAAACTAATTTTGTTGCTGTATAAGCGAAATATGTCTGAGGACCATGAGCATGAAAGGACATTGAACTTCATTGTCTATTCTTATGAAATCAAATATTGGATTCTCAAGAGATCGTCTTTGTTTTTTAATTTGCATTATCACCAGTTAATTGAAGTCCTAGGTTGCAGAGTTGTTCTTACTGCTTAGGCATGTGGGATATAGCTGTACTAATTCTTTTGTCGTTAAATTTCGCTTTGAGATTGGTGTTCACAAAATACGGTTTGAATAGTCCTTTCCAAATCTAAACAAAAAGTATTTTGCTAATCCCCCAATTTTGTAAATGTCTCATTCAAGTCACTCAGGGATATACCTTCTCCTGTCTTTGCTTTCTGACCCATGACTTAGTATGACATAACTCCTTTTCCTTTTCAAGTATAATTTTTCAGAAGATCATGAGGGACATTAGATGATTAGACTTCACATAACTATCTGTGTTGCTTTTGCTGTAACACTTATGGACCTCAACTTACTGCTGGGTCATTTCAATTCTCTGGGTTAAACCAATGAGAAAACACTGCAAATGTCAATCTTTTTTCTTTTTTTTTCCCTTTTTGTAAAAAATAACCTAAATGGTACTTAGACAATGATAGCTGGAGGGTTATCAAACATTGATACTTTGGTAAATAACTCACATTTTTTTTCTAATGTGAGTATAAGAACTCAATTAAGAACTATAAGTTGAAGCAAAATCATTTCTACTTTTCTTACAATAAGGGGAAAAAAGCAACTACCAATTGCAGGAAGCTGAGCATATTTTGTCTCGTACACAAGCAATCTGAATATTAAGTTTTGATATGTCTTTTTTTCTATTCTATATCAGACCAGTTTTTGTTTCTGCGGAGGTTTATTTCAGCAAGACATGAGTCAATATTTAATATAAAAGTCTGACAGTGTGTTATTGGTATCAGTATTATAAATGTTTGTCTAATGCATTAGGCAAACTATTGCAGAATTTGGTTTCATGTCATATAAGGAGAGAAGAACAGTGCTTGTTGAGACTTTGATCTTATCCTTATCTTAGAAAGAACCTTAGTTCTTTCTGCTTCTCAGAGAATCTGCTGCACAGAAAAGCAATGATCACAAGCTGCTTCTTGGAAAATGCAGAAAATCTTTAAGAGGTTGGGAGAAAAGGTAGTACGTGTTTCTGAACTGTGTTGAAATATCTCCTACGCCTTTTCTCCTCCCTTTACTACGAGGATGTTTTAACCCTCCCTGGTGGTGGGAAATATTTGGAAGGGGAGTTTCTTTGTATACTTAGCAATGCAGGAAAGGTATGAGAGGGGTGTTCCCTGAAAGCAGTGACTCATCCCTTGTCTTGAATACAGGCTTTGTTTACTGTGGAACTACTGAAATAAATACATTTTTATTTAAGCATAAAACTTTCACTATATGTACCTAAAATTAAAAAATCACAAAACTACTTGAAACGATACACCTACTAGTTTCAGGAATGGTCCCCGGTTGTTTTGCACTTTGCCAAGCAGAACCCTTGTTTATGCAGGCTCTGCATGTATTGGCACTTATCCCAAGCCTTAGTAAAATTTACAGTCCTTCTCTGATAACAAAATTCTGAACATTCCTCCTCTGTGCTGGTGGCTGAGGGAGATACCTCTCATTCTGCCCAGCCAGTTAATGGTTAGAGAATTTTTCTCGACTCCCAGAGATGGAATCACTGGTATCTCTGGTTAGCCAGATAATGCTGGATCTCCAGTTTGTTCTCTGATTTTCAGGACTGAATCTAAAGAGTATATTGCTTTGTAATGCCAAGGTTAAGTGTTTTCAGGTAAGCACTTTCACTGTTATTGAAAATGCTCCATTTTATTTAAAATGTAAGACTGCTTGCAGGAGATGTCTCTCTCCAGTCTCTAAGCCATTAAGGTTCTCCCTCAGTCCAATAATAATTTCATTACTCCATACAAGAGGAAGCAGAGTTTGACAAAAGAGTCTTTTTTCTCTCCCCACTGACTATAAAAGGAGTTACCTTTGTCTTCTTAATTCTTCCTGAATTAGTCACCTAATTTAGGCAATGTGAATATTTTGGGTGTTACTGAGGGCTGAGAATTCCAGCTGGTGTCCAAACACCTGAATGTTGATGTGGTAATGTTGGATTTAAGGGCCCACATGACATCTAAGCAATACACGTAAGGGTGTTTCCATGAGAAACTCTTCATTTAGATAAAATTACTGTGATTAAGACTAATGCAAACCAAGATATCTTAACGAAGATCAATCCACATGTTTTAAATTTTTCGTAGGGTTTGTACTGTGTGGGACACATATTAAAAATAATCTTACATATCTTCAGCTGTCTTTACATATCTTTGGGTATACATATCAGGATGCATATCTGTAAGTGTGCGTCCAGTCAGAGAGCTTTTTCTTTAGTAAGCAGATAAAGCCCTAGTGATTTTGTTACCCAGCTTAAGACAGGTGCCTAAAACAACTAGAATAGATTGCACTGGAATTCTTTCGTCCATTGACCACTGAGAGAGTTCAGAAAATTAACAATGTAAGATTTATATTACAGTATAAACTGAGGTTAAGTGAGATGTCTCTTACTGCATATTACACTTTGGAGGTTGCAGTTCCACGATTTAAATTTTAAATAGGACCAATATACATTCTATAAAAACCAACTGATTTTATAGAGGTCAACGTGAAGAGCTTACTGTCCTATAAACATGGGTTACTGGATCTCAAAAATATCACAGACAGGAGCAAAATTGTCTATGACTGTCACAGTCATGGTCTGTGAGGAGAACAGTTTGGAAGGCTGAAAATGTGCACGGTGGAAGAGTGTTCCTTTATAATTTGGAGCTGCAAGCTTGATAAATTTCAGATAAATGATTTAATATTTACAATGAAGTTACACATGAAATGCAAGAATGGTGAAAATATTTTAAATTCTCTCCTGATCTGAATAAGCTTTCCATCATTATGTGGGTCCCAAGAGGAAGACCTGAAAAATCATATTCAATTCCATAATTTAATTTACTAAAAATTTCTTGGAAGGAAAACACTGGAATTATGAGACTAATTTTTAATATGCTGGCATAATAAGCAGTAAATTGACTTGATAAAGAAATATGTTGCCTCCCTCTTTTTAAGCTAGAAATCAGTAGTTTCCTTCTCATTTGTTAAGGTTAAATAATAGCACTGTAAGTGTTCACCCTGTCTAAGTAGACTGATATTTTTCAGGTCAAATAAGTTCTATCACACTGTGATTGGTTCAACCTTCTCTTAAAACTCCATTTTAAGGAATTCAGCCTTAAAAGAACTTACTCTGAATTGAAAACTTAATTTTGTTTTTCTCCCTTGTAGCTTAACAGTTCCATCAGAGCTGTAACTTTGCTCCTTTTATGGCCTTTATGAATAGACTGTTGTTAGCTGGCCGCCAAAGACCCCAATCCAACTTTTTTCAAGCTTCTAGAAAAAAACCCCAATGCAATATTGAGAGTTCCTCTGTTTTGCATAGGAAACCCCATTAATGACTTGGTTCACATATTAAAGTCAGAGTCACAGCATGTCAAATCCTTTATCAGTCACACATCAATTCCCCTCTGAAATCCTCAATTGCATAGCTCAGAGCACAATCCAACAAGAGAAGCTCTGTCATCAAATGCAGTGAATGTTTACTGGAATATACGTGTGCATGTGTGTATTTATATACTTATATATGTATGCTAATTTTAATATTTCCATTATAAACAACAACTTGCCCTATGCCTATTTATAATCATCACAAAATGTTCAGAGATTCAGCTAATAACACATTAGCACTTGGCCAGCTGGAGAATTTGTGACTGCTGCCAATTACTTAGAATTCTTCTAATAAACAATAGTTTCTCCTCCTCTTGAAATATATGGAAATGGGCTATTGTTAAAGTGCTGCTGTTCTGAAATGGCACCTGGGCTTGCTGTTACGTGGAACACTGCATTCCAGGCAAGGAACAAAGCTACATGGAACTCCGTGTCCCAACCTATTCTCTGCAGAGCCTGTGAGTCTATCCAAGAAATAAAAAGGGGGGAGAGAAATGTGACAGGGCAGTTATCTTCATTGCTTTCATTTGGACCATGTTTACCTGTTACTTACTTCCCCATAGTACCAAAAGATTGAGCAGGGTTTGTGAAACACTGAAAATGCTATTTTTTAACCATTATTCATAGGATCTACATATACATTAATACAACAAGAACTTGCCCCAAGGGCTCAGTAGTCTCTGTGCTAACAACTTAACACATTCCTGAGGTCACTCAATTTATGCCTTCCAGTCACCAGCTTTTTTCCAGTTTCCCTTCTACTGTATTCAGCAATTGGGACAATCCATAGATTTCGATTCTGCAAGTCATGAGCTGGCAAATGGGATTTTAGTCCTAAATTTCCTCGTAAATCTCTCCTAAATTCATGAAACATTCAGTTTTATAGTCAGTAGAAAGGCGAGTTCTGGCAAACCAGAATGCTGTTGCTGTGGTATGAAGAGCAAAGCAGAACTTTAAAGATATTTATTCAGGCAAGCAAAGGATTATTTTTCTTTAGTTCTCACTGAAAAATAAATTTCAAATTTCTATTCCGTTTCAGCAAGTGTTTTTGATGGTGGGAGAACCTCAACTTTCCCATTGCTCCATTAAGTTTTATGATCACATTTAATCACAAGATGCATCCCTAAGGACAAATACAGTGGACAGAAACTACAGAAGCCAATATATTGGTCTGAGTTCTTCTCTAGCTGTCTACAGGTAAACACCTATCACAACAAAACTCCATTTTATAAAATACATATTAAACTTCTTCAGGCATAAATCCATTCAGACACACTAATATTCAGTTGCAGAACCAGTACTGTGGTCCATGAGGCTGAAATGTCTTATAAAGGATTTGTGTAAATTACTTCTCCAATGTATAGATTTTTTAGGATTTGGATTTTGGTTGAACGTGTGTGCTTGCAAGATGTTTATATTCCTAATGTCTTTGTAGTGGGAGCTCAAGTTTTGATTCAATTTCCACATGTGACTCTGGAAAAGTTCACCAGGAAAATGGTCACAGCACCAAGCCTACAAGTGTTTGGGCAATACTTTCAGGCACATGGTGGCATTCTTGGGGCTGCCCTGTGCAGGGCCAGGACTGGGACTTTGATTATCCTTGTGGGTGTCTTCCAGCTCAGCATACTCTATGATGTGTTTGGAATTGCTCCAGAAGAATGTTTTGACTCAAGCCCACTTCTAGAACATCCTAATTAAAACGAATATATCTTCTTATAACACATATCTGAAGACTTTTGGGAGTCCTAGAAAACCCTTCTCAGCATTTTACCCATGTTCAGAGGTACCCATTATGTTCACTGCAACTGGCGCATTAGATGAGCATGACAGCATTTCTTTCTCCAACCTCTGTGTTTAAAACAACAACAACAACAACAAAACAACAACCAAATTGTCCTGAGGTACTGTAACATGCCATTTTTTTCCTGGAAAAAAACCATAAGTCCGATCAAGGCCAATTAAAGAGATTAGAGTTAAATTATTTACGTGCTGTAATAAAAAAGTCTGCTACAGTCAGTGTTCTGATCTGTTTATCTGCAATGCTTTCCCATAAATGTCTTCTGCCAAAACTGGAATGACCTCCAAGGCAGGGTGCTTAACTTGACTGTATTCTTGCTTCTATTTTAATTAGACTTTAAATGGTAAATATTTACTAATTGCCCTCTGGGTAAATAATTAAGAAATCTTGAACTGTTTTGCTGGAGTTCATCTGGCAACACTTTCAGATCACAATCTAGACGGGTTTACCTTAATTAAATGTCTTCTTCCTGTATCATTTTTAGGCAGAAGTTTCTGAGATGTGCAGATTAGAAGTGTGTGGAAGGAATAGACCTATAGCAAGGTCTCAGACATGCCTGCCTCTCCACATCACCAGCTCCAGTGGGAGTCTGGTTTCAAGTATTCCTGTTTTATTGTACCTGTAGACTCCTCATCGCATCGCAGTGGGCACCACTATGACCTTCAATTTAACTTCCTCTACGGCCTCCGTTACTAATGTCAGGGAATCTTGCGGGGTGATGGCCAGGGAGCTGGGCACCACGTGGGACTCCCGACCCCTGTCAGGAGCAGTGTGGCCAAGGAACACTGGGGACAGCCCCAGCCCTGGCATTGGGGACAGCCCCAGCCCTGGCACGGGGCACCTCCCTGAACAGCGGGAGGGACCAGGCTGGGGGTGGGCTGCGGGGCTGGATGCCATCAGCAGGGGCTGACAGCCCGGGGGGACTGACACAGCTCCTGGGTCATGGCAGGGTGCACTTGCTCCCAAGGAACT
The DNA here is from genome assembly GCA_013398955.1 of Callaeas wilsoni. NCBI lineage: Eukaryota > Metazoa > Chordata > Aves > Passeriformes > Callaeidae > Callaeas > Callaeas wilsoni. The sequence goes on along the minus strand of VWPU01017834.1, from coordinate 131,611 downwards.
GGGCAAGGACAGGGAGCCCGTGGTGCCCTCAGCCACGACAATTAACAGCAAAGCTGGGCTATCACACACGGCAGCCACCTGTAACCTGTCGGTTTTCGTTTTCTTCCACCTTGTCCAGGTCTGGGCAGATTTTTCCCGTGATGAGCGTGGTCAGATTCCTACGTGAAAATCTGTTCTCTCACCAAGTGCAGAGTCTTTTCAGGCTGTCAGGAGAAGCAGATCTCCTCAAAGAAAAGACCACAGTATATTTTTGTTTCAGTGCCATATATTACAGCAATGGTAGCAGCTGAACAAAAAAAAAATTAAACCAAAGAGTATTTTAAAGGAGTAAATAAATGCTTAAAACAGCCAGTAGATGGTCATTGTGCTTGTTCCACAATTATTCAATGAAAAAGCATAGCTGTACTGTACGGAGTTTAATGAACTGATTTGCTCAACAAGAATTTTCCTTTAAAAGGGAATTGTGAGGTTGATTAAAGTTCAGGCTAGAAGTAAATTCTTTTAATGTCAGGTTAAATCAATAAGACTTTCACATCTGGAATATTGCCTTCGTTATAGTCATAGTCTCTCTTAAAATTTCAAGTGCCAGTTTATTAGATATGCAAGGAAGAATGAAAAGAAGGATTGTTTAGTTGAAAGAAGAAATCAACAAAAGTAAAAAAAATAGAGATATGCAATGAATAATTGGAGAATGTTACTGAGGAAGCATTATAACCCTCTGTCAGGTCTTATTTATAGAATTTCAAAGCAATAAGTCATTAACATATAACAGGAAAAACCATAAACCAGAAAAGATTGTATTAAAAACCCATCTACCTATGTTTCATGGCATACCACAGATAATAATCTAGAAGTTGCAGAAAATAAACTCTCCTGGTGTTTAAACTATCTTTTAAATGTGTAGCATGGAACTGTTTACAGTCAGTTATGATTGTAATGGATGCATGGTTGAATGAATGTTACTAGAGAGTGATCCAAGCTAACAGAAAGTTGTACATCACTTCAGTGATTTGGGGCATTTCACAAAGAGTTTGAAGTTCTAAGATGCTTTCCTCCTTGAATCATGCCTATTTTTTCTTTGGTCAAGTATTAAATGAAAAAGAAGGGGGGGAAGTAACAAAGCAAGCAGTACCAGTTAGATAGCTCTTTAATTTTATCCTACACTTATATATAATATAAAATCATAGTAACCCTATGTTACACTTCAGGGATCTCTTTTTGTCTCAGAACAGAAACACTAGACAATATCTGATGTATCCCAGTATGAAAGACGTGCTATTAAATTAACAGTATCTGCAATGGGATCCAGTGACACTGAAAAGAAAGATGAGAAAAAAGATGACAAGCCTTGTCAGGCCTTCACTAGTGACAAGGGCTTTCTTTTCCTGATGAGCTGAAGACATAAAAAATATGCTAGTGAAGACATTTTCAGCATGATTTTATTAATACATTGAAATGATTGATCAGAGAACAGAATAATGTGCTAAAGTGTATTAGAGTCAAGAAGAAATTTTATGATCATTTTCCATCCCAATATTTGTTAAATGCAGATGCAAATAAAATCCATATTAAATTATTACAAAATTGTTCCAGTATAACCTGTCTTCTGGTAATTTTGGTAGTAGTGCTGGGATTTTGGGGGCAAGGGAGTTAGAGTTTCCTTTCCTAGAAGCATAAAAGAACCAGCAACCAAAACCAGTGTTTGATTGGCAAAAATGCGTGGAAAGGGATAATTTCTCTCTTGACACATCCACAATTTAAGCAGACATCTGGGTGGGAGGAAAAGAAAGGAGGCACTAAAGAGGGTCACAAAACAGGTCAGTGGCAAATCTGCGAAGAGAAGCCAAGCATCATGTCATCAGCCCTAAGGCCTCTAGGCAAGAACAGCTTACTTGGGAAATTTCATTGATACCTACATGCTTTTTATCAAAATCCACTCAACTGAAATAATATTTTGCTCTAATTCTCTTCGGCCAATCAGGCATGCCAAGATAGTTCATGGCTTGAAACTGTAATACAGTGCTGCAGCTGCCTCCAAAAACACCAGAAAAAATGAATATATGTTGGGAAGAGTGGGGGCTGTTAGAGTTCTCCTGTGGGAATATGAAAGATGTTGCAAGACCACAACTTCTCCCGTGACTGCTGATCCTGTCTGTAATCTGATCTTTGAGTAACCTTACCTTCAGCTGCACTGTCTCTAATTATTCATGCCCCTCCCTGAGATTTTAAAGTCTTGGTTTAGACAGGTGATCATGTCATCAATAGCCAAAGAAACACAACTGTGGCAACCCGGGCAGAGTTTGGGTTAGTTTTCATTAAACAAACCATTGCATGCCTTATGGCAGGGAAATGGGGCTTTTTTCCTTATCGGACTTCCTCCAATATTTCTAAATGGCTCAAGACAAAAACTTGCAGATCAGAGTGCGTGGGAAATTCGTGTTGAAGTCAGTGTGTGATTTGCATACGATTGTTACATGACCCAATAAGTGTGCAATCTACTTGTGTTCTGGTTTTCATTAGGTACGGACAGCCTGTTTCCAAAATAAATAGCAGTTCCAGTGACAGAGGTCTTTATCCATCCAGAGCAAAACTCAAGCCAAGGTTTCAAATGTGTTTTATGTCTTTGCTTTTACCTTTTGGATTTCTTGCTAGTCAAAAATAGAAGTGCCATATTTTATGTGTTGTGTACTTCCAACTGTGTCCCAAAAGGTGAAATCACAAGGAAGTCTGTTCATTAATGGGTTTTTCTGTTTGATTTTTTGATTCAATAAATAGGTTATCTGGTCACCTGACATACATTCTTTAAACCTTGATACACTAACCTGCTGTACCTACTCCTACAAAATGAATATAAATTTATAGGAAAAGTGTGGTATTTTCTCAAGCTATTGTAATAGAAGATCTCATTCCAAGTCTTAAATTCAAGGTGCTACCCATACTGTTCTATAGAGCATGAATCAGTAAATATTTTCAGTTACTATCCATCAGTTGTTTCTTATGCAACAATTTTATACAGGATGTGGTTTGCAGACGAATTTTATTACACATATGTTCTAAGCATATTGTAACTTATATGTTATTTGTTTCTCTTGTTAAAACACAGTTTCATTGACCAAAAGTTTCAATGAAAGTAGGATTTTTTTATTTTCATGTATATTTTGCAAATTTTTATTCTTTCACTTGCCTTGCTTGTTCTGAAGTTGGCATAGTTAAAAGTACTGGAAAAGGAATTATAGATTGAGCAGTAATGTCAGTAAAGGTCTACATTATTTTAATTAAAATAATGTAGATTCTTTCATTTTCAAGAACCTCAGAGTAATACATGCTCTTTATATATTTACATTTTGACAGTACTGTTCTCATCAAAGCCTGTGTTGATATTTTCCTTGATGTCAAAAAGCGCAGTGTTTGTTTTCAAGACTCCCAAATTATTAAGTGTGTGGGAGAGAGAGAGGTGAACAAGGAAGAGCAGGCTTAAGTAGACATATTTGCAGTTGGAGGATTGGAAGTGCATCATGAGAATTTTTTCCTGTACTAAATGGCCTATTACAGAGGCTTAAAAATGAATTTGAGAAAAAGGTGAGCGCTGGGTAATCCTCTTTTCCTGCACTCTTGCAATTCCTGGGAATCAGCAGCTAAATGCGTTCCTGACCCAAAGACTTTATCTACATTCTTATTTTAATATGCACTAATGGATGTGTTCAACGCTAAATAGTGCAGTTCATTCTTGAACACGTGACACTGTTCTCCATGATAATAATCTGTAGCAACGCACTCCAGTGTGCAGTAATGCAGCAGGTAGAAGTACTCTTTTTCTCGGGGGGGGGGGGGGGGGATGGTTTATTTTGAAGAGTCGAATCTTGCAGAAAAACCCCAGTATGTACTCCTTTGCAATGGTACTATAAGTTGTACCTCTGGAACTTACCTTTATATCATAATTTTTATGCTGTTTGTAAGATTTGAAGCAAAGAGTAGAGCACAAGATGAAAATGGTGTGTATTGGGTTTCGTTTGCCCAGACCAGCCCTCACAGTGCTTGGTAGTGGCAGCAGAAAGGGCTGTAACACCCCAGTGAGCTGGCTACGGCTGAGCGGTGCTTCCACGGCGTCGGGGCTGCCTTCCAGCATCCCCGCTCACCAGCGGCCGGCGGGTGGGCGAGACCTTAGGAGGGGACACAGCCAGGACAGCTGGCCCCAGCTGACCACAGGGATATTCCAACCCATATGACATCAGCCCAGCAATAAATGCTATGAGAAAGGAGGAGCCCCAGGGGGTATTTGTTATTATATTTGTGTTCTGGTGAAACTGCTACCTGTACTGAAGCCCTGCTTCCTGCAAGTGGCCGAACATTGCCTGCTGATGGGAAGTAGAGAATAAAAATCTTTTGTTTTCTGTGCTTCCACTTTCAGCCTTTAATTTTGCTTTATCAAACTGCATTTATCTAGACCCTTAAGCTTTTCTCCATCTTTTCTACCCATACCCCCATCCTGTTGAGAAGGGGAGTGACAGAGTGGAGTGGTGGGGCCATGGTATCGAGGCATGGTAAACCCATCATATGGCAACATAACCTTACTGTGGCTTCTGTCATGAATATTAAAAATAGAGAAAGCTGGCTCAGAGTTCAAAACTGCCAGGTAAAACCAGAAAAAGACAAACCATACCAGTAGCATGTGATCTATGTTAGTTTTAAGTGAGTTCTATTCGGTAAATCAGTTAATAGGAGATAATATGGCAGTGCATTGCCTGTGAAAACACAATTTAACCTCTCAGTTCACTGACAGGAAAGAACTTAAGATACATTCCTACTATAATAGTGTACAATTAGAATAATTTTTAAGTTAATGGCTACTGCTCAGAGACACCTCAAAAACACCATCTTTATTTTTCACTGTGCTTAAATCTATATTCCTATTGACTCGTTTTGCAGATGTGGAAGAAAATGAAAAGATAGATTGAAATCCTTGGTTACTGTCTGATTAATGCTGGCAGAGTTCTTTCTTTTGTTTAGGCCATTAAATGCTCTCTTAGTGGGTTAAGGTGTCAGAACAGATTGAACATCTGACTTTCCTTTTAGTTCTTTGAATGTCGCCTTCTGATATAAATCCAAACCAGCTTCACTAAAGTATCTTGAAAATACAATCCCATCCTTTGTGTATATATACACCTGTTTCTAATGGTCAAGTTCTGATTTTTTTTATATACTATTCTTGAGCAAAATCCTCCTTTCCATATTACTCATTGAGTTGCTCAGTTGCTTTCCATCTGTTGCAAGATGGTTGCAATTCTACGGTGTTCTCTATTTGTAGAAGGTAGAGCTGATTGAGCCGATAGAATTCAGCAACCTAAATATATACTATGATAAGTAGCATAGTCATATCTCTCATAACTAACAAAAGGGTTGCATAGAAAAAAATTAATTAGTTACAGATTAAATTTTTTGTATGTTGTTTTTTATTTCTTCTAATGATATTAAATTTGCTAATTAGTCATAAATTTACCTCTCAGAGAACATGTCAAAAACTAAAAAACTGGTAGCGTGAACACATTTAGCCTATACTTTTATCCTAATAGCCCTGTTTAATACAAATTTGAGGTTAGAACAAATGGCACCATCCTACAGATGTAGCTCTAACACAGTATGTGGTTTATGCTGAGCCATTAGAGCTATTAAAGCACATTAACACTAAGTAGTGTAATAACATGAACTGTGCCTCCTGCATTACTGAAATGCTTCTCTCCTTAGTACTTTTATTGTGGAATTCTGTATGATTTATTACTGCGCACCTGAGATAATTTCAGTATTGCACATTTGATCATTTTGGTCTTGATTGGGTTAGTCATAAGTCTCTGAAGGAAATTTGGGTTGATTAAATAGCTATCTCAGACTGAACAGGTGAGTTCATCTGAATTATGGAAGCATCCACTACCACTTTACCAAATTGCAATCTGAATACATACCCTATTATTGCTGTACTGAGTGCTTTTAGATGAATAATTTGGAAAAAAATGGAATACTTGTAAGTGATTAGCTTCTTTTCTTCACATGTATTTTGTGGTTTGTTTTTCAGTTGCTTTTTTTAAGAGATGTCATGACTTATGCCAATATCATTGAGTGACAGAGCGACCTTAATGAAAAACAAGTGAGTTGATATAATTTCCCTAAAGGAGCTTAGCAGAGAAGTGACAGCATCAAAATGAGATTTTCTTGTTTCAGTCCAATCCCTTTTCAGCACAGTATCTGTTGTTTCCAGTGTTGTATCTGACCCTTGTATAGTTGAGCTTTATGATAAAGTTGAAGAGTTAAAGTTTTTTATTGGGAATTTGGTGTTTTTTCCTGAAGTATTGATGAATGTCTCAGATAAAATACTGACAAATAACAGTATATTACACCTGACCAATGGAAAAACTTTTCACCTGTAAAAGTATTGGTGTTTTCTTTTTCCTTAACTCATGAAATAAAGTCCAGCTGTAACAACAATGTAGAGTGTATGTTCTTATTTTATCATAAAATAATTACATTTAAAAATGTAAAAGTAATTAAATGGACAAGATTCAGGTACTTTCTCTTTCAGCACTGGGCTGCACTCAAAAACCAGAGAGCAAAATGATTCTTAGCCATCTGACATTCAGTGCTGATGATAAAACTCCCCATGAAAGATTTCTTTTTAAAAGTCTAGAAATAATGTTCCTTCTAATATATCTTAGGCTACCGTGCCAACCTTTGGGTGCATACTGTACACTATTGATTTAATTGAGACCACAAAGGGAAACAGACTTCCTTTTGCCCAGACTTTGCTCACCTAAAGACAGCAAAAGAACCGTGTTTTAAATAATGATATAACACATTACAAAAAGGAGCTATACTTTATCTACCTCTTCTGTTTGTCAAGAGGGAATTTCCTCTCTGTAATTCACAGGGTGAGCAAGTTCCTTGCAATGCTGTTGTTTACGTTGAATTCATTAATTCATTGACAAAGACTTGTGTTAAAATTCTGATGCTCTAAATATATTAGATTTGTGTCATACCTTAAAGATATGAATAGCTAAGTATAGTATTAAAGAGAAAAGAAAATGTAATCCAAAAAGAGCTTACCAATAGTAGATCTTGACAGGCATTTTCTGATTAAAAAAAAAAAAAAAAGAAGAAAAACCTCAAAACCAACCAAACAAAAAAAAATCAATCCCCAACCAAACAAAAAAATCCAATTTCTTCTTTACCTGATGAATGAAGCAGTTCTCTTCTACCAAAACTTTTGTCAATGATTCAGATGTGTCACATAAAAACCTATTAACTGATCTGAAGAATACACAATTTGAAGAAGAAATATAAGATAGGTGGGGAAATAAGAAAAAAGGAAATGGCACTGGGGGTTGTTGAAAAGGGAAGCATAAAGTTGGAGAGTAGAGACTGAGTTCCTCAAGGATCAAATTTTGGTTTCATTAATTATTTCACATAGATATTAAAAGCATCCTGAGGAAAGTCAATAGTGTCATAAAGCTGGGAGCAGTTTCAGCACCAGGGAGAACTGAGACTATATATGCAGAACATGCCAGACAACCCTGAAGACTCATGCAAAATGCTAGGTCATGCACTTGGCAGGATTTTATGTTACTTCCTATATGCTGAATATAAATGAGAAAGAGGAGGACGGGTTAATGACAAGATGTGGCTGTGAAATACGACATAGCTATGAAAGAGGCAAATGCTGAATTGTCTCTAGGATGACACTTGGAAGCTTTTAAGGCATCTTTAGGGTGGGGGAACTGTTCTCTTTCGTGATTACAGAAAGAAAAATATTAATGCTAACTTTAAAGGATTTTGTGAGACTTCACCGGAATTACTCTTTTTCTATTCTGGTTATGCATAGAATATATGTGGAAGAATAAAGAAGTCCATCTGAATCTTGCATTTGTGGTCTGCTTGTGCTATTTGATCAGAGGTGAAAAACGTCTACAAGATAACTAGTATAGCCTAACCTACTTGATTATGTACAGAAAAAAAAAGCTTTTTATCATGTTTTTTAAAGGTGAGATGCAAATAAGGAATAATTCAAGTTGGTGGTGCAATAGGAAGTGGAAATAAGTATGGATATATTTTATAGTAGAAACTAGAATGAGATCCACATCCACCACAACAACTGACTAACCGATGTCTCTTTAGCTGCATGCAAGTGATAAGTGATTCAAGTGCAGCTTTCTGCTGGGGCTATAAAACATGACCTGCAACAAGGCCATTCTGGTTAATGGCTGCTTAATACTCCAATTCTCTGATTGCCCATTCCTGGAAGACAGCAGCAACCAAGGGTCCACCACTGCAACGATCTCACAGTGTTCCCAGCCAAGCTCCAGCTCACCAATCAGAGCTGGTTTGCTCTGTGAACAGGCTTGGAATATCTTCCCTCTAAAGGTTTCTGGGGAATGTGGGGCACGAGAGCTGTGACAAAGTCACAGTCTTAAAGCCAGGAAGTCTTATGTCCTTTGGGATCTAATGTGGTGAAATTACACAAATATAATACACAAACGTCACCTGGTACACAGTTAAGTTGTGGTTTTCTGTCCCTCAGCAGAGGTGTTTCTGACTGCAAGCGTGACTGAAACTGCTAATTAATGAAAGAGGAAAAATTAGCTTTGTGGAGTTCTGACTCGTTTCAGGCATAGAGAGGATATCATGTGACAAGGATGCACATGCAGGAAGGGCAGCTTCCAACATGCTATTTGAAGTGAAGTAATTCTTTAAACAAACTATACTTAAGCGCATAAGAGCTGGAGTGTTAAACCAGGCTTTAGAATTCTAATAACATAATAAACCGATTCATAAAGGATTGATAACAACATGTGAAGAGGACTTTGCATCTTTCTTATTTGATCTACTGAATTACTTGACCCTTCTACATATCACCTGCTGTCTATATATTTCTTATCTGTGCTTGCTTCCTCTTCCTTATTCTATCAATAACCAAGCTAAATGACAGCTCTGGTGTACAATCAAATTTGTTGTTAAAAGAATCTTATTGAAAGCCCTTGTTGATACTAGGGACCTTCTGTGGAAGGCTGGACACCTAACTTTTAAATGACTAAACATAACTCTTACCCTTAAAGACTGTCAGGGATGTTTGTATTCTGGAAGTAGCAAAGCAAACAATGAAAGGAAAGAGGAGGTGAAGAAAAATACCATTTAAGTCACTGGGATACTGTTTTAAAATGGTCTATGTGTATATAAATATATTTTACTTTTAATTTTTCCAATATAGTCTAACTTTTAAACAGTTTTTTTCTTTTCCTTAGATGCAATGGAACACTGCATTATATTTTTATCCTCTAAATGTAGAAGAAGGAAAAGAAAAAAGTGATGAATATCTGCCAACAGCTACACTTACTTTTAACGACCAAACCAAAACCTATGAAATAGTAAAAAGCCTTGTAAAACAAACAAATAAACAGATAGAAATACATAATTTCAAAGTATTCTGCTTTGAGCTGTTCTACATCACATTAAAAAGACTCCTATCTGTCCTGACCTCACTAGCCTGCCAGTCACTGAATGCAGTCCATGATAACTTTTTGTACATTTTGAAGAATGATCATTCTCAGTCCATGGATTTTAAACTTCATCATCTATTATAAATTTTATTCACTCTCCACGTTCATCTTAACCACGTTTTAGAGTAATCTGGCCTACTAATCTCACCCACAGCCAACCCAAAGTTAATAAAAACCCATTATTTATTGCAGCAATAAGGTGGGGGAAGAGCAGCAGGCAGAATTAGCAATATAGCAAGACCTTGTGTCCCTTCTACTTTCTAGTGTTGCACCTGGGGCAGGAGACGAAACCGAGGGACACAGGACATGATCTGAGCTGTCTCACAGAAAACTGTGAGACAATTTACCCCCAAAAAAAGAGGAAACCCTATAACTACGTAGCCCAAGAAAATTTGACTCGGCTGAATACTACTAATTGCTGAAATGCTTGTTGTCTTGTAACTGCAGCATAACACACAGCCTAGACAAAGTTTCGATGCCTAAAAAGCAGTAATGCAGCAAAAAAAAGGAGGAAAAATAGTTTTCTTGTAGTTGTAAAAAGTGTCCTTTGCATTTGGTAGACTGTCAAATCTGGCAAATTTACCTTAAAGAAAATGTCTTTAATACCTGCACAAACTGCAATAAATACAAGTGAGATGTCGTTGGAGAAGGAGGAAAAGCACATTTGCCAACTATTTCATTTTCTCCCCATCCACTCTTCATAAGTGAAAAAAGCTAATATCTTGAAAGCTTATGAGCTGAATGTCTGTATCCCATCATGAATACTGTTATTGATTCTGCTCAGAGGCAAAGTGAGTGAGGCAAAGCAAGTGAAGCAAAGCAAGGATTGGAATGTAAAACAGGTGAAATAGCTTTTGACATCTACTTCACAGTTTATTTTACACTGCTTCAAAAGTAGCTGGATTTCCAATGCCATTAGTGCTGTTTAGATGAACGGGCATTGCAACAGGAGATGGAATTCTCTGATGACAAATACAAGGTAGTGAACATGGGAAGAAATAATTTGAACTGCTTACACACATTACTAGGTTTTAAATTAACTGTGAGCAATTACTCTGGAAAAAAATGGGGATCACAGTTGAAATTTCTGGCCAATGAACTGCAGGTAATAAAAAAAAAGGAAGTAAAATGTTGATATATATCAGAAATTAAATAGAAAATAATTTATCTACATGCTTATGTATTTTTATTTTTCCTAGTCACCATGGTATTTGTGAATCTTTTATGCAATGTCATTAATATTGAGAAATATCTGTGAAATAAAATGAGGCTTCTGATGTTTATCATGTGCCTGGGCTTCAGATGTTTGTATGTGTTTGTGTTAGTGCTTATTCACATGCACATTATCCTTCTCTCACAGTTATTTTACAATGAAATAAGGGATAAAAATATCAGTCTTTGGTTAATATGCCAGATGTTGTGATGATACTATATAACATGGGCGTATGTCTGAGTGTTATTTGACCGGTATATGTTTACACAAAAAAAGAAATAGTTTTCCAAAGCAGCAAGCCTGTTGCAGGAGATAACCTGGTTACCTGCATTTTCCTTGAAGTTATTAAATAATAGAATGCTGATAGATTTAGGGCAGCACGCACTATCAAGATACCTTTGTTGCATTTTTAAATATATCAGTTCTCTTTTATTTAGAACTCACATCGCTTTCTTTTTCTTGTTATTCCTTCACATATAAGAGCGACTAATTTTGTGCTTTGGCTGTGCTTATGATTCTGAAAGTTTCCTGCCAACTGAATCCCATTAACTTTCACAACATTGCTTCTGTGTATGATAGTGTAACTTGCATCAACATTAGTTCTTAAATTCAACTGACACTATTACTTTGAATTAAATACAATTAGGGAAACTCCAGTAGTACTGTTTTTCTAGCAGAAATTATTCTGAAATACATGAATAAGAATGTTCACGGGAATTGTCCTTTTCAATGATGCATATGGATAAATTCTGATTATAGTGAGAGATCTACACTGTCAAAAGGTAAAACTGATTTGGTTTTCACTTTTATTCAGGACATTTCTTTAACTCCTTTGACTAATTTTCTATAATACTTTACTAGTTTACATTATTTACAAGTGAAATATAGTTGCAAGCATTATAAAATATTTAAATATTGTTTGAAATAAGTATCTATTTGACCTCAAAACAGAGTTTCAAGAAGAATACTTCTCAGGCAATTTGGTCCTGGGGATGAGGAAAAAGGACACTCTGAGCTGGAACAGCTCTGAATTCCACCATGGAAATTAGTCTTTATTCTCCCTCTATTTTTCTCGGTAAGTTTTGTGTACAAAATGCTGAGAGATTTAAATTATGCGTTGGTTGTTTGTTGTGACTTTAAGGGCAAAAGACAACTAAATGCCCATAATTTTTTAAAAGAGGAAGACAAAAGAAGACTTAGACAAGAATCAATACTGTAGATATAGTCTGTATTACAGAGTACAGTATTTGCACATTTGGGAAACATGAAGTGACATATTTCTTGCAACTCAAGATGTTTCCTTTTTAAGCAAGTCTTGAATTTTCTTGAGCTACCTTAAATTATCAGTCTAGTAAAACGGTCTCTATGGAGATATTCATGTTACAGCATTCTCTGCCTTTGTGTTTCCCCATACTTTAAATAACAGGATTTAGGGTTTTATGTGTTTAATAAAAAGAAGAAAGAGAACATTTATTAAATGAAGATAACCCAATATGGATTAAGGACTGAAAAGGACACTCTGTGTCATCAAGTCCAGTTCCTAGTTATACAATTATGTTCATAATGGTAAATAAAATATGACCAGAACTGTTCTTTGTTGCTAGCATCACGTGACAATGACTCATTCATGTTTATTTCATGCTTTTTCTTATTCTCCAAGATAGAATGCGCATGAGGAATGGTCCTCGGTTGATGCAAGCTCATTGACTGTCCTAGGAAATATTAAGGAATTCCTAGAAGGTCTCTGCCAAAAAGAATGCTTGGGATCACTTTTAGAGTGTAGACAACTGAGTTCCCGTGCTCAAGAGTATTTCTTCACTAGTGTAGGTGTAATTAATACCTTTATAAGTTGATTTAACTGTATTAGAACTACTAACTTTTTTGCTCTTCTTAGGTCTGTTGTGAGGCTGTTCTGGAAATTTTCTTCTTCAGTCAATAAAAATCTATGTCTAATCTCCATTATAAATTTCTTCATATCTAGATTATATACCTTAGTTCTTTTTAATAGTGCTATAAAATAGTATATTAGGCTATAATCTGTTTCATCAAACTCCTGATTTATGTGAAACAAAAGGAAAAACAAGATAACAAATTCAGTCAAGATGTTCTGAATTAAATATTTGATCAAGGTTTCTGCCAAATTTTCTTGTAAATCTACTTAGTAATAGTGAAAAGGTTGTTTTGTATCATAATGATCAAGCAGAGTACATTATTGAACCCTGTGGGCTTTGTTGGACTTGTGGACCCTAAGGACATAACGAAGAATGATGAAGTTATGTTAACGGTTTAATAAGGAAATCTATTTAGCAAATCTCCTCATGCAATAGTTTCACAATAAATTATCATCCTCTTTTATTTTGAATGGCTTTGGACTCAAAATTATTGATCATGAGCGCACAGAGGATTTATAAGGATTTCAAAGTCATAGCACTGAGTGGCTGATTCTTAGCCTGAGTGTTCATTGCTCATTAGAATATCCCAATCAACATCAGTGGGAAGTTGATGTGATTAAATGCCCCTCGGTATGGAGAATCTTGTCTGGTGCAACTTTCCCAGCAATTCATTACAGTCAATTTAAAATTGTATGAAAAAGGCACAAACCCTCAGCCTGAAAAGAAATGTTTTATTAATATAAATTTACAATGTTAATGTAAATTTAATACAAACTGATCATATTTTGGTGAAACAGCTTATCCTCCCTCGTATATTATATTCATCTCTCAGCCTCTACTGAAAACACACTTTTTTGCTATGTGTTCTGGCTGTTCCATCTTCTGTAATATGACAAAAATCTGAATAGGGCATATGTGCATATTCATGCACATCTATGGCCCTTCATTGGTGTCTGGGTTAAGAAAATTAAGTGCACAAAACTGAAAATCAGTCAGAGTCTGTTCTGATGTGAGTAGGAATCATGGCTCAAAAGGTATAACCATAACCCCCACAACCACAGCAATCAAATCTTCACACCCAAAGACAATTCCAATTCTCATTATATTATTCAACATAGATTTTATACCACAGCAACAGTGACTTTTTGATATAAGCAATAAAAAAAGCACATCTTCAATCTTTTATTCTTGTCCAAAGGAAAATCTTGCAATTTTACTTCAATATTATGTTTTTACTTCATTATACAGATGTAAAAAGATGACAGATAATGAAAAGTTAAATTGTCCAAAGAGCTGGAAATTACACTAACTACTGAGACCCTCATCCAACACCGCTGGAACTCCAAAAGTCCTTACTAGCTGCAGGGAAAGGGTGACAGCAAAATTGACTGGGTGCCTTACAGTGCAATATAAGGTCAAGAGAGTGGATACTCAGATTCTCATTTCCCTACATGCCAATGGTTCATGTTCCCATTATTCATACGGCTTCTGGTTATTATTTCTGCTTGCTTTCCCGCTGTATCTCTCTCCTGCTGTGCGATATTAGAAAACCGAAGTGCCTGCTGAGTTCTCACAAGGCCATCATTCTCTGGTTTTCACCTCAAGCAAACAAACAAACAAACAAACAAACAAACAAAAGTTCTCTTCATAAGGATGTGGGGATCATGGTAGCTACAGCTGGTTAACTTAATTTTTTTTGTTTTCTAGGAGCTGCTAAAGAACTGTGCATTTCAATTTATAGAAAAGGAGAAAAACATGTTATTTCCATATTTTAAGAGATCTGGTGATTTTGCTCTGAAGAATTTTTTTTGTATCCCAATGTAGCTTTTATGATTAAAAAATGCAGCTTTTATGATTAAAAAAGATATTTGTTCAAGTGCAGTCATTGATGAAGTTTATCACAGTTTCTACAACTAATGCATGATATTTAACCGACAGACAAGTAGAAGTTTTCTGAAATTTCCTGGAGATGTTGGAAAAGCTATTGTAGAAACCGAAAGCTGCTGAAATGTTACTGTATTAAAATTACCCTTCTTATTTACCATCCTTTAAAACTGCAAACACAGCTGTCTGAAGCATTTTAAAACATTGACCTTTTTGAGAGCTTTTCTTTCTCAGTGGCTGGGGGATGGCAGGTGTTTCAAGGGGAGGGTTGGGCTTAGTGAGAGATGTGCCTGTAAAGGAACTTCTCGTTCTGGTGAAAAGTATCCAAACTGTGCTCATGGAACCTGGACTCCTGACCCTGTACCAGCCTTTAGCATTTTTACACTAAATAGGATTCATTTGATGAAATGTTCTGTTCTGAACTGATCAGCCCATGGTCTTTATAGTCTGCAAAGATCCAGTCAATGCACTCAGTGCAGTCCCAGGTGCAATTCATCTCCTAGGTAAATATCTGTCTGAAATAGCCCAGGTGAATCACATCCCTGAGACATCTATTTCTCTCCTTTGACTCTTAAGAGAGATTTAGGTCACTGGCCGCAATGTTAACATCTGCATCATGGGTGTTGAAAGGCCGGTGAGCCAAAATCCAGACAATGTTCTGTGAATAAATGAACTTACTCTCCATTCCTTTCTCGTGGTTAAAAATGTAGCCTGGATAAATGTTTGCACACCTCACAGAGAACTGTTCCTCTTTGATTGCCTCAAAACTGCTGTTTGTCTGGCTTCCAGAGAATAAAGACAATTCGTTTTTACAGTGGGCATCACTCAGCCACCCTGGGTAGCAATTCCTGCTTGACCTTACTTTGGATCTGTTCTGATTATCGGTGTATTTTATGGGCATGATGAAATGTATGTTCGTGATTGTAGATTTAATGAACTCAAGCAATTGAGTGATATGATAAAGCTGATCAAGATGCAAGTCCAGTGAGAACCTTGCTTCCCACATGCACTTGACCTTCAGGAGAAAATATGTGCTGTAGGAGAACCAAAGTTAGAAATAGTCTGAGTGATCAGTGAATAACCTGATTTTCAAGGCTCCCAAGCACAAAATTCTTTGATTCTACAAGGGAAAAATGCAGAAAACCAAATGAAGATGTTTTTAAAATCTGTAAAATGTGTTTCCACAGTCACTGAAATGCCATAATCATATAGCTGTTGGCTGATATGATTACAGAACATAGTCAGGATTGTTTGCCTAGTTTAATTATATAGTTCCCACATGAGTTCTTTTACATAAAAACTTAATTCTTCACTTCATCTACTCCAATACGCCTCTCTAGATATCTCTTTTGAGAGATCTTTATCTTAACATTTTTTGGAGACAAACGGTTTCACATTCTATACTGAATAATGTTTAATGTCTTTGAAGCGTTTCCCATTCTGGAGAAATGTAAGGAACGGAGAGTAATGTCTCTTCTGACCAGACTGAGAACCATGGCCTACGCATGGGTGGACCAGAAAAGGAAAAAAAAAAAACAAAACCTTGGAAGAAATGGATGAAACAAGTGTTGCCACCAATGTGGAAAATCACTGTATTAAGGATTGTTTCTCGCAGTTCTTTCTTGCAGTGATTTATCTCACTGCTAAGATTTCTTGTATATATTTATTTATGGAAGTGCTCAAGTCCAGGTTGGATGGGGCTCCCAGCAACATGATCTAGTCAAAGGTGTCCTTGCCTGTGGCAGGGGGTTGAAACCAGATGATCTTTAAGGTCTATTCCAAACGAAACCATTCTGTGATCCTATGATCCGTCTCACTGCAGCATATTGGGTTATTCACCTGAGACTACAGGTCAGACAGTGTGGCTTGTCACCTGTGCTTCTAGTTCTCCTTATTAACTCTACTGATTCAATGTAGATGCAAAAAATGGCACAGATAAACGAAAGAACAAATCAAAAATATCAAACTATTGCCCTAGGTCCTTCATGAGTTTACTATGCCTCTCCTGCAAACTCTCCTATCCTTTAATATATTTAAAAGTAATTTCTGATATGCAATCTTCAAACACTAAAGATGTACAGAAATGTGATTGTAAAAATATTCTGGGTTTGGGTAACAAAAAAGCATGTGAAATACTCTTCAAGTAATTTGTGATTTTCTGATTTCATCTGTCTCACCCCTGCTCCATTTCATTTTGATTCACTTATATCCTTCTCCTACTCTTTGCCCATATCTTTTTCCCTGACACCTTTATTCTCTACCACTCTCTCACTGAGCTCTTACTCATTGCATTTCTACTCAGAGTGAACTTTAAAGCATCTTACAAATCCCTCAAGTTTTTTTTATCACTGACAATCTGATAGATCATTAATAACAACAACACAGCAGGCACCACCAGAATTAAGGAAACATTTCAAAAAATAAATTGCAAGTGATGATATTTGAAGACTCTAAAATGAAAGTTAATTAGACACATCAGAGAGAGGGTTGTGTCTTGTAAGGGGAGAATGTTTGTTTCCCTTTAAGCCATTTTGGGGGTTTTAGAACCCAAACCAGAGGCTGGTTTTTGACTCTTACTGATGCCTTGTAGAGGTTGACCTGGAACACAGGCTAGACAGAGTGAAAGGATAAAGGGCAGGTATTTATTGAAAGGCCTTCACAGGGCACACCTTGGGCAGTGCAGGAGTCTCACAGAGACTGCACCCAGGATGGACACAGTCACACGTTTTTCAGACAGATATAAGTTTTGTCCATTCGCATATCACAGGTTAATTGTCCAATTACAGCTTCAGGCAGTGCAGTCCCATTCTCTTAGTCTGCTCCCCCCCAACTGACTTTTGTTTACATTTCTCGGGGCCTGAAACAGTGAGGTGTCCTTGATTTTCAGGCCTAGAGAGGAGTTGGTGTGTCTGACCAAAATGGGAAAAGCAGTAGCTAACTTTCTATATGGAGCTCAGAGTTACACACTAAAGAATTGCAGGATTAAAAAAATATGAAGATATAAAAGCTAAAATCCTAAGGCATCACTACCTCCTCACTTTGTGTAGTGGGGTCAGTAGATGTGATCTACAATGTGCCTTCGGGGTAGAAACAGTCAGTATGGTAGGGTGGTCTGATTCAGATAATTTGGTTTAATTTTAACATGAACAAATGCAATTCTTACCTTGCTTCAACTGAGTTTCCCTCAGATTTCTTTGCCATATGCACTCAACTGTCTTTTGAACTTAAATTAAGGCTCAACTATCTGTTTTATATGAAAAAAGTCATAAAACACATAATTGCTATAACAAAGTTGCATTGCTGCTCTTTGGGATTTACATCAACAGTTTTGTCTAATTTGTTTAGTCATATAGTGCTGAAATGACAGTGCATACCTCAAGAGAAATAACTTGAGATAAAATGATCCTAATGTGTAAGAGATGAAAAGAAATAGAAGGACAGTTAATTATCTATAGACACAGTCTGGGGCTTTGTACTCTTTAAAGGGAGGACTCAGTTTCACCTGACAGCATCATGACTCTGCAGCATATGTTGATTTTTTTTTCAACGTTTTTCATTCCATAATCTCAAAAAACCTTGTTAGTATTAAAAAGTAATCTTAAAACATCCTCAATGTGCAATTGCTATTAGAGATAGCCATTCAGAAATATACAGTGGACAGGTCCTCCACCCTCTGTTAGGGTGCCAGTGCAAAGAACAAACCAAATAGGAAGAATTGGTTGGGTTTATCAAAAATCAAAAATGGGTCTTTGAGGCTCTTGCTGTTGCTGAGACTTGTAATAGAGTACCGCTTCTAGGAGGAAAAAAAAAATTGGGGAATTTTTTGTGCTTCAGGATTTATCTTTATTTAGCTCAAACATGTATTCTTCTGTCTCTCTTCTCCTTCCTAATTCCCATGGCCAAAAATCCAGAGACTGAGAAGAGGGAGATGGGACTGTGAAATAAATAAAAGAAAAAGAGAAATGCTAACAGTAGAGAATAAAAAAGCAAGATGCCATTTCCTTCCTCAATAACCGTACATTGGCTACACCTAGGACATTTCAATGACCCAAATACAAAACTCTTGTTGTTTTTTCCATACTGGCAAAACAAAAAACTGAACAAGGCAGAAGTTTCACTGTTACTTATCGATTTTCTCTCTTGAATTTCACCTAATTTATTCACTGAAAATGACTGCACTGTTCTACATATCACTTTGTTTTTCCAGTTGTTGCTGAAGCTGGCCATTCCTTTTCTTCCTGCAAACATCCAAGAAGCAAGCCATCTTGATTTTGATGGGTTACTTACCCACAGCATCAAAGAAGAAATAATTGGAGTGTTATTTTGAGATTAAAATAAAGATATTGACTGAGACCTTGTAAAGATAGGCAAATTACAGATTGGCTGGTACTCCTGATTGATTCTGAGACTACAAGATGGAGTTGTTCATAACATCTCTCCAGCAAGCCTTTGGATGTCACCCTTCTGGTACAAACTCCTGACAAAAATAGGAGAGGTGGTTAAGCAGAGTAAGGTTGTCCAGAGATGCAGCTCAGTCTTCATCCCTGATTGTTTTCAAGGTCCTGAATAAGCGGGTCTGATCTCCTGTCAGACTCTGCCTTGAGTAGTGGACTGTACTGGAGACCGGCTGAGGTCCCTCCCTACCTGGACTCTCCACACATCCAAGGAGTATTTCCAGAAGCTGCTGGGTTTGGACCTGCTCTAATCTCATTTAGCAGATCCCAGCACAGCACGTGGCATGGCAGAGCCGTGAGGGACACAGGCTGGGGCAGTGCCAAATTAGGAGGGGCGAAAAACAAGCACACATATTCCACAAACTGAATATGGAAAATGAAGGAGGAGAGGAGCTAGTGGAGCAGAGAAGCACATTAGCAATCCCCTTGCCAACACAATCCTCCTGCATTTCCTCTGAAGGACAAGGGGTCAAGAAATAACACTGCATTTTGACAAAAACTGAAAGTCAAAGTTGAGTACTTTTCAGACACAAGCAATAAAATTAATTCTTCCTCTTTTGTAAGCACATGTGAGAAAAATTCAGCTTCCAAAAACACCTGGTCATACAAGGACAAGCTGAGAGTAAATGAAGACAGATTTTGACTCATTTTGTGAGTGAGAAAGAATTGCAGACATGGTGCTGCAGTAACGATACTACTATCCCTTCTGAGAGATAAACCCAGATTCCTCCATAATTTCCATATTTGTATGCATAAGAATAAGTTGGTTTTTTGCTGCATAGAATGTTTTTCTTTTCACCTTTGGTTGGCACTATGGGCTGGTGAAATCCCAGCACAGCAGGAGTCCCCAGGTCTCCATGGCTGGTAGGCAGGGAAAGCACAGGGAAACCTCCTGCCAGCAGCTGTCCAGGTGTTACCCCACCATGCTTTAGAGCTCCAGCAGTCACCAGCATGCAGCACACAGTGAGCTGGAACCCACTTTTGCATCACCAGAGTGAATCCAACATAGCTGCTCAGAAGCAAGACTGAATATAAAACATGAGCCATAAAAACAGTAAGAGTAGAATTTCCATTCCTGATATTAAAAGTCTTCATGCAGCTCATTTTATGTGTACATCTCAAAAGGGTTTAAGTGGGATGAAATCAATGCAGTGCAGAGCTGTCTCTTTTGGCTGTATCAGATGAGTCATTAAGTCATTTTTATGAGAAAGGGGAAAACTGAGGCAGATAGCAGTAAACACAGCATGTTAATGGTTTAACTGGCTGACTACAAACAATTAGAAAAGAGTTTATAATTGCATATAAGCTATCTGCATCTGCATATCACTTGATCCATTTACTTATATAGAATGCCTTTACCATCTAATGTTTGGAGGGTTTTGTCATTAGAAAAGAAGCTCTTTAGGCAGGGACTGTGGTCTTCTTTGTAGTGAATACTATTAAAAAATCCTCTTGCCATCAGTAACTACATCCTTGCATTTAATTTTCCTATATGGACTTACAATAAATAACTTATTTTTGTGACGGAATAGTTATTATATCTAATGGTTACATTGTTTAACTGTAATAACCAACACTGAGAATGTAAATAATAGATAGCCAGCCGTTTACTCAGTGCATTTTTCTTATTGTAGCATTTGTGAATTATTGATGACATTTTCATTGATATATTAACCTACTGGAAATTAGTCATGAAAGAAATGCTGCAATTATTTCATGGTCTACAGTTTGAGGAGTAAAGCTGAAGTACCCTTTGCAACTACCAGTGGATTCTTTTCTCTCTTTTTTTTTTTTTTTTCCTCTGGTAAAGAGTGTTTAGAATTTTTAGGCAGGAAACATCTAGTGTAAGAGGAAAAAATGTTCTGCATCAAAAAGCAAAGTCCAAATGCTTCGTGCAAAAATCAGTCCTTTTTCTTAAAAGAAAAGTATTTTTCACTTTTTGATAAAATGTTTTTTGCTTCTGTGTACATTTTCTGCAGAAAAATTAATTCTGACCAGTTATGATCATAGTGGTAAACACATAGGTTTTGCTTAAGTGCACTTCACTGGCCATGTGAAAACACTCTCTACATCTTCAAGGAACAACTGCTTTCCAAAGGGAAAGCTTTCTTTTATTTCTTTCACATTGTCTTCTTAGATAGAATTTTTATATTATAAGTCTAACATGTTACTGTTACAAGATGCTCCAATCAAGAAATAAGTTTTTTTAAAACAGGCACAAAGCTACTACAACAAATTAACTTATTCACTGGGACAAGAGAGACAATACTGTTCAAAAATGTTTGTCTAACCTCAGAAGGGAAACTCCAGCAAGGAGGAGTGAAAGTCGCTTTCTTTTATGCAGTCCAGATAACCAGAAGCACCATAATGGAACTCCTGTCTTATCTGGGACTTCTGAGCAAAACTGCATTTGAGGTAAATGTTAAGAATAACACAAAAAAGAGAGAAATATTTTTAATGGAAACATCCCTTTGCTTTCTGTCTCTTTCTGTTGTTGGCAAATATGTGAGTTATCTTGCAAGTCTAATAATTGTAACCCAAAGAGTAAAGAAAAGCAAGGAAAGTACTCTTGTATTTGTGTGAGGAAGGAAATTCAATTTATAGCACAGCTGAATAATAATGGCTGCCATGCTACAACAGTTTGTTGACTAAAATAAGCGTATAAAAAAGCGACTCTTTTATCAATGATCATTGATCCATTCTACAAGCAAAAATCAGCTGCTAAGCCTAATAATCTCCTATGGCATTGTGCAGTGAAAAAATGAAAGCAGCAACCACACTGCTGAGTCAATATTTACGACTCAGTGGGATTTACTTCCACCAGGAGCAGAAATGTGTGGTGTGACTGTGGTTTGGAGCCTCTGCTGGGGTGCCCCAGCCACCCCCGTGCTGCAGGGAAGCAGCCACCTGGCCCCACAGGTGCCCTGTAGGGAATGACAAGGTGCCCATTGTCTGGTAGAGCTCGGTGGTTGTGAATGGTGTTAATGGGAAATAGCTTTGTTTTAGGGAACAGAATAGCTCCTGTTCCTTCTGTTGTGTTTGCAAAGCAGAAATATTTCCCAGCTGATGTAATGAAGTGCATTTGAATGAGTTGCCCTGGCAAACTTTTTAACTCTTTCCAAAGCTGTTATTAATTTGATACCCTGGGGTGAAACATGAACATCATCTTCAAAGTTCCATAATAGTGTTTTACCTTTTATTTGAAACTGCATCTACTAATATGTTGTATGAATTTATGGAATAATCTAAGTGCAATCACCGGAACAACTGTGTGGACTGCTGTCACTCTCTGCATGAGCAACACAGCTTGTACAAGCAACTCAGAATTCCACTGATCTGCTTGTGCATGAGGGCTGGCAGGACCTGGGAGAACTGGTGTACTTCTGCTAACAGACTGAAGGACCAGCAAGGTTTTGGGGTCATTTGGTGGTAGGAGAAAGCCCAGATTCTGACAGAAATATGTCTATAAACCACACTAGGAAGCTGCACTTCAAAGTAATGGCTACTGTTTTTTTAATACTTTGAAAGGGCAATGGCTGGTGTTTTGTAACATGAACATAGTTATTGAGAAAGCAGGGATGAGATGTATGCAACAATAGTGCTGAAAGAAGCTTAGAGGTAGCACCGGAAACAAACCCATGGTCTCTAATTCTTGTGAATCTGTACCTTTCCATGCAAACCTGAATTTTACCACCATGAGGAACTGGGATCTAGTTAGGGTTGGTACTTTTCCACTGATATAGAGAGTGAAAGGGCAGGGCATGACCCAAAGAACAGGCAGGGGGTTGCAGACAGCTGCCTCTGTTGTTGCCACCAGCTCCAGACTGGGGGTAACAGGAACTGTGGCTTTTGGGGATTTGCCATCTCTTTCAAGCATGTGTTTTAAGCAGAGGAGCACAAGCACTATCTGACTGTATGTTCGCTGCTACAATTGCATGTCCAAACCTTGCTTGTATCTAATCTGTCTAGACTTCAGGTAAAAGCCTAAGTGCTAAAAACTCAAATGCGACATCTTCATTATCTCCATTGAAAAATTTCATTGAAATTCTGAGAAGGGACCTTGATTCACTTTCAAGGTAGAAATAGGAAATGCATGCAAATATTTTAAGCCCTTTGACATGCTGCCTGCGTTGCTGTTGCCTTCAGAGAGGGTGAAGGAGATGTGCAGCGCTGTTTGCTCTGCCTATGAGAAACGGAGTAGCAAAGGCTTTTGCTTGTCCGGCTTTTGCACTAATACAGCATGACCAAGACACATATATAGATTTAGGGTCGTTCTAGCAGCCACAGTGTGTCAGGACTCTGGCCTGAATGCTGGCTCAATATTTCCCAAAAATCCAGATTAAAATCAAGAGATACAGAATTATTTTCCTTTTTTTAGAATTTGAGCCATTTTGATATTTCCTAAGTTGTGCTGTCTCATTAAACACAGTCTGAGACACTAATTTTCTGCAGTTAGTAAAGGTGCCAACCTCAAACATGAACAGATAGTAAAACACCAAAGTTAAATAAAGCCACACCTGCACAGAATACTTGTGGGTTTCTTTTTTAGGACTTTTACATACTGACAGTGAATGTAATTCCTTTTTATCTGAATCCATTCTCATTTCTGTTCTTCACTACGAGCTATGAGTATCCACTGGTACCTTGGAAAGCTTAGTCAGCTTAATAATTTTCAGTTTACTTGGGAAATTGTCAACAAAGAGTAAAATTTAATAATATCTCTTTCTTGGCCAAAGACATAACTGCTATGAAGAAAGAATCTTACAATTTTCCGTAATAAAAAATACTACACTAAGAAAAAGGGTTTAGTAAACATGGAGATCATCACTCCATTTGCAAGCAGTCATGCTCTCTCCCTGACAAATAAGGCACATGATTGTATGACAAGAAATTAAAAAAAGGGAAAATTTTAAATCTGTTATCATATGAAAAATTTCAGGAAGTGTCTACTGGAATTCCTTAAGGAAAACCTACTGAAACAATCATAGCATCACAGAATAAGCTGAGCTGGGATTTCCTTAAACATTTTGTAAAATTATATTTGATTATTCCAGCTCATGCCTTTTCAGTCTGTAGACCAGAGACAATGCACATAAAACTGATGCACAGAGACTGAACATCAGCTCCATCAGGTTTGCTCAGGGGACCCATTCCTGTTTGACTGCACTACTTGCTAATTATAGACAGGTTTTGGTTCCATTGCAATCTGTGAGCTCTGACAACTCAGCAGCATGATCCAAAGCATAATAAGTGGGAATAACAGGAAGGTTTACTTCAACATCTCACTCCCGATCCAAGCATAAACACTAAGAGAAACACTTCCCTGGGGAGCCTGTTGCAGT
Organism: Callaeas wilsoni; assembly: GCA_013398955.1. NCBI lineage: Eukaryota > Metazoa > Chordata > Aves > Passeriformes > Callaeidae > Callaeas > Callaeas wilsoni. The sequence continues at coordinate 107,287 of VWPU01017834.1, read as the reverse complement.
GCCCAGCCACCCTCTGTGTGAAGAACCTGTTTTCTAATATCCAAGCTAAACCTCCCCTGACACAACTTCAGGCCATTCCCTCAGGTCACTGGGCACCACAGAGAAGAGATCAGTGCCTGCCTCTCCTCTTCCCCTCATGAGGAAGCTGTAACTGCAGTGAGGTCTCCCCTCAGTTTCCTCTTCTGCACGCTGAACAGACCAAGTGACCTCACCCACTCCTCATACGGCTTCCCCTCATCTTTGTTGCTCTCCTTTGGATGCTCTCTCATAGTTTAATATCTTTCTTATATTGCTGTGCCCAAAACTGCACACAGGACTCAAGGTGAGGCCACACCAGTGCAGAGCAAAGCAGGACTATCACACAACAAACGAGTCCTTGAATGACCTTAAAAAGAATCTTGAATTTTGTTCCAAGTCAGATTTTGAAGGCTTTGAGTATTATCTTGTTTCTGTAAAGCTAAAGGAGGTAACTGAGGGTCAGTCAAAATGTTTTGTTGATCATTTTGTGAAAAATGTTTTCTTTCATCTAAAACCTCTAGGCAGAAATGGTTTAGAAATAATTTATATTTCAAAAAGGATTTTCAATAATTAGTTTCCTGATTCTAAAGAGAAAAGCTTAGAGACAGACACTCAGGAGATGGGAAAAAACCTCTGCGAAGGAATTTAAAAGAAGTAGTAGATTCAGAGGGCAAACTTGGAGCTAGGGAGGAGAGGTACACAGTTTCACATAGCATAACCCATGGGCCCTCAGGGAAGGAACTGGACACTCACCAAAGAGCAAGGAAACAGCAAATCACTCACAACTGAGCAAGACTTAAAATATCTCAAAATATTTTTTTAACTATTATTTGTGGCCATTTTTAGACTACTGTAATTCCTTGCAACATACAAGAAGAGGGAAATAACTAAAGGATTGTGTTTCTGCCATGTGTTGTAACTCTTGACATTCTAATGCGGTGTTATGAGCCCCTAATTTATGTGAATCAGAGACAGGAGAGACTCAGTTGTGGAGGAAATGGGCAGGAGAGAAACTTTTGGGATCCTGAATATCCTCTGAATAACCCCTCTGCTCTGTTTGTCTCTTTAAAACATCTCTCTGCAAACAGTGGCAATGTTTTTATGGCTGAGGTTTGGGCACAGTTTTAATCTCATGCTTATTTTTTTTTCATAGAAGAATCATCTGTTTGTCCCAGATCACAGAGAGGGCAAAAGACGAGCACACAATTGTAGTTATTTGGCTGAATTGTACACATCGTTCTGGCAGTACTTTGCTCTTATCTGTTAATAAGTAAAAGGAACATGTTCTGTAAGTCTAAGGAAAGTGTTTATCACCAAAATTACCAAGTAGGCACCACATCTCTTTCTGGGGGACCTCTGCATTCACTAATCACAGAGGTCCATGTGACCTTCCTATTGCCAAGCTCAACCATATCTATTTTAAAAGTACAAATATATACATATACACTGTTTAAAACATGCGTGTCCATGCTTCTTTGGTGTCACAATTTTCAGTTGTATTAAAATTTCTTAGTATCATAGTAATGATTACTAGTTAAGAAGGAAAATTCTGAAACTGGGAAATGTTCTTCTCTGATGATTTGTAAATATAGGTATCTGAGTGCAGTAACTGGGCACACCGAGTTAAGTGAGACCTTTCTTGTTTTCCTAGTTTAACATGACTGAGTAGTTGCCATTAATTGTTCTGTGTTAGTAATTTTTGTTTCATTGATTAGGTGACTCAGTGGTATCCAATCACATAATGACATCTTTAGAAATAGGCTAGAAAGCTGCAATACTAATTAATATGAAACATTATCCAATGAGCAGTAATGCAAGCTAGTACTTTGTTGAAATACAATTGCATGCCCACCCCTATTGGATGGGGCATAAATGATGATTATTTTTACTATTAATGTACAGAGCAGCTCATTCATTTCTGTAGAAATTGTTCTCTTTTTTTTCTGGCGTAGTGGCTTCCTCTGTATGTGAGACAAAGCTGAAGTTTCAGTGCTGGAGACCATTGTTACACAACTCTGGGATCCTAAACTCAAAACTAGGCTTTGGTGTTAGCATAGAGAGTAGTGAAGCAGCAGCCATGCCCCTAATTAAAGGCATATTGATTTGTTTGGCCTAATCTAATCATAGTCTTTATAATAAATCAGAATGTGCTTTGCAATTAGGAAATCCATACTAAATAACGAAAGCACTGTTATCTTTGCAAGCTTACTAACTGTGTTTTAACACAGCGTTGCTGTTCATAGAGATGCATTTTATGACTTTTCACTTGGGCCTCATTCAGGACTTTAGTGGCCTACATTACTCTGACAAGATTCACCTAGAAAGTGTACACCAAATAACACATCAATGTGTTTATTTCCTCAGGATTTTTCAAAATCCTTTTTTTTATTTACATTTTCCTTCAATTTCACTCTGCTGCAAGCACTGCTTTAAAATGTAGCTACTAGAAACAAGTATCTACTTAGATATCTATCTTAAACTCAAATTTATAGTTCACACATAAAGATATGCAACTTTTTCTTTTTTTGCATGTGGGTGAAAGTTAAAAAAAGTCCTGTCTAATATACTTACAGATCCTGTATGCCTTGTATACCTATTCATACCTGTCCCCTTCTAAACCTCAGGAAGTAAAATCAGTGTCATTGCTGGGCTTGAACATGAAACTACAGCTCTGTTAGTGATGTCCCATCAGTAAAACTGAAGACACTGAACCAGGAAACTACTTGCTCTCTACCAGTTGTACCATTTCCTTTCCAAAATGTCAGTTTCCATGGGATAACTGTACACGCAGAAACATGATCCATACGTGTTTTTCATGCAAAACATCTGTGTGCACTAACCTGTGCATAACTCAGAGGCAAGAAGGTAATGATTTAATAAGAGCTGTTAAAACAAAAAAGGGGATTAAAAGCCAACTTCAGAGCAATTAATTAAATTGGTATTTCTGTTATGGAGTAAAAAATTAATCATCGCATTGTAAAAAAATACCTGAAATTAACCTTAGGAAGGGCACCATAATCTAATTGAACTTGTAATTCTCCTTAAAAAATATGGAAGAAAGACTACATGGTTCTGATTAAGCTTTTAGTCACAGATGTTCAATATATCTGAAGGCAGAACTTGCCATTAAGGGAGGGAAATTCCCATTTTCACTTTGTTACTCCTGCACTAGAGTAAAAATGGCGTGATCATGGGTGTAAAATCAATTTGCCAGAGCAAAGCGTAAATTAGGAACAGGATGAAAGTTTCAGTAATGTTATTGTGTTACAATTCTGAAATGATCTACATCAGCAGGTAAAGACAAAGGTAAACCTGAAACAGCCTTTATACACTTAGTAACACCATCATGTCATTCCATTGTGCTTTAGTTCTATAACTCAGATTTATCAAAAATAGTCAGAGTCCCTTGACAGAAGATAATATCACCATGATAACATATGGTAAGACTGAAATTGTGCTCATTCTTTATCTCTAAATATTTTGCTCTGGTCCTTCCTCTAGCATTATGGTACTACTGGAGGTTTCTTGATTTACTTACATACTCAGGAGTGTGCTCTCCCTTTGAATGGTGCACATAACTTCCATTAATGGTACTGGCACTTGTGTGTGCATGTTGAGATGGGAATGCTCCCCTCCAGAAATTATATATGAAAATCCCTAAGGGAATAATATTTTCCACAACTGCACCATTACCCTATCAGAGACTAAATAGTTAGCATGCACAGTAATTAAGGAAGTACAACAGGCAAATTCAAATTTCAGGAGTCTGGGGTTTATTGTTACAGATGTTCTTCAGAGCAAAGTCTGCTCAGCAGTTCCTTGGGTCATAAATGTTTAATTTTTAATCTATTTCTTATCAGTTTTGTGTAATGCAAGCTTCTTGTAAATCGAAAGAATTTTTACAAGTGGTGTTTTATGTCTTGGAAACTTAAAGTAATAGTGGTTGTTTAGCATTTTTCTTCTAAAAATGTCCTGCCCAATAGAAGAGTAGTGCTATGTTTAACTTGAAAAGTGGATTCATTTGCTTTTGACTAGTGCTGTGAATTTGACAGTGATCAGATTTTTTTTGTTTTAAGCAAATCTAAGAGCTTGATTCCATTCAGTCAACTATGTGACCCTAAAAACCTGTTCCATTTGCAAATGACCCTCAGCTCCCAAGTCTCAATGTGAAAATACATGCTTTGAAAATGTCCTTCTATAGGTCTCTGAGCGTACATATCACCCTGAAGGATCAGATCTGGTGAGCAGGCACATCAGATGTACACTTCCTATTTATGTTGCTGTTTACAGATGGTAGTCTGTTTGCACAGATTGAATATTCTCCTGTGAAAACCACACAAGTTACTTCACCAGTGTATTGTTGGACTCACTTTGGGTTACATCATTTATTTGCACTGAAGATATCTATTTAGTAGACTCAGGAACTCAAAACAATAGCTGTTTCAGGTGATATTTATCTTTTGTGACTCAAACAGCTGTCTTCTCTTCTCTATTTGCATGATGATATAGTTTGTTAGTTAACAGGAGCTGATAAAAGGTAAACTGCTTTTTGAAAGACTGAAATATAATAACATAATGATTGTGGGGGGAAACTCCTGGTGATTTAAACATATTTACATTTTATCTTCTGCCATCTGCTCTAAGCCAGAAATATGCTCATCCACATCGTGTTGTGTGCTCCAGTCACTCAACCCACCAGACGGGAAATTACTGTCTTCAGCTTCACAGAGTTAAATATTCCTGTGGCCACTGCCTGACCCAGTACAGCTCTCTTTACACAATGTTCAAGAAATGAATGAATACATACATACATACATTGAAAAAAATCTTAATTTTTAATCTATGGAGAGAGACAATCTATTATATTTTGTATAATGCAGTTGGCCTTTAGTCAACGGTGTAGCAAAAATAATAACCTACCATTAAGTAATTATTCTTTGTTAGTCTAGATTCTGGGGAAGAAGAGCACAAGTATTTAGTTATTCTTCCAAGGTGCTATAGAAAACAATCATGAGGATAGAGTGTTAAGAAACCAGTTGAATATTTCAGAAATGCCTGGATACCTAGCTAGGTTGCTTTGCTTTCCACAGGATTTAGATATATCGCTAGTTCTGGATCCGAAATGGATGTTTTCCTGTGCCTTTATGTACCCAAATACCTTGCCTTTGTCAGTCCATTTATTCCAGTAGCTTTCAAAATGAATTTGGCATTTTTGAAATTCATGTCTTCTGAAGCTGCAGCTCCAGATCTAGACATGCAATCTAGGACCCGACAGTGAAACCTGTTCTTTAGGTTCATCCCTTTGCAATGACGTTTGAAGACAGCTGGGCTGGGTGAGAGCAGAGCAGAGGAGAGACCAGGGCTGCTGGAAGGTGGGCTTTGCAGTGCACAGCTTGGGGTGAGTTTGCAGTGCTCCCCACATCCCGACATGGGAGAGCATGCGGGCATGTTGAACTTGTCTGGTACAATAAATATTTGGGATTAGCCCAAGGTGAGTGTAACACCCCTGGATGTGCCTGCAGGAAGGGAGATGAGACCTCCCACATCAAGCACGTGTGCCGGGGCAGCTCCCATGGGAAGGAGAGGGAAGGAGGACCAGCCAGCTCTGCCTGGTGGCTACTCTTGTAGCTTTCAATGTTGTGGCTATAAGACGAGGTGCTGGAGGCTTTGACTTTTCCCTCCAGTCCATGCTGTGACTTCCACATTATGAAAAGGACAATGCAGTCAAGCAGAGTGAGCAGAAGTGCACCCTGCTCCTGTGTGAAATGGATTCCAGCTTCAGTGCCCCTCCTATTGCTTTCAATCAAATATATTGTTGGAAAATGAGCTACAATAACATTTTAATATTCTCCAGTTATTAAAGTTAAACAGAGGGGAATAATTCTCCTTGGTAATCCAAAGCATTCAAAAATGAGAACCACAGTATTGGAAGACTGGCAGAAAAATTAAAATATTTATATGTAATAAGTTTTGGATGTTTTTTGCATTCCGGTTCTTACTTACCTTCTGATTCTTTCAAGTGTCATTAACGCCAGAAACTCCTAGGGAACGGAAGGGAAGGCAAGGCAAGGCAAGGCAAGGCAAGGCAAGGTGAGTTGCTAGGTAAATAAGCAAAAAGCTTAAATTCCATCAGACATTGTGGCAAAGGTGCAAGAGATCACAGAAGCCTCATCCATAGTTCCCTTGGAAAAGGATAAATTCTCCATACATTTGCATCAACTTGTGCAGTTGGGGTCAGGGCCAGTGCTCACAAACCCAGCTGATTTGCCAGCAAAGGTATCTTTGTCTTGTTGCTGTGCCTGATGATAGAAGTTTTGAAATAAGAGCAATGTTTTGTTTCATTTTTTCCTCTTTGTGGAAAATATTTTGATTTTTTTTCCAAAATGCCCCAGAGTAACAAAGGTAGGTAAACCTGAAAATACTTTGGTGTTAGAATTGTCAAAAAACCCTGAATTTTCTTGCCTCCAGAGAAGGTACTTTACTACTTTTTGAGGATAAAGGACCAACAAAAGAAATGTCATTCAGACAGATTACAAAGCAGAATCCATTGCTACACAGAATACAGGAAGCATAAAGCACAAAGTGACACCTCTCAGCACACCTTTTCCCCTCTCTAGATCTGACTTTTACTGCCTCTAAATTGAAAATTTAAGCGGTTGTGGTTGTGGTTATGGAATATTTCCAATGAACTTTTTTTTTCCCTAGAAGATTGCAGACTCCTCCTCCCCCACATGTGCGCACATGCACAGATAGAGTGGCTAATTCTGCTTGCTTTTTGTGCTTTTTCCTCTGCCACTCAGAAGAGATCTGCTTCCTTCCATTCCACTTCTACCCTCACATTTTTATGTAAATATTTTTCTAAATTCTCCTTTACACTCATTCCACTTGTTTTCTGCATCACATTTAAGCTCTGCAACAAATTTAATCTCCTCACGCTATCAATATCCCCCGCAGTTTAATTCCTGCCTGCACTTTAGTGCAGCAGCCAAACCAACCTTCATCCAGCTGTGGCTACATTCACCAGATGTGCAGTCTGTGCTTTCAGCTAGATTTGCCATTTCTTGGTTGACGGCAGAATCTTCCCCAAAATACATTTGAACCGTATTTAAATCACTAAATCCTCTAGTATAAAATTTCTTAATTAACTGAAAAGGCTTTTCCCCTCTATTTTTTTCCTCAGACAAAGGCTCAAAGACAGATAATAGATCTCCTAGTAACACCTGAAGGTATTTTATGCGATTGAATGTACACAGCTGGACTCAGAGCAATTCTTTGACTGATGGTAGTGGAAATATTGACTTTGGTAGTGAAAGATGAAAATACAATATACAATAACACAATACGTCCTCTACTTTTAGAAGTGATTTTCAAGGCTAGATATTTAGTAACTGCTCTAAGAGATGTTTGTAGATCAATTTTTTTGTTCTGTGTCCTTTGGGAAATGACCTTGCTGCTAAGAATGAAGAAGGCAGCACATGTGCTCCTTTAGACAGGCTGAAATAAAAGGAATATCCCCACACATAATGGTTTTTCTTCATGGATATTTCTGTAGAGCATTACAGTTCATGCCTGTAAATCACACATTCATTACTCATGTGGATCACATCCTGCACCCACTGAAAACAAACACAAGTTTTCACTTCAGCAAAAGTTTTATCTGATGAGCTTAGGGCCAGGTTGTAAATGGTAACCAAGTGCATGAAAATGAACAGTGTGTGAGTGAGATATCTTTAACCTGCAAATCCCTCTTGCCTGGAAAATTTCTCAATGACTTCTGTAGGCATTCAATTCCACACCTGCAAAAATGCCAGAGAGAAAACTACTATTGTGTGAATAGAGCCTGCTTTTCTTTCACAAAAACGTTGATTTTTTTATGACAGTTTTTACAACTGAACAGTATTTGATATGGAACTAAGCAATTCTTATTCTGGAGAATGTTCACTAAGGCTTAATAATCAAAATAACATCTTGTTCTGTATTACTCTCTGGTATTGCTTCATATTACATATTACTCTTTTACGTTGGAGTTCCAGATTCATATATAACTTTTCAGATGTATCTTTCTTACCAGTATTGAGTATTTCTTCCTTCAAAATATATTTAAATTTTTTTGTACATATCTTTACCAGACTACTGTTTCACCATAATATTTGAAGAATATAATTTTAAAAGGTACTGAAATAGAAGTAGGAAATAGACTGATAAGACAGCTTGTTAACCCTAGACTGGTGAAAAAGACCTAGGCCTGAATCATGTATGACTTACAGCTAACCAGTTTGAAGCTCTAAAATGTATCTTGGACCTAATTTCTTCAACAGTTTTCTACAAGATGCAGTTCTGCTATCTTATAGAACAATAACAAATTCTGTGCACATCAGTAGTCCAAAAATTTCCACAGATTGGAAAAACTGGGGAAAAAATCATCACACATATTCTTTCTTATAGCAGCTACATTTTATCATTTCCTATAAGGAAATCAGAGAGAAGTGGGTGGTGCGTCAGTTAAGGGGCAAGGAATTCAAGCGAGGCCCTTCATCCCTTGAAGCAAGGAGAGTCTGCATGGCAGCCTGCTTGTCCCATGTGCCTCCTGCCCCAAGGAGAGACAGAACTCTCTTTCCCCATTCACTGCCTTCGTTTGGGTCCTGGTTCTCTGGACAGAGAGAACCATCTCTGTTGGGGCATGCTGTCTTCATCTCAGCTGGCCCAAAGCCTTGGCTCAAACTGCTCTCTTTGGAAAGGGATGCTGATGCCTTCCAAGGCAACTCCTGCCTCAAGCTGGGATGAATATTTGCAATGAAATGAAAGACCTGAAATTCTGACAGGCTGTATTCAAACACAGCTTAGTTTTCAGTGTTTTAAAATATGTTCATTGGGAGACTGTGGCAGCTCTCTAACATGAGTAGTTCATTACTTCAGTCACCTCTGTCTTGCACAGCTATGATTTCTAATAGGATAAGGTTTAGAAACAGGATGACTGAGGATGAAATCACTGCATCTTCCATCCTCTTCAGAATTAGTTTAAAAGAGAAGCAAATCGTTCAGGGAAAGTAAGAGATTAGGAAATAGAGCATGAAGGCACAAGTTGCTTGACTTCATAAAATCAAGGCTCTTCACTCAGGATGTGACTCACCCAAGCTAACCTTGGGTATCAATATTTCACCAGTCTTTTTGGGATCTCTCTTACTGTAGTTGGGGAGTGGAAAGACTTTTAGGGCATGAGTCATCTGTAAATATGGACATCTCTCTACAACTCTGCTCTCAACAACTACCTGGAAGGAGGTTGTGTGAGGTGGCGGTCAGTCTCCTCTCCCAGGTAACTAACAATAGGGGAAAGGGCCTCAAGTTTTGCCAGGGGATATTCCGGTTGGATATTAGGAAAAATTTCTTTGTGAGAGAGCAATTGAGCAGGGGAACTGGCTCTCGAGGACAGTGATGGAGTCACCATCCTTGGAAGCGTTCAAAAAACAAGCAAATGTAGCACTTTGCTATATGGTTAAGTGGGCATGGAGGTATTCTGTCAAATGTTGGACTTCATGATGTTAGAAGTATTTTCCAACCTTAGTGATCCTATGATGCAATGATCTGACTAATTGTAGTGACATAAATATGCCTATTTTCTTCTCAGTCACAAAGAAGGAAGCTAATGTGACTAGCTCACTTTCTTCTGTGGAAGTCTAGGTCTGGTCAGATAAATCCCCTCCACAACATAAGAAACATCTGCACTTCACAGAATCAGAATATGAATCTTTTCTTGTGCAAAGAGGATATATGCATTTGTATAATAGACTTGAATGTAACAGCTTTATTTAATATAAACAAATAAAAAAGTACCATTTAAGAAAATCACATATATTTAGTAAAAGCAAGAAAAAGGTTTTTTTATATAGAAATCTTTATTCTCTAGTCTAAGGTTATTCTCATAAAAAAATCAGAAAGCATTCATTCTGTGCTTGATCTGTATTTTTTCAGGGGCATATTCTGGTAATTTTCAGATGTCAGTGGGGTTTTGGATACTTTCAGAATTAAGTAGCAAATCTCTCACACCAATTAGGTTCTGTACCTTTACTCTTTCAGCTGATTTTAGAAGGTTTGCTGTTAGAGTTCGAATGGACAGCAAGTCAGAGCTGCTGAGCACTGTGGTGATTAAAAGGAGCAGGAGCAGTTCTCAGGGCATTGAACAATACAGACAGAACATTATGTGCCTAATAGCAACATGCTAAAGCTATTTTCAAAAAAAGCAGGTATCTTCACATTTCTTTCATTTTCCCTTCACTTTTACTTCCTTAAATATATTAGATATTAGGTCTTTCTGACTGCTATGAGTCTAAGCCTTCTGCTCACTTCACAGAACTACCTAACCAAGGCAGAAATTAATTTCAACTACACTTTTATCTTCACCTCTCCCTTTCTCACAATATTTTTATTTTAAAAAATATTTATGCTTAAATCACAATAATAATAAACAAGTGCATGTAGAAAAAATGTACCTTTTTAAATACAGTTTTATTACCACAAAAGTGTTTCCTTTACCTAGGTACATATTCTATTCAATTTGATTTTTTTTGTTTTTTACATTGAATTATAGTTAAATACTGTGGACTAATAAACAGGGAGGTGATCATGCTTTTATTTCATATATCCTCTTAGTCATAACTAATATTATTGGATTTCAGCAAGACAGATTTTTCATATAAGTAAAATAGAAGCAGAAAAGAGAGAGAGGAGGAGAAAATCCAGTAATTCAAATTACTTCTTGGAACTGATTTTGCAGTGATAATATGTAATGGGTAGTAAACTATAACTACTGCACACACATGGTCATAAACTTACATTATGCAATCTACTTCTTCAGAAAAAAAACTATGTGTGTGAATATATGCAGTTACTACATAATTTTATATAAGCTGTAACAGTATCATATTTACAGCAATTTTTATAATCTATGGTTGTTAACTCCAGCAGGCCTCTTCGTAAAAAAATAGCTATAAGCCTAAAGCAAATGTTGACCTGTGTTCAATTTATTTTACCCATTTCAGCTGGCTAAATAGGTTATATGAATTCACACCATAGTGGAGAGCAGCAGAGAGAGGTGTTTCAAGAAAGTGATTCATATGACCAGAAGAGACACAGGAAAAATAGTTGAGGTGAGCAGCTTTCCTCTTCTGACTTTGCTGCCTGTGGATTGACTTATAGGTAGTTGAATTTAGCTGAGAGAATTAACACTAAAAAAAGAGGTACTCCAACAATGAGACCATAGATGTAAAAATTAAAAATAAGTATTTTCTTTATAAAAACTTATCTATTCCTTTTAGGTAATCTTGTGTTTCACAGTCTTTTTGGTGTTGCAGCTTCTGATGCTTTGGGCACTCTCACCATAATAACTAAGTAGAAAACTATTATACCAAGAGTTCAAAAGTCAAGATGGAAGTTTTCCAATATAATAGTTTACAAACATTTACATCCTTTTAGAGTACAGCTGAGAGGTTTTCATCAATTTCCACATGTTGCCTACAAGTAAGAGAGCTAAAACATACTTTTCAAGCACAAATTAACTCAGATTGCCTGCTTCCAAAATTACATTCCTTTAATACACAAGTCTGCAAATATGTACAGTTGATGCTATACATTATTTATGCTCATATTTCTATTTTTGCAGGGAGATGTAACTGTAGGACAAAAGGTAATAGCTTTAAACTAAGAGTAGAGACTCAGATGAGATATGATGAAGAAATTCTTTACTGTGCGTGTGGTGGAACACTGGAAGAAGTTTCCCAAAGTGTGGATATCCCATCCCTGGAAGTGTTCAAAGCCAGGTTGATGGGCCTTTGAGCAACCTGGTCTAGTGAAAAGTGTCCCTGTCCATGGTAGGGAGTGGAAACTAGATGATCTTTAGTGTTCCATGCAACTCAAACCATTCTGAGATTCTCCAGCTTTCTTGGGATAGAGGTAATTTCAATGACTGAAAGTGATCCCCACACTTAGTAATAATTTTACTTTTTGTTCTCTAAATAAATATTCCTGATCTGACTGTTTTTTTTTTTTTCCCAAGTGTATTATTCTTTTCTTAATTTATTCATTTAGGTAATTTTTTTTTTAATTTTTAGTGATTTTGGGTGCCCCAGCATATCAAGTTTATTTAGAGATTTCTTCAAATTTTCTGATTTTCATACAGGGCTGAATAAAAAAAAAGTTATAGATTTGGTCTTGCTTGGGAGTATTCTGTAAGTTTTTAAGGCTTACTTGCTATGATAAATTAATAGATGGGATGACTCAAGGTGTTTTTTGGCACCTCTGTTTAGGGATCTGTTTCTTTTTCCTCTCAAAGCCCATGAAAGTGTAAATCTTCAGACACCAGGCTCTGAAGCTTCAATACACCACTCACAAGCCTTCAGACTGAGGCTTTGTACGTATGATTCCCATTTTCTCCGTGCATTAATAGGTTACCTATGCAAAGCGGCCGCATATTTACCTATTTTTGCATTCAGATTTTACATACAGAAATGAGCACCTGTCCATCAAGTACATCAGAATTTGCATTACTCCTTATGATGTTCAGAAGCCTAGACACAAACATGACATCATTGTTCCCGTTTGAAAAGGAGTCCAACTCATGCATTTACAGCAAATGTACTTGGAAAAGAATTGAATACATGTACTGGTCACCCTGACCTTTCAGGATCCTGTTCAAATGCATTAACACATTGGGTATGGAGTTTGCTCTTAGCTCTCAGAGTGATCACATTAATCCTGGGCCACCATCCTGATAAACATCCATGGCACAGCCGTGACCAGAGTGACATTATTTAAAGATTCCAGTGCCTCTTTCTACAGTAACCAGCTGGGTCTTCCAGCATCCACAGCAGTAAAAAAACCCTGAGGGCTCCACAGTGTCTTCTTTTTACTTATTCAATTACATGGGCATGGATAAATACAGAATGAGTTTTACAGCAGACTGCAGCTTTTACAAAGTCCAAAGTACTTCTTATTATATGTTTAAAACTAGAAAATTCTCCAATAGCTATCTGAAGGATACCCCAAGGACTCCAACTCTTGAGATGAGCTACCAACACAGTGAAAAGATAAGGAATTTTATTTGGCTTCAGGTTCTTCTATTCCATTTGTTAAAATAAATAAATAAAGATGATTAATCAATACAATTTAACCTTTTTACTCTAACTATACTAAGGTTAAATATGATGGACAGTTCCTTTTGTACATACATTCTTATTATCACATTAACTGGTCATCAACTACGCTGTTATTTACTGGAGACTAATTAATCATTCATTGTCTTCTCATTAAAGCTTTAGTTTGCTGCTATATTTTCCTTCCATTTGGAAACAGGAATGTTGTAGTTCAAATTCTTCTTTTGTAGATTATTCCTACAGTGCTCTAACAGAGAATTCAATAAAAAAGTTAAAGATTAATAAATTATGTTAGGAATTTCAAAGCACCTAAAGAAGGTGGGTGTTGCATTCCTGAGAACACCATGAAGGGTTGTTTGTCTGACTCTCCTAATCTCTGATTCAACTCTGAAAGCTTGAATTCTTATTTTCTGCATAAGAAGTCTGCATAGGATGATGTTCTGCAGGACTGCTATTTTGACCATGGTTTAGCTTGTGACTATCTGCATCAGCACGTCAAGACATAAAACAGGAAACTTCAGCCAAATGACGACTCAAAAGTTTGCCACAGCAATCAGTACTTGACTGTGCCAAGCATGGAGAGGAACCCACAGCAGGAAGGCACCTTGTCGACTTTTCACTGGCATACACACATTAAGCATAGGAGTGTTTCAAAGAGCGCGAGAGTTGCATAAAAGTCAGCAGTCTAAAAAACCACAAATATTAATTTTGCTGGGATCCAGAGGATACACAGCACTCTATCATGGCTTCAGTTCAAGCAGTTCTAACTGGGTTTGCTGGCCATTCATAAAGCCAGGTTTCCGGGTTTAACACACTTCACTATATGTACTTACCTAAATTCAAACCAGCAGTAAGACTTGACAGTGTGGAGAGCTGGGTTCTTTTTTCTGGACATATGTTTTCAGTTACGGTTGAACTTTTCTCCTCCTCACACTAAAGTCCTAAAACACCTTGCTATAGCAGTAAATGTTTCAATCAGTGTTTATTAAAGGAGTGTGTGGACATTCCATATGATGTGAGCGCTTCTCTTATTAAAGTTGTCATTTGTTGACAAATGGGATGCAATTATGGTATATGTAAGAACATTACAAGTTCTTCGTGCTGACAAGCCTAATTGCATAATTTCCTATACGTATTACTAAGTAAATCAGAGGGAATAGCAATGGTGGATTTGGATCAACAAATAAAAAAATTGAGGAGACCTCATATAACTGATAATGGTAGAATGTGCATTATGAATAACTATTATGTAATGAAATATATTTGTTTGGGTTTTGTGGCACAAAGCAAACCTCATAATGAAATGCAGATGGCTCAGGGCCATTTCACATCATAGCAACACACATTTGGGGAGGAGCCTTGCAGGATTCTGGGTTGGCATCCGACAAGCCTGATACAGACATCTTTTATTTGTCTGATGAAAGAGAGCTGCAGTAGTTCTTATATAATGCTCCACTTATTGACTTGAGGGTTTTGCACTTCAGCAAGTTATTAAGAATTGTCTCTCATAAACAAAAAACAAATCAAAAAAAGGAATGTTTCATGTCGAGATATAAAACCACCACACAGAATACATTCCATGGCCTATGAAGATACTGCCCTTTGACAAACATCAGAGGTCTTTAGTTCCTGAGTATATCTCAGAGACATCACGGAACTCAGAAGCCACACACTAAACACTGGGCCATCAGAGTGCATCACCACGCCAACAGAGATATAGGTTCTCTTCTTGGTTGCACCACTATGAATCCAAAGCTATTCCAACGGTCTGAAGAAGTTCATATGGATGTCGGTGAAGGAAGAAAATGGCTCTGGAGCCTGGCACTGGGTAAAACATGGAGTAATCACTTTCCAGACCTAAGGAAGACAATACACCCTCATGCTATGCAGGCATAATTTGCTGTAGTCATTATGGGAGACTGGTCCCAAAAATGTTTAGTTTAGTTTCCAAAAGTTGATTCCTAATTTATAAAAAATGTCTCTGTGTGTGTGTGTGTGTGTGTGTGTGTTGTGTATTTTTAATTAGTGCAAAGTACTCAACTGTCTTCTTGTTGGAAATCCAATACAGTATCTAAAAATTGATCTAACAGTTCCTGTGCCATCCAGCTGTATTTGAAATCAATGTTGCAAAGATTTTCTGGACAACTGCAAGAGCTATGAGGTAAATTAAGTCCTGAAAATTCTTCACCTGAGCCAGCTTCCACAGAAGACAGTGAGAACTTCCACAGTAACTTTCCCAGAAGTAATACTGAGTTGTATGTTCCCAAAAACTGATGGGGACATCTGCATGAGGTTTTGTTTGGGCTTTGAAAGGATCTGTGAGACTGAGTGTGCTCTTTTGGGAAAGCCTGAGTAAACAGGTAGGTTTTCCATGTAGTCTTTGGAATGGCAAGTGGTCTTCCTCATTTCTTCTTCGCAGCAGGAAACTGATGTAAGTGTTGCTTGACCCAGCTAAGTGAAAATACTATTTTATTTTCATAATGCCAAAAATAATTATTTTGTCTGAGAAGTGAGTTTCTTAAGCAGTTTCAGGATCAAATTTCAGACTGCCTATTAGCTGTTTGCATGTTTTAAAGGTATGTTGAAAAAATATTTTTAATTAAAATCTGAATAATCATTGCCTATAAGAAATGTTAACCATGAATTTTTCATTCAGTATGAACTATAGATTTTATAAGTATTGGGTATCCATAAAGCCACCATCATGTCAACAGTATATGGCTATATGAAGGGTAATAGTAACACCAGAAATATTACAAAAAAAACCCCTTACTGGAAACAGCTCAGATATTTTTGCTCTATTTGCACAATGCAAAAATAGCCTAAATACATTTTTAATGCAATCAGCTGAATTCCGTAAATCCAAATTGTGTGCTAACTGCTCATGCTGATTAGTGTGAAATATTAATTTGCACTAATCAGCTCCAGGCAAGGGAAGCATAATAAACTTGACACATACATTTCACGCTTTACAGTGTCGGAACTTGCCTGTAAACACTATCAGTGCTGTTAGTTATGTCACAGGGGCTGTGTACTCAAGGTGCACTTGGAAAAATTTCTTTAGCCGATGCTTCAGCTGGATTAGTGATGTGAAAATCCCGGTCTCTGAGAACTGATGGTCTGCACCAGCTAAATGTTGTCAGAAGCATTTGTCTCTGCAGTGAGCCGGAGCATCTGATTCCTGCCCTGGCTGGTTCATGACTAAGTCATTTCCATTCACGTTCCCTCTGCTCTCAGTGCACCAGGGTGTGATTAGACTCCACAAGCCAGTGGCTTCCTGCTTCCTTTCTATCTGAAACATGTGCATATAGTAACAAAATAAAACTGTGTCACTAGGCCTAAAGAAATACACCAGCTATTAGACAAACACAAGGGGGAATAGCAACGTCAGGTTTCATATATTATGTCTGAGGGTTGCTTTTTGCAGCCCATTTTACTCTTCTGCAGAATGGTGCTTGTAATTCCTGAATTCATGGGTTAGCATTACCCGCAATCAGCCTCTGATTTAGCAAGGACACCCTCCCCAGATGCTATTTTATGCCATAAACCCATCATGTGATGTGATAAACAGGGCCTTTTCTCTCTAATACATAACTAAATATGTAGTACCTTAGAAGCTGGGTCACAGTGAAAGTGAGAGTCTGACAGAAGGCTGGAGGGGAAAAAATTCTATTTATGTGTACTTAAGACAATCATGTGCATGAGTGAGAAGGGATAATCTGTGCAGACAAATCTGTTGCTCACTGCTGCCTGGGTTGTCCATGCTCCATCTTCCCTACTCTCTGTGTACCACTCACAAGGGTCTGGCTGAGTTTGCAGCCCTGCCAAGTCAAAGAGATAGACATGAATGAAAACACATATGGTGAGAGTCGCCATTTGGTTGAACAGTAAAATTGCAAAGGCCTGTAATCCTACTGGATTTTCACTGACCTCCGCCCTCCTATATTTTTCTCTTCCTTTTAAATATAAATTACTCCAGGACACAGCTACATGCATGCTGTACTCCAAGCTGGATTTTCAGATTGCCTATCTGAAATGTGGGTCACCCAGCTGTTAATGGAGAAGAGAGCATTTCTTATGTTAGGTGGAAGCACAGGGAAATTTGAAATATTTATGCTGTGTTTACATGTGATTAAAATGACCTAATAAAACAACATAATTATCTCATGTGTTCTGTTCCCCAGGGCAGGCAGAGCTAAGCATGCTGCTGAGCACAAAGCACATTGCTCAGCACAAAGCTCATGAAAAGCTCATTGACCCCAGTGAAACCAGTAACCACCATTTACACATAACCAGATACACATTTGGTGTGGTATGCTCTCAGCAATACCCATTTGATTTCAGCCATTTATGTTTTCTAGAGGCAAATGTAATTTACCTTTTAATAAGTAGGGGCATTTGGAACTTGAAACAGGTTGACAGTATTAGTTCTAGCAGTAAATGATCATATACATCAACAGACACACGAAAAGTGTTCATTATTTGTGAAGCTTCTGTTTAGCTTTTGAACAATACATCTGTGGTTGGAACAAATTTCATTCATCCTCCCCCCTCCAACACCTCCACCACCTGAAGATTTTTTCTCTTTTTACATCAAACAAAATTAAAAGAGTCATTGGTCATTATGTGGGTACAGATGTTCAGTTTGGAACATTTTTTTTAATCTTTTTATAGTCTGCAAACAGGCTACAACACTTTCTTAAAAATCTTTGGTGCAATCATTTCTCTGTGTATTTCACTGCTCTGTATTGGAGCACTACAGGTAATCAAAAAGCGAAGCACTTACTAGACTTTGTTTTACTAGGTATGTTTAGCCTGAGTGAACACAACTCCATTCTTTCTTTTTTCCCAACTATGCCAAATTTCATAAATTAAGTGCGACAAAGTCAGATGGATGGATCATTTTTAAGAATGCTAGATCTTGCTACTTTTATCTTTTCTCACACAAGTAAATTCCACTCAAGTCCCTGACAGCTGGAGGTGTAGGTAGAGGAAAGAGGAAAGAAAAAAGGATGATTCAGATCCTGGCCCTTAAAGCATTTTTACCTCTGCACTAGGGAGAATTCCATTTTTGGAGAAATGTAATATTTCAGTCCTGACCACTCATAATTCATTATATCTTCCTAATATCTCACATATCTCTGTCAGAATTCAGCTTATGTGATTATATCCAGAGAAACTTCAATTCTCTTTGTAGTTTCAGCTCATCACTTCTATATATAGCTATATTCTTCATTTTAATTCTGACTTTTTCATTAACTAAATACTTTCTCTCTTCACAACTATTCTAGCTCATTTTATCTTTCTCCTTCTCTTTTATTCTTAATGGGGGGTAGCAAGTGCTCATCTGAAGAGAATTTCAAGAATGTTCAGTGTATTCTTATTTATTAAGTTAACATTAAGTGAGTCAGAATACATTCAGCTACTCTGAATTTTAAGCTCTTTCCCTTCTTTGCTGTGGGAATAAAGAAACTAATTTTTTCAGTTTTGGGTTTTAAATCAATTTTTTTCAGTTTGGGGTTTTACTGTGTGTAACAGTATATGTTACTTGTCTTTATTAATGTATTTGCACACTTTATAGTCAAGGGAAAAGATAAACAATGCATCATAAAAATTTCACTGAAATACACAATTGAACCTTCTTCTTTAAATTTATTACTATTCATAGGACTGTCTTCATTGTTTTAGATTCTGTACAAACACTTAGGAAGAGACAGCAATTACTCCAAAGCACTTGTAATCACACTTACGTGCAGTTAATTAATTAAATTAAATCAAGAAGAAATAATTGTAAAATAATTTTGATGAATCCACCAAGGCTTTGCATCATTTTAACTTCATGTGTTCAAAAAAGTAATGTGGTGGCACTGATGTAGATTGTGTTTAAAAATAGGACACCATTATACAAGAAAAGGCTCCTGGAAAACTCCACATTTGTACATTGCATACAGTAAAGGAAGAGCAAATAATGGGTCACTATGCAGGAATGGGTGTCTAAGGCCTCAATCACTTAAACATCTTGCCTAAAGAAGGCAAGAGAAGTTCAAAGCAGAGAACAATGGAAAGAATCCCAAAACAGGAAATATCTGTTACAGACATTAGAAATGCAGTAGATGATCCAGGTGCAGTCACATACTGACCAGGAAGGAATATTAGGCTTTGTTGCAGAGAATAACAAATCCCCAAAGCATTCAGCTTGATATGCAGCTGCAGAGCACAAGACAAACAAAAATTATTCCAGCAATAAAAAAATACAATAGAAATCAAAGGATATAGTTCTGCTTCTAAAAATAACACTGCTCATTAGACTTCACCTAACAGGCAATATGCAGGCTACTTACTGTGGTTTAGAGGCGATGTGCATATAAACTACACCAGTGCCTGAAGGCAAGCAGTGTTTGGCAGGAGGAATACAAATTTTGGTGTTTATTAGCACCAGAATTAGAGAATAAAAGGCTGAGAATGCATTGAGCCAATAAAATTATTTCTTAAATATCTCCTTTTTGTGGACAGACAGTTATAGAGTACAGAACAGAGAGTAGGAACAGAATGTAGCAAAGACAAAGCACGTAGCTTTGTTTAACAGGCTTCTGAGACTACTGGAAAAATTGGCTTTACAGGCTGAAAAATGAACACACAAAGCCCTTTACATGAAAGCATGACTTAGATCTTGCTCAATGTTTTTCCTAGTTCATAGCAGTCCTCTTTCAACAAAGGAAATCATATGGGAAAAGACCCATATGAGGGAGCGGGTATCCAAAGTGAGGATACAATGAGGTGGTGAGAGGGGGACGAAAGGAGACTCTCCATGACCTCTCCACTGTGAGGAGTCCAGCAGCTGCAGGCAAAGGGGCAGCTCTGTGGGACAGGAAGCAGCAGGGCTGCAAGCCCTGAACATCCCTGCCTCCAAGGGAGAAGGTCTAAACTCACTGCCCCACCTAGTTTCTTCCTCTTGAGTGCCCAAACACTAGTGATGGGCTTGATGCCAAAATACCGCCCACTGTGAGCTTAAAAAGAAAAAAAAAAAAAAAAAACCAACAACAACAACAAAAAAAACCAAAAAAACAAAAAAAAAAAAACCACCCACAAAAAATAAGTCGCAAGATCTTGCCCAGTAGCTGAAAAATTTGCAGGACATGCATAAATCTTTGCCAAGGATGCATAAATAGAAGGTAGGTCTTTCTTCTGATGCAGTGAGAGAAAAGTCTAAGAGTAGGCAAATCCTTTCCTCTAAAGGCTGGTGGGATGAAACAAACTCTCATAAAGTAATCATGAGTCTGTTTCCAGTAGATGGGAAAAATAAAATACAGGAAATTTTACCAGAGTCGAAACAGCACATAAAGAAAGAAAAAATGCTACTGATCTTAGAAGGAAAAGGGTAAAGGAAAGAGGGTCATGACTTTCCAGATGTACAAGAAAATACAGCTACAATCCAGCTTCTCTGAAAGGAAAATGAAAGCCCTTTCTGTTCTACTGGCCTGATCTTCTCGTGAGATGAGTTGAGTTAATTAGACACAATGCAAGAGAAATGCCAGATTATTGTTGCCATATGAAAAGCTAACTTTCCCTCTGTGACTGGTCCCTACAAGCCAAAATTCATCAAAGGACTGACTGAATTTGAAGTTTGACACAGCTGGAATGAAAATCTCATCCAAGGCTTCAAAAAGAGTAGTCTAAATATAGGTTCCTAAATACACATAACCTGTTTTTCAAAAATGTGAAGTTCTGTCAGCTTCTATATGAAAATCAGGCCAAGTCTACTTCATAGCTTCAATAGGTATTGAGATTTTGGATTAATCCTCTAAAACCAAAAACATTGTTCTAATACAAGGATTGGTGCTTGTGAACTTGTAAAGTGCTGAAAAGCCTTGGCTCTGTCTTGGCCCACACTCTGGCATGCTGAGTCTGGTCTTGTATTATTTGGAAAACAGGAAATGAAAAGGAAATTTCAGAAAGAGGATTTCCTCAAGGAAGGGAGATTCTGAAGGGTGTGGGAGGCAGATTCTTCAAGGGCTGTTTGAGCTAATGCCAAATTTAAGAAAATGGAGATATTACTTACAGCTAAGAATGAAAATTAAAATAGAATTGATATACACTCCATTAATTAAATGATAAAAGTTGAAATAAATCAAGCCTATTACAAACAAATTAGCATTAAGTAATTACTGCTTATAACCCCAATGCCACTTCAGACAAGAAAAGGTAGCTCATCTTTCAGCTTTAGATTATCTACATACACAGAATTAATTTCTAAATGATACACCAGATTGTCTTTACTGCATCATTAAAATCCACTGGCTTTGTTGTGCACAAACCCTGCATCTCTAGCTTTAACTACAGGTTGCTATTTTTACACTCTGTGTTAGATGTCTTTTATTTCTCTAAAATATAATTTGTGGTTGTCTTTGTTTATAAAATACAGTACCAGTGAATGACACATCTTTTTAAAGTAGCCAAATTTGATATTTCAGCCTAGTTCTGCAGTGTGGTTTCTATGCATGGGATATATTTGGGGATCCCATTTCTAGCTGCCTTCCTCCTTCACTCAAAACATAGCTAGGAAGAAGTTTATGTTATACAAAACTAGAATAACATTCTTTTAAATGTTTTATCAGCTCTCTAATGATATTCACAGGGCTTTGCTTTATAATTCACTAGAAACTCATCAGGGCATGCAGCCAGGACTGAATGTTTCTACATGATTAGTAAATGCAGATATTTGTAGCCCAGAAGTACATGTGTATTTATATTGTCTCTGCTAGGTAGAGAAAAACTGATACAATAGCCTTTAATAGTGTCCATAATTTTGGATCTGTAATTCCAGTGAAGTCAATGGATCCCCTCAGGTTCCTACAATAAAATTTAAAAAAAAAATGCTGGAATTATGTCAAACTCCTTAAAAAATCCAATCTTAATATTTAAAGAGACCTCATAATTTCTATATTCAGAAAAAAAATTACTATAGGAGAAAATTATCCAGGCAGAACATGTTCTTAAATACTTAAATGCAGGTCTATTTTTTATAATTGTTGACTGAGTGCTGGGAAGATGCATCTATTGCTAAAAATAGACCTAAAGTAAAATATGTAGGAATGAATTTGACTTCCAATGACAGATGCATTTCCATAAACACAGCTCCATTGAGGGAATACACCTAAAACTAGGAAACTTATTTATGATTCCTTCACCTTCATTTGCATACTACTGTATCAGCTCTGTTTGCTTCTGTTAGTCAAAATTACATGGCATTTTAGTCTGATTTGGAGGCCTGTAGTGTAAAAAGCCAAATTCAAATTTAAGCACCTAGGAATTTTCCTTTCAGAGATATTTATGTACCTTGCTCTCCTGAAATGCATGGAATTCGGTAATTAAAAATGTACAGAATTATGGCTTCACCACTGTGAAAATACTTCCCTGAACTGCTGGACATCCCCTACTTAAATTCATGAAAACAAACATTCAGAGTGATGACCTAGATTTTAAATATTTCCAAGGCTGGAGACTCCAAACCCTTTCTGAAAAACTGGATCTAGAAGTCTTCGACACCCTCCACCCCTTAAAGTAAAATTTTCTTCTTGATTTAACAT
This sequence comes from Callaeas wilsoni, assembly GCA_013398955.1. Lineage (NCBI taxonomy): Eukaryota > Metazoa > Chordata > Aves > Passeriformes > Callaeidae > Callaeas > Callaeas wilsoni. The sequence continues at coordinate 84,537 of VWPU01017834.1, read as the reverse complement.
GAAATTTCTTGTATTTCAGCTGATGCTCGTTGCCTCTTTTCCTGCCACTGAACACCACTGGGAAAACTCTGGCTGCATCTTCTTTATTCTGGCCCAGTGGGTATTGATAGCCATGAATAAGGTCCCCCTGGCCTTCTGTTGTCCAAGCTGGGCAGCCCCAGCTCTCTCAGCTTTTCCTTAAGACTCTCCAGTTCTTTAAGCATCTTTGTGTTCCTGTGCTGGACTCACTTCTGTACGTCCATGTCTTTCTCATACTGAGGAACTCAGCACTGGGCTAAGCACTCCAGATTTCCTTCCACCAGTGCTGAGCACAGGAGAAGGACCACCTCCTTCATCCTGCTGGCAGTCCTCTTCCTAATGCAGCCCGGTAGGCTGTTGGCTGCTCTGCTGCAAGAGAATATTGATGGATCACATTCAGCTCTATCCACCAGGACCTGTAGGGTGTTCCTTACGAAGCTGCTTTCCACACAGTTGGCTCCCAGGTGTGTAAGGTTTTTTAGTCTCTATCCAGATGTGTAAGGTTTTTCCCCTCCTGGGTCAGGCCTTTGCATTTACATTTGCAGATCTTCATGAGGTTCCTGTTGTCCTATTTCTCCATCCCTTCCAGGTCTGTCTGAATGGCAGCACAGTTATCTGGTATATTACCACTTCTAGTTGCATAATTTCAGCTGGGTAGTTTTGCTGAAGGTCTTCTCTATCCCAGCACTATCTCATAGCCTTGCACCTGCATGCAGACCTCTCATTCCCTCTATTTGTTCTTCTTTTCTGCACACGGATTTCCCAGAAAAAGAGTGAGCATTTCCCCTCATAATGCTGTGATCTTGGCACTTTTTTTATTTGTGTGTTTCTGGTTACAGTGGGCTGCCTTTCATCCTTTTCTTTTGATTTTGTAGTCTCTCCTTCCACATCAGCCAGTCTACCACTTCCCCATTTGATTTTGTATTATCATCTCCTTCCCTTCACCATTCCTGGTTTAAGGCTCTCCTCAGTGGATTGGCCAGCCTGTCAACAACAACATTTTCGCTTCACTTGGTCATGTCTGTCCTACCTCTTCCTAGCAGATCTCACTCATCAAAAAGGACTGTGGCTTTGTAAAGCAAATTCCTGTCTCTAACACCAGATGTTCAACCAGTTGTTGGCTCTCAGGGACCGCAAAGGACAGATGTGCATGAATAATCTCACAGCAATTATACTGTCTAACTGCAGTACTGTCACAGGGCATAGGCTGGTCCCTGCTCTGAAGAAGACCAGGGTGCTGTGAGTCTCAATACATCATTTGGGGCTCAGTTCACTCTGGCTGTAATAGAAAGGCAGTCTTTGGAAGCAGAGACCTTCCTTGAAGGTTTTAATGAGCCTACCATGAAGGAAAAAGGTGCTCCTGAGAATTTTACCTGTTTAAGATAGTATATATGGAATGCTTTGGTGGTTTCATGAATATGTGATGAACAAATAACTTTTTTAAAAGTGAAATAGTCTTGATTCCTAAAGACAAAACTTCATAAATAGGTCAAAAGCCAACATGACTGTAAAAGTGCTAATTTTTAAAGAAATCCTCATCTCAAGCCCAGCTTATAAAACTTGTTTAAACTTCGCTAATGATTGGGATTTTTTTTATTATTAATATTAATATTAATATTAATATTATTCCTAATCTGAATGTAATTGAAATGGTAAAACAGCTGTGGAACTTCAAAATGTTTTCAGTCATTATCTTTTTATCAAAGTCGTTGCAAGCAGGTTCTCTTTCTCTTTGTGGCTAATCTTCATTGATTGGGGATGAACAAGCAGCAGTAAATTCCCAAATGACTGTATTTGACTAGAAATTGCAATTACTTGATGCCTAGTAATATGCATTTCAAATGTGTTTGGCATTCTTTCAATATTCATTGATTACCATTATCCGCTCAACAAATTAAAATGCATCCACAGGTATGAGAGAAAATAGGAAAATACTGGTTGAAATCCTGGTCGTAGAGAAACCATTGGCTTTGCCATTGACTTTTGGAAATGCAGTCAATGCACAGGTTTGGGTCTCTAGCAGTGGTCAGTGGTTGGATACTTTCCTTTTCTTTAGACAGAAAAATATCTACCTTAATTTATTATTATTTCAGTAGTGTGATCATATTGCTTCTGACTTTGCAGCCTTTCCAATAACCTTATGGTAAACATACATAAATACTCCTCATATTAGCCTCCAGCACTCCTAAATACTCCTAGACACCACTTCTATGACAGACTCCACACATTTATTGTAATGTAAAATATCTATATCATGTATCCAATTAGCAGAAGAAGCATTCTTCCCTAAAGCAAAGAATGTAGCAAAGAACCTAAAGAATTAAAACTTCTGCTGGCTTTCCGCTTGCCAGTCTTGGAAAAGTGAGCTCACCTTTCTAACACAGCTGCCTGAGAGAATGTTCCCATCCCATGGATACTTGGGCAATGAGAAAAGGTGCCCTTCACACAAGCCAGTGAAATCAGTGCCTTTCAGTGTTGTGCTGCAAACCCCAAATATTTATAAATTGATCATGGTACTCTGATGTGAAGAGCATTAAGCCGGGATAAATGCAAGTTCAAGACTAATTTTAATCACTTAAGGAAACCTCCAGCAATGGAAGCTAAAATCAATTGAGAATTTTTAAAAACTTAGTCTGGGATTCATCTTCTCTAAATGCAGAGGCCTCCACTGAGACATCTAATCAACTGAACTGCTCACTCCAGGATGCCTTTACAGCCAACAGAGACTGAGTCGGTGGAACCTAAGGCTGACTCATCACAATTCAAAATCCCTGTAAATATCCACTCTGCTCTACTGCTTTCAGAAGAAACTGAGAATGGCTTGCTTAATTAGGTATGTTTGTGTCATAGATGCCTCAAGTTAGAGTTCCTTGATTTATTAGTGAATAAAGTCCAAGCTTCTTGTCTGAATTGGTCAATTTAGCAAACAACGATAGATCATCAGCTGCCCTGACAAAAGACCTGATCCTTTGGTGAACAAACTGGAACACACTGGGATGTGTCTCTTGCAACCAACAGACAAATTTCTTCTAGAGAAATCTACAGTGATGGAATGATTTCTTCTAAAATAGAAAATTCTCTGTCATCTCTGTGTAATAAGAATTAAAACCAAGTACTTGAGTTCTTAATTCCCATTAGAATCAGTAGATTCAGGTAGCAAAAATAAAATTAGGAGCAGACTAGCTTTGCATATATAGTCTTAAATAAAAGATAAAAGCATCTGTTTCAGTCACACCTGAATTTCAACACAGAAAAATGTCATATTACTCTTTGAAAGTAAACCTGGAATCCACACTGGTATTTTTGGCTAGTACTTGTATTATGCTGCTGTCTGGCTGAGTTTACTTAAGAACATATTGATTTTCTCTTCTCCCTCCTCCTGCATCTCTCCCCCTCCAATATAAACAGCATGGAAGAACCAGCACTTAACAAAAAAGAAAGAGGCCATAGGAGTGGGCCAGCTCCTGGCTCATATGCAGGGAAAAATCTTTTTGCTTTCTGACAGGACACTCTGGAAACATCTACTTTTCATTTCAAGCTTTTTTTTATGACAAAAACAAGCTCATTCTGAGCCTGTTAAATCATTTCAGTTTGAGGCCACTGACAAGTTACATTTTTCTAGTGCCCCATGTTGTCAGTCTTGTTCATCTCAGGAGAGAGTTAACAGTAAACATTTACTTTTACCTGGTGTCTCATGTGGATACCAGTCAAACTTAAAAAAATAAAAAATAAAAAAAAGGTGGATTTGTGCAAGTGTGGGAATATTTTTTCCAGGAAATTTGAGTGTATGGTTGGATTCACATAACTGTGGGCCATTTTATTAACCCACATCATCATTGCTATTGCAATATATGTCTCACTGTGGCAGTATTTAAAGTTTATAGTCAGGCTCGTTTTGCAAGGCTCTGTGAATGAGCTGTGCTTCACCTAAATTATGTCATCTGGAAATTCAAATCTAATTTAGTGCTTAAGATTCCCTTTAATGAATGAAGTGCCAGTAAATTGTCCATTGCAAGGGATTGACACCCCTGGACAAAAACATAAAACCTGCTATCTTCTACACAGGGGCTACCTCCCACCTGCTGACAGAAAAGGGGCAAAGATGGAGAAGCTAAGCAAAATATGGTGGTTACTTTCTTGTTCAAGTGGAGAGCAAGGACAGGTGATTTTCTAAAGAAATGTCTGGCAGTTTCCCCATTCCCGCAATCAGATTCCTTATTGGGACACAATATGAGAAAGCTGGCCAGTGTATTTATCTTCCACTTACCCTTAAAGAATATATAAAATGCAACGTTTTCTTGTTTCTCTCTACACAAAAGTGAAAGTCTGACACCTTTATGCCACAAACACACACACATCAAGTGTCATGGTAAATTTTTGCTGCAAGGTGATAAAACAACTTATAAAGGTCATGCAAGTGTAAGGTCAACTTCTATTGCTCCTGGCTCATTTTTTGATTACCTTGGGTTTGAGTCTGCTTACTTCTTTGGTATTTTTTGTTTTAATTTGCAAGAGGTCTTAAGCTAGATTGCTTACAATTCATGAAGGTAGACATGAAAAAAGTCTTACAAGTGTCTATTCTCTTAACATAAAGATGCTAATTTCTGAAGATATCAGAAATGCAGCTATGTCTGGATAATCCTGACACTTCATAGTGAACAAAGTAAGCCTTCGTTTTATTTATCTCTGAGCTCACACTCAGGTCAAGCTGAGGATTATGCTTCCAACTTTCCAAAACAATCCCTCTCGTACCCAAATTTGGAGATATTTTCCAAGGATATTCCCCCTGAATGCAACAGAACTATGCAGCAAGTGCTGAAAACTATGAATAGAGGTGTAGGAGGCTGACATATAGACTGAGGGAAAGAAAGAAAGAAACGTCTACCCTGAATTTCCAAACAGGGTGATGAGCTCATGGCTGCTCTTCTTCTTCTGAGGTCCTGGCAGTACCCCACATGCAGCACAGCATAGACAGAAGTGCAGGAGGCAGAAGAGAATCGGTCTTATCCAGAAATAAAAACAGAAGGAAAGATTGCAATCTCCATAGCTGCAATAACACAGACAATTAAATGTATATGCAGCACTGGTCTTTAGTTGAGTTCCAAAGAGAAATTCCATGGAGAGTGACAGCCGTCCAGGGTTACTATGTGGGTATAGTTAAAGTCAAACACGTTACAACTTTCCTGGTTTCAAGAAAGGACTAAATTCTAACTACCTGGAGCTTTCCTCTGCTTCCTTGCTGATTCTGTTTTGCTTGCCTTAGAGCTTGGCAGCATATAATCTTGTAATTCCACCTGTAGTTCCTGAGCTGTTGATGCAGAGCATCCTGTATGACATTCCCTGGCAATACCCCCAGAATTCAGCTTTATTATTCATCCTGGCTTGCCACAAGGCTTCTGTTTCTGAAGCTTCCTGCTTCAGTGTCTACCAGACAAAGAAATAAATTGGAGACAGAAAGGAGGTAAGATAAGAATGGTGGTTTTCTGCTATGGAAATTTTGGTACCATAAAAGTTCCTACATTGATATTGCACTGATATAATTTAAGATCTATTTTTCATAAGAAAAGAACCTACGGGGTAACAGGAGCTCCCATGTATATTGAAGATGCTGGTATTTAACTGAGCTTTACCACGTGGCTTATTATAATAGCACTTAGAGTATTTCTACATCACATAACATCATGCCATGAAGAGATACCCCAGTGATCCATAAAACGGCCCTACTGAGAAACTAATTAGTCAAGGCAGAGCTCTGTGTTAATTCTACTCTGTTGCTCCTGGTATTACACTAGCTCGCTCGGAAAGACAAATAAAAGGCAAACTGAGATGAAATAACTGGCCTGGGGATACAGAGGGTGGGATCCATCTCACCTGACTTTAGAAATCAACAATGGAGACATTTAAACTCAAGCTAGCCCCTAGGGTTCGATGTATAGTCACTGGAGACAAATATGCCCTTTTAGGGTGCCAATCATCTGCCCTATTTCAGACATCTAATTTAGGAGAGAATGAATTGCCCCCTGGATTCTATTGACTAGTTCTTCTCTGACTATCCACTGAGCCAGAAGCCAGATGCAGATGTCTTCAGCACAGGCATCTGCATTTAGTCAATATAATTCCACCTGCAAAGTCTATGACAAAGTTGGGAATAGCATATTTCCTTTATTCCCAGGCCTGTACATTATTCTGTAGATCATATCACCACTTTGGTAACCCTCCTAGTAGCAGAGAGACACTTGAAATTATGCTGCATGATACTTAGAGATTGTTCAATTATCATATAAATTAAAGTTTAGTTAATGGACTAGTCAAGTAACTGAACACTTGGCTGATATAAAAAACCTAACATTAAAAATAGGAAACATAATTTTAGTATAATTAAAATCCATTTGAGGGTTTCAGCTGCATTCTCACTGGTCAACATCACAATGGATTAATACTTGAAAATTTTGATTCAGTTTAAAAAACAGAGTTGCAGATATGCAGTTACAGTGTCAGGACAGGGCTCATCAAAAAGGAGCGCTGGGGCAAGAACACACAGCATTGTGCATATTGTCCAGTCATGAACAGTGTGATGAGAAACACATTCCTGTGTACAGTAGGAAATCCATTTCCTCTGCGTGTGAATAAGTGCTAAAAACTCAGCAAGTGTGGGCGGTGTTATGTGAATAAGAACTACAGGATGAACGAAAATGTGTCTGTGGTGTCCCAGCCTCCGTTTGCTGCAGGTAACGCAAGGTACCAAAGAAAAGATGAAGGAAGAATATTGTAGAAAGTACAGTGTTTCATTACTAAATACACTGAGGCTTGGCTCGGCTGCAGATTCAGGCAAGTAAATTGCTTGCCCACCAGCTCAGTGTGTCCGTGCCAGCTGAGTGTCTCCGTTCCCAGCAGGGTCAGCGGAGGCGCGGTCAGCACATAGACAGAGCGCTCAGGAGAGCTGGGCTCATCACACAGAGGTGCCTCCTGGGGTGGGTGAACAAGCCGCTCCCCAGGCCCTGCTGGCACTGGTGGGAGCTCAGATGCCTAACTCAGATGCAGACACTCACAGCATAACCTTCTGCCTTTAGCTGTCTCAGTACAAAGCTCAAATCAACACTTAACAGCATGCAAGGCACTTACACCATCTCCCTACCTCTGCCACAGTGTTCATTTTGGATTAGAGTCAGTTGTTAACATTTTTATCCTCAGCTTTCTGGGTATGATTTGCAGAAATTCAGAAGACTGAAGCACATGGATAGATGACTAGAATGCAGATTGCCTATTTAATACTATTGCCCCTGAGAAATTATAGGCTAGGTGTCTAAAGTTGGTCATCAAAAATTAGTGTAGGATTTTGACAGCTTTGTCTATAATTTATCTTTTTTTCCATTCTCCATCTGTAAAATGATGGTAATAATATGCTTAATTGCTAGGGCTGCTGTGAATATAAATTCACGATGTTTGTGAAGAACTGACAAATTACAGAAAGAGCACCATAAAAACCACATGAGGAACTTAATAACAATGTATTCAGCTGAGGCTTTAGATTGTGATTAATAGAGCCTGGAGTCATACATTGAAGAAAGGAGATAAAAAGAACTATTTAATAATTATCCATACAGAGAAATAAAAATAATAGATGACCGTGCAATTAAGGTCTGTGGCAAAACACATATGCGCAGGGAGCTATATGAAGGTGACAGATGAAATTTCTAATGTTTACAGAGCAATATCAGGAAAATAACATAAAAAATATCAAAGTATAGGTGAAAATTTTTATCTCAGCCTCTGGACACTTCTTGTTGCCTACAAGATTGTGCCCACGGAACAGCTTCAGGTACCAGCACGTGCTTGTTAGGATCCAGATTTGTGAAACAAATCACCTTTCTCTTCACTTTTCCTTTTTGTGTTCCTTTTTGTGCTACTTTCAGAGTTACTTTACCCCAGAATAGTCTCTAGTCTGCTTTAATGCAAGCCCCTACAAATTGCAGCACTGGCAGAACTGGAGAGGAGATATGGGGAGAGCAGAACCATCCATTGGGTGAGAAGGAGCATCCTGAAGGGAGGGGACACTAGGAGAAGGAAGAACGGGAGCCACATAAGACACCAGGGAGAGAAAAGGCCATTTAAAAGGCCTTGCAACCAGATGACTCTCCAATCAAGCCCATCTTTTTTAAAAGCCCCTGTGAAAGACAGGTGGTTCATGCAGAAAGCGGTCTGCATTTTAATCTTTTTTTTCTTTCCCAAACATGGCATGAAAGTGCTATCCTCAGCGATAAAAGCTCCCCTGAGACTCCACCTCACTTTCCAGCCCTTGAGTACTGACTTCCCTGGTGTGAAGGAAGGTTGAAGTGCCAGCTGTTAGAAGAAATAATTATTATAGCACTTCCTGCAAGCACTTCAGATTCCAAAGAGGAGAAGCAAAAGCTACCTGATCCCATACTTTTTTTTTTTTTTTAAATTTGCTTTTGCATCTTTATTTTTTTCCCTTACTCCCTTAACAACCTTCGTCTGTAGTCGATGAATAAGCTTTTACCCTGAGGATTCAACATGTTGCTAAGGGCTGTCGTTACAGTGAGCACACTTCTCTAAGTCATATTCACAAAGTCATTTCAAAAGCAGCATAGGCTAACCCTTTCCCATTACAGACGTGGAAATTCTCTCACAATTAAACCCAGTCCACACCTTCTAAACATTTAGAATGATGTGGGTGACTAGGAAATGTTAAGAAATGTGTCTGCACTCAAGATTACAGAATACAAAGGCAGTAGCTGGAATGTGCTTTGCCATTGTTCACCGCCAGCTTGCCACTCACAGCTAATTGCATAGAAAGAAACCATCATTTACTGCTCTGGCTATGCACAATTCACTTCCTACACATCAGCCACTTCCTTGTCCTCATGTCGATGGTCTGTCACTGGCACTGTGGCAGCTACCTCTGTGTGGGCATCTACACGTGCTGTTATCTTGCCTCTCACTCTGCAGCTGCAGGTCCACACGGACCGGCGCTGATCATCTCTGAAATAACAGCTGTGTGCACTGGTTTTATAATGGGCTGAAACCAACAGAATTAACAAAACCTGCTTCAGTTGCTCTTTATTATCCTTCCAATACCTGATTAAAGCCTGTTTGACTGATGCTGTGTTTTCTCCTGTCGTTACTTCATTTCATTTTGTAAAATGTTGGCACTCTGAGTACAAATATAATTAAACTATGGCACAGAAGCTGATAGCTTTGATCCCACCTAGCTTAGTAAAAAAGACAAAACAGGCACATATAATCCACTGTTTGTTCAGTTTCAATGTGCTAGTTTTAAACTATGCACATTCCAGTGACTGAATGAATATATGAGGAATGCCAAAAATTAATGTATGAGTTACAATTATTGCCATACAAAGGCTGTTATAGTGCACACCAAAAATCTCAAAACAATGAGGTCATGTCACCATAAAACATAGTGCATGGCTAAATCACAATGCAAAAAGAATTTTGAAAAACTGTATTCTCATGTGCACAGCCTGTGGCCTGTGATTCAGTAGGGCTTATTCATATGCATTCATAGAAGAAGAGATTCCCCCTCTCCAGATTTCCCCCATCACACACTTCTGAATCTCGTTTCCCTCTTTCATGCATGTCCCCCTGCTTCTGCTGCCCTCTGCTTTTGCCTCTGCTTCTCTGCACGTTGCCTGAGGATTACTGGAGAATATTGATTTGCCTGAGGATTTATTTGCATAGGCATGAAGCTTATCTGATATGCAAGTTTTACCCATGGAAGTACGGTATTCATTTTGTGCATAGACACAGACACACACAGTGCCAGGTGTGTTAATGCCAACATTCAGCACTTTTTATGCTCAAAATGCCCTACAAATGTTAACTAATTAATCCTCAGAACACCTCTTTGAGTTATCCATGCTTATCCCAATTTCTTGGGCAGGGACAGGGAAACTCAGAGATTAACTGACTGTGAGAGCTTCCACTAGGGTCGGGGGGAGGGAAGAACAAAATCCTCGTCAGCCTTAATGGAACTTTGATCAGGTACAAAGCAATTTGTCTAACAGCACCAAAATGTCAGGATTAAAGTTACCTATATCTGCAAATTCCTGGGACTGATTCCGATCTTTTGGTCCGCCCTGAATTGGTCAGGCAGCTGAGATACCTGATCATGCTAGGTCACTCACAGCTGAAAATATGCTATTCTATGCTATCCTACCCTGTTCTGTTCTGTCTCTGGGTCGGTCTGTGCCCGTGTCACACACGTGCAGCCCCAGAGCCGCAGCAGTGCAACAGCAGCACGGGCGCCGGAGGGATTTGGCTGCTGGCAGCCGTGCTTGCGTTCGCACAGCACCGTTCCTGCAGCATTTCTTTGCATCTCTTTCCCAGCACAACACAGCAGGACAAAATATGATGGCAGGTGACAAGGTGGCTTTTTGCTTGTGACAGGGCACCGAGCCACATGACCTGTCTCCACAGACAGCTCTGGCGTGACATGCTTCACACTGCAGGGAGAGGTCAAAGTGCTGCAGTCCCCCCGGCCTCCTTACAAACAGCCCCCGCCCCCGATGCTCTCTCAGTCTGACAGCTGAACAAAATGAAGGCTATTTCTGATTTATAGCTGCAACCTGTAATGAATTATACTTGTGTGGTTTATTAATATGAAGCACGTTAGCAAGAGTGTATTGTCTGTCTGCCACAGATGGAAAAACTAACTCTATCGATGACGGTAATCCATTCATTGTTTTATGAATCCAGCATCCTCCAGAGAGCACCACAAAACCCCTCTCAGCGTCTCTGAATACTACATTTTACATTTAGATTTTCTGGCTTAAAGAAAAGATGTGTAAAATCACAAGCAGGCACAGCGTTCCCCACTGACTAGTGCATTTATGAAGTCTTTTGTGGTGTTATTACCGAAAGCATATGAAATACAATGTACATGAAACCAGGGAAAGGGAAATAAATACGTCTGTATTTTTTAAAGGAACAAGAGACTGATATTTCTTCATTGTGAGAGTGGCGAAGCACTGGATCAGGTTGCCCAGAGAAGCTGTGGATGCCCCATCCCTGGAAGTGTTCAAGATCAGGTTGCACGGGGCTTTGATCAATCTGGTCTAGTGGAAGGTGTCTCTAAAAAAGGTAGGGAAGTTGGAGCTAAATGGCCTTTAATGACGCTTCCAACCCAAACCATTCTACAATTCTGATATTCAGTTTTATATTCCACAATTTAGATTGGAAATGTATTCTGTTTTCTGAAAAACATGAACCTGAAAAACACATCAAAGTGTCTCCTTGAGAAGTCTGGTGTAAGACACGTTTTTTGAGGCTTTTGGTAAGAGTTAATTTTGGAGACACCCAGGGGACCCTGTATAACCAGTCACACAGCTCTGGGAAATCACAGGGGTTTGGGCCAAGCCTTTGGTAGTAGGAATAAATGCATATGGAAGTGTGTCCAGAGGGATTTTGAATTGTCTGGGGAGGTTAGCAGAAAGGTTGTAAAAGGTGGACCCAAATGGCAGGCCAGCTGGATTGTGTCATTCCTGACCTGAAGTTGTCCTCACACCCTCAGGCTGTACAAATGTTACAACCAAGTCCTCTGAGTCTCTCTGATAGACAGATAGTCCTCTGGGTCTCTCTGAAAACAAATGTGACAGGATGGACTGACGTTTCCCACTTTACACTGCTGGACTCATCTTTCTACACTATTCCTTATGTATAAACCTCTGCAATATCCCAATGTATCCCTGGATGTCACAGAAGCCTCAACAAACGTGCACCAATGGATTTGTACCATTTCTTTCTTCCCATAGAAGGTTTTTTACACTTAAACCCTACAAAACTGCATAAAGCTGAGCTTTCAAAGCACTTATTTCACAAGATACACTCACCACAATTGGCTGCTCGTCATGGGATTGAAAAGTGCCATAGTTTAACAAAATTTGTCCCAAAACAAACCAAACCTCATGATGGAGCTTGTTCTTGGAGCATTGCACCTCACACCTTGCTGTAGCATTGTCACACCAGGATGTCATGGGACACAACTGCTGCTGGACTGTGACTAAGCCCTTCTTTGCCCTTCCCCACCCACCGGTTGAAGATCTGTGAGGCAGGAGGGACCTGAGAAGACACATGCCCCAACCACAACAGGCCATGGGCACATAGCATCCACATCTTATGTGAGAGCCAGTCCAAATCCTCCAAAACCACTACAAGCATGACTTCTGCACCGAACGTCACAGCATGGTAACTGACTAGCAGATGCCCATCCTGAATCCTATAAGTCCCTTTTCGCCCAGAGGTATAACCTTATTTTCTTATCTCAGATGTGATAGGACTTCATTTACTATGTATGAAGAAAAAATTCTTAATAATAGATAAGAATTCAAAGCATTATTTTTAATATAAAATGTGAACCGAGCCCTGTTTCCATACCTTTATTGAGTCCAACCTGTTACTGAAGTCAGAGCATTATTTTGTGTAAACATATACTGCCAGCTCCAAGTCCTTTAAAAATCTCACTAATTCCAGCAGAAATTTTGCTAGAATTGAGACAATAGGGTTTAGTGTGTTGCAGGTGATTCAATCTTATGCAAAAGATGTTTATATTTCCTGAAGCAAAATACTCATCACTTATATTAGTTAATAGGAAAACAATCAGCTAATTTGCCAGGTTTTGCTGTATGCTGGAAAAAAAAATGCATCTCTATTCAGAAATGACTAATATTGTCTCTTCCCAAGCATGAGAACAGTGCCTCTCTCTTGAATAGTGGGATGTTCCTAGGTTTTGAGATTTTTACAGTCCTTTTCATTGCTTTTTTAAAAATGTATTTATCGTTTCAGCTCTCTCCTTCAAGGTAGTTTACAAATGAGTATAAATCTCAGTCACATGACCAAGATATTGCAGCTGAATAATTCAATATGCATTATCTGAGACATGGTGGCTGTCCTTGTGCTAACTCAGCCTATAGCAAATGCAAGGCTATAATATTTATCTTGAATTTCCTTCACTGTAAGTGAAGCCAAGCTGAATTTGCTGTGGACTACAACTATGAACATAGGCAACTGCTGTGGTTCACCTGATTCAGAGGAACTTGTACGACTTAAGTGGATTGCCTGCCTGAGCCTTCCAGAAACCACGCAGTGATTTGCATACAGTCACACAGAAAATCCGTGGCAGGACAGGGAATCCCACTTCATGCTGAAATCAGTGCATAACTTTCCTCTTCCGTCCATGTCATACCATGTGGAAAGTAGGTGATGGTCCTAAGAGAATACCCACTCTAATTAAAATACATTTTTTTAAAGGAAGGAAAATGTATGAATGACTTTGGTTTGATAGCCCAACAGGGTGCTGGAAGCAGTGAGAACAGCCTTACCTCTTCATACTATTTCCCTGAACAGTATTTTCCTTTTTTTATTTTATTTACTTACAGTTGACTGAACTAATATCTCTTATCGTAGCCTGCAAAGAAAAGCTGTAAAAAAAATTAAACTGGAAAAGCTAAATTATTTATACAATTTCATGTGCTGGATGTTTTGGTACAGTTGAGCCTTGCTTCTTCCTAATAGCATAAGACTATTAGGAATTGTAATACTCCTCAGGGGATGTAAGATTTATCAACCCTTGCAGAACGGGATGGAAGCCAAGGCAGGAGATTAAGGGATACTAGTTAAATTAATCAACCTTCTCTCCGTATATTAGCCAGGAGAATGCAGTAAGTTGTTATTCATACATTTTACACAGTAGGAGCACAATTTGACCACAACCATATGTTGAATTTAATATTAAACGTTGGATCTTTCCAAAAACAACTCCATAAAAATGTCAATACTTCTTTTTTTTTTTAGACGAATGGCTCTATTCATTTTTAAAGGCATTTACACTCAAACACAAAATGAAAAAGTGCTTTTCTATACCAGTTCTGAAAACAACCTTCCATTTTAATCCTGGTTCAGGACCCTATCGTGCTTGTTTATGAGTCAAAGTCTAAAGCTAAGATTAATAGAGAGAACAGAAGAGTTGCAAATACTCCTTTTTTTTGACCTCTCTTTTAACTACAAAAGGGTCAAGAAGATATTTTCCTTGTCAAGCTGAAAACCTTGGAATGCTATCTTTTGCTTTATGCACAATGCTGAAATTCAAGTTCCTTGAAAAGAATACATACTACTATTTCTGTCTCTGTACAAAACAAAATGCTTCATTCTATGAGCAATTTTTGGAGCGTATTACACCTATGGAATGGTGTTTTTTTAAAACCCAGAAACTGGCTAAAGAACTACAACACCAAAATTTTGTAGATCATCAAATTAGACCATCTTTAATCCTGAGCAGGTGGAACTATTGAAAGGGCATCTTTGATCATGTCTAACAGCCCCCCACAGAAGCAGGTAAACAGCTCACGTGCTCTGTGTTGCAGTCAGCAGTAGACAAGTCCCCAAATATCTGTTGGTAACCAAGTGGCTCTGGCTGGCCTGGGGCTTCTGCTATAAGGTCTGTCGTGTCTGCTGGAGCACCTTCATGCAGTATTGCACTGCCCCTGCTTTCAGGTGAGTTTGTGCAGCCTTACCTGAGTCCCTGTGCTCTCCCCATTCCTGAACACCAGTGTGACAACCTGGGCTGTGGCCATCAGGTCCCCAGGGCCGAGTCTGTGCTCAATTAGGTGTCGTGGCTCAGTTCCCAGCTTCGAGAAAATCAGGGGTGTGAACACCAAAAAAAAGTCTTGTGGCAGAAAGTTGCATATACATATGTAGGGCTGTGGACCATGGCAGAAAAACAGAATTCCAAAAATTCTTTGTAGTAACTCTGACATCAGGATAAGTAACAAAGAAAAAAAAAATCAAAGCATTTGTTGGTTCTTTTATTTTATTCTTATAGGTTGATGAAATGAGAGAAAGTTAAACATTGTTTCAGAAACGTGTTTTTCTCTGCACTCACACTGGTTTACACCAAAGGGCTGTAAATTTTTGAGACAACTAGTGGCATAAATGTGTGAATTAATGAATATATGGAAATTAATTGTTGGGTTATTGAATGATAAGGATAAAAGAGAAAGACGGTGTGTTTGTAATCTCCACAGCAAGTATAGTACATTCTATATGTCACACAAAAAAAGGGACTCCTACATCACACAGAAATCCACATCTATCAACTGACTGTGCAAGCAGCCCCTCAGTAACTATTCTGTTCCTTTTTTTAACTGAAAGAGATAAAAAATGTGGCTATATATACAAAAGTTATTTTAGAATCCTATAAATGGCAACAATTCTTAAGGCTATATAAAATTTTCCTCTGAAAAATACAGAGGGAAAAAAAGATCTTCCAGTGAGCAGATAACAGTGTTTGCAATGGCAAAATAAGTCAATTGAAAGTGTAATGACTTCTATATAATGTCAACAGAAGTGTTTGGTTCACACACTCATATAATGCATAAGCCATTTGCCTGACATTGTATCCAGTTGCTGTTATAATTTATATGAGTAAGAGCCTGTAAAAACTCTAATTTTTAGTCTATTATGCTATCAGAAGTGTTTGTTGTGAGTGAAACCCTTTCTAATGCTCATTTATTATAAGCGAAAGACAGTAACACTAACATTAACCACAAAACCTTGTTGCTTTCCAGTTTTCTTCAGTATGTGCTCTGCATTCATCTGCACTTTCACAGACCATCTGATCTGAAAGGGGATTATATAATCCTCTCTTGGAGGTACATCAATTCTGCCTGAAATAAAGCATATGGTTCAACAGTCCACAGCCATTGTGTTATAGCAACATCTAGGAAAACTAGTCATAAACATTTATTTCACCATGATTCAAAAAAGTCACCCATTGAAATTCACTGATTTGAAGACCACTGATGAATTTCCCATCATTTAACCCAATGTTTTGAGCTCCACAGACCACAGAGTTCATGCAGTTACCCTGCTGTTGAATCCAATGGACCATTTTCCATAGCCAAGGCCAAATGTAGCTGTAATGTGGAGAAGGAGTCCCTACTGATCTGAGGTGTATGAACCTTACAGTACCAATGAAAGGATTACTACACATTTACTTCTCTTCTTTTCTCTGCTTTGCTTTGTCCTTTCCCCAGTAAAATCTGCAGTTGATATTTTATATAAACTTTCAGGCAAGAAAATGCTTCTTAGGACAACCTTTTCGTAGGAAGAGAAGGATCCAAATCATTGGTGCATATTTGCTTGGAGTTCAGACAGACCGAAAGCACAGTGTAGCAGTGGAGTAAAGATGTAGCATTCCCATTTAGGAAATGTAAGTAACACTGTGATCCAGGTGAACTCCTACAACTGAGCAGCATGAAGATAAATTCCCAGTACAAACACAATACACACAGTTAAGACAGGAAATGGCTTGCAAGGAATCCACAGGCTACAGCATGTTTGTACAAACAGTCAGCTAATGCCTAGTTTTGCCATCTGTATTCACTCTAAGCATACATTTATTCCAGAGTAGTCCCAGATAAAAAAAAAAAAGTGAATTTCGTGCACGAAAATTTTTTCTAAAAACCATAAAGCAGCAATTTTTGACGAATAAGTTGTTTTGCTGAAAATAGCTTACTCTGCTCTGTGTGTGCCTGTACACAACATGCTGGAAAGTGCATGACATTCAGAAATCTTTTCATGAGAAATAAATACATCAAATCCAAATAAAGCTGCATTTTGAGACTTGCTTATGCACTGGGAAACCCTGGCCAAGAACATCATTTTTTTGTGTACCAGCACCCAGGGCCCACCCCTGGCTCCTAAACCCTTTAAACAGACAAACAGGTATCACAGGTCTACAGATGGAATTAATTTCAGCCATTTTTTCCCTCTCAGCCTTATAAGCATCAAAAACTAGAACTGTTGAAGTCAGAGTAATTGTTTTCACAAAATTCAACACTTTCCAAAAAATGCATAGACGTGTTTGTTGGCTTCATTGTAAACAGGTTCCATATCAAAGTGGCGACTTAGTTGTCCAAAGCTTAAAGACACTGGAAGGACCCTCAATAATTTGAGAATACAAGTTTGAGCTCATAACTCAAGTTTCTGCAGCTGTATCCTTGTCTTGCAAAGGCCATCTTTTCTGTCCCCATTCCTCCATAATAAAGGCAGTGGTACTTGAAGAGGTTTGAAATTGCTGAAAACTTTACTGGTCTGATTCATCATGATCCCTTCTTTCTACATTGAAATTAGAGGAAATTCAAAAATTTTAAACTGATTTTTCATCCTACTCTTTTAACTAAACTTTAAGAGATAGAGAGAAAAACAAGTCTGTGGAAGAAATATATAATGTCTATCAATCTATCTTTTCTCCTAGATTTCTTAGGACTTCATTAATTTTCCGGGCTCATTTCTTACAGTTTATTAATCCAATGTTGCTGAATCTTCTTTCCTTGTGATTTTTTTATTACTTCTTTTATATTCACAGGATGAATATTCCCTGTGAATCATCAAAATTCACATTACTTTTATTTGCCAGACTCACTCTATTGCTACAGATATGTCATGCCTGGATGCTGATTGGTCCTGTGAAGGAGCAGTGCTGTTGTCTGCGTGCATATGGTATCCCTGATTGCTTTTAATCACTGACCTATGGGCTGTTATCCAAAAGATTA
Source organism: Callaeas wilsoni (assembly GCA_013398955.1). NCBI lineage: Eukaryota > Metazoa > Chordata > Aves > Passeriformes > Callaeidae > Callaeas > Callaeas wilsoni. The sequence continues at coordinate 66,931 of VWPU01017834.1, read as the reverse complement.
GCAACATGAAAAGGATTCTGCTGTGCTGGTAAGACTATCAGGAGAAGTTAGGCATCTAATCTGCAGAGATGCCCCTGTAAATTTTGTTTGTCACCTTCTGGCTTCTAAGGTACTTGAATAGCTACATAAATCTTACCTTTGATCTAGGGCTCTTCCCTCCTATTGTACTGCAGCAGCATCTACTCCACGTGCGAGACATCATGCACATTCAGTACAAGATCTCTCCCATCCTGAATAGATTAAAAGACCTTTTCTATCTNAAAAAAAAAAAAAAAAAAAAAAAAAAAAAGAGAGGGAAAAAAAAAAAGGAGAAAAAAATAAAAGAAGGATAAGAAGAACTGGAAATAGAGAAGGAGTACACAAGTGACAGAACTATGAAATGGCATCTGAGGGAAGAATCACCAAATATATGCTCTTTCCTGGAAAATGAATCAATTAAGGTGCCCCAAAGGAAAGTGATCTATAAAATCACGAGTTACATGGAAAGGATAAACAGAGAGTGATCAGTCAATGTTCCCTGTTGCAGTACAATGATATCAAATCAAACTAGCCGTATGCAGACTGAAAGCAGACAAAGAGACTCATTCTCACACAAAGGGAAGGAAGGTAAGACACAGACAATGCTGCAAGATTCTGGGGGGGTCCAAAGGCTTCTCCAGCTTCACCCCGACAGAAGAGCCATTTGTTAGGGAGTGATTGAATGCTAAGTGTTTCTGGCTTGGGCAGCCCCTGAACTTGAAATGACTGGAACTGAAGAGAGAATTCTTGGCAAGTTCTGCTACATTTGTCCTGTCCTTAAACTCAACTCTAAGCTTTTTCTCATTGTTAGAGAAAGATTTTGGACTGACCCAGAAAGGGCTTTTTATGTTCTTATGTTACATTAAATAAGCAAATCAAGGACATTAAATTAAGCAAATTTGAATCAATCTGCGTCACAGGCCAGCAAAATAACTGGAATCAAGACTTCTGCAGTGGCTGTGCTCCACCACAGCTGCATCTGCTCTAGTAAATAAAAGTGACCCGAGAATGTTCTTTGGCCCTGAAGCCAACTGGTAGGACAGGGCCATTGTCCATACAGCTGAAGTTTTTTACCAGAGATACCACATTCAGATTGGCCATTGGGACTGTTCCTTGGTCCACGCCAGTTCTTGAGAATGATCATAAAGCTAGGAAAGCCTGATCTTATTCTTCCATTACCAGGACCTAGCTATGAAGAAAATCAGAGGAAAAATATCTTTTCTGCATCAGGTATGTTTGTAACCAATGGACTCTGAAAGTTTAAGTGTTTCTAGACACAGGATGTTTTTGTGTTGCAGAATAAATCAAGTGTCCTATATTGCAAGTGCTTGGCATGACTCATATAATTGGGTCTGGACTGTCAGCAGCCTTGGAACTGTGCTCATGGTGACAATTAACCAGTGTCAGTTAGTCCGAGTGCCCAGTTCCATCTTCTGTATCTGCAGTTATATTTTTTACACAGAAGCACTCAGAAGGTATATTAATAATTTCAGTATCATTTAAAATCCTTATATATACACAGAGATGACTAAATGCTGTTCTAATGCCACTGTAGGGCTCCAGGTGCTGGAATTAATGTCTTCCTACAGAAAATTATGTATGAGTTCTCAGAGAGCTGGAAAATAATGAGGGATAATAATTCTTTAAAAGTTCTGCTACTTTTTCCAGACTAGATTATGATAAGTTCTGTTATTGAGTTCGAGGAAGGGAAATAAAGAATCCTAACTTTTTGTTTTCCTTCTTAAAAAAAAAAAAAAAATCTGTAGGGAGCAAAGAAATATGGTTGTTATCTCTCAGTAGTGTCATTTGATATTCCTGAAACCAGGAACATCCTGTTTGGAAAATGGAAAAAAACAATGGGAATTACTACACTCTCTCCATTTTTTCTGCTCCCCAAGCAAAGAAAAGTACTTGAAAAGCGTGAACATTATGTTTAAAAATAGTTCTGCTGAAATATGCCCAGAGATCAGAAGAAGTTTCCATATTAGGAAGAACCTACAGTATGTTCTGCCAAAGTATTTGGCTTTTCTTTAGGTCAAGGCAACCCTGGGCTTTGCTGCTGTTCCCATAATGTGCTATAGACAGGCTGAAAGTGCTCTCCTGTCATTTCCAGTTTAGAGTACAGTTTGTGCTGGCTGCTATGGGACATGCCTTTGCAGTCAGTCCTGCTTCGGAAACCTCAGTAACTACAAACGCATATTCTCCTGTGCTGTACTTGTATTTCCTGTGGGTACACATGGACACCAGGCTGAATTTCCTTGAAACCTACAGAATTTCTCTCTTTTTTTCTCACTGATTCCCCTCTACACATCCATTCAAAAATACTCTTTTGCATTTTTTCAAAATTTCTTCTTAGAAGACTTGGTAAGAACTAGTACAAAAATTACATTGCATCTATATAGGTTCTTTTCGTTCCCCTCTTTTTTTTTTCTCTTATGAAAAGTTTTGATGACATTATTTTCTCAATATCTGTTTTACTATTAAATATATAATTTCAGGAGTATTTCTGTTGCCAGTAGTCATGGTGAGTAAAAGCTCCATTGATTCATCTAACAGACTGGGATTTACCTAACTTTTTTCCTACTGACACCTCTTTGCATGTGTAAACAATGAAGTACCATTGAAATGCTTCCAAATATTGTGATGCATCACTTTGTGAGTTAACTCAAGCATGACATTATATTTCCCTTGCCCTACTCTTTGGGTAGATAATTACATATTGGTATAGTAAATTTGTTTTTTCTACTTTTTGCTGTGTTTAACTTTACTGTCTCTCCTGACACTGCTTTTCATGCTCTAAAATATAGTTGCCACCTAAACTGGAGGGCTGGAACCATTACACAGCTTTAGTTTCATTGTGTTAGCTGAATATTTAAATCTTGTCCTGTTAGCATACAAATTCCAGGCCTTCAAAAAGGGGGTTCAAGCACAATATTACATCTGCTCTCTTGTGCTGTTCCACCAAAATGGTCTCCTCTTAAAAATCAGGTGATTAAATCAGAGAATTTCCTGATCAGTCCTGGGAATAAGTATGTGCCATTTAATTCCTCAGCATTTCCTGTTGCTCAGCTGCTCGGTTGCCCTCCCAAGCTACCTCAAATGCAGGAGGAAGTGCCTTCATCTCTTGTCCTTAGAGGGCTGCTGGGCTGTAAATTTTATTCAGTGTACAAAGATACATAATGCAAAAGAACGTAATGAGCAGAGCAGTGGGCACCGTTAACATCCAAAAACAGTTCCTCAGTGCTTCACTGCAGCTTGAACCAGAATATTGATAAGTAAATAATTGCAAATTCTTATTTCTGATCTAATTCTATTTTCAACCCCGCTCTTTGCCACTCTCAGGCCCGGCATTCCTGAGATCCTGCCCATGCTCTTGAGACCTTTTGGTCAAGGCAAGTCAAGTACAAAAGAAGCTGAGTCTCAAGCCTGTACTGGAGGGCTCTGATGAACTCACAGTGTCTCATAAAATGAAGGATAGAGAGTTAAAGATTTGCTTTCAAGCTGGAAAAATGCATTCAGTAAATCCTAAGGCTGGGTTTATAGGGACTTTGTTTTGTGGGCAAAATAAAAGTTAGGAAATAAAATTTGCTTCAAGGATTAAGCCTCTAATCCTTGGCTCTCCTTTGGCCAATAAAGTGTTTGATGGATACTGTAAGTCTCCATCAAAGTCTGTGTCTCAGCACTGTCTTAGCTGTCCCCAGAGCAAACTAGAAAACTTCACATGCTGCTTGGAGCGATGTCACCAGGCAGATCGGTAAGGCCAAAATACAGTCTCAGGAATATTCATATTTTGCATAAAAAGTTTACTAGTTGATAAGTGCTGCAGAAGCATCGCAGCCTTTATTAATAATGTGGCGCATCTCCAATCCCAACCCTTGTTTCAAGGGGGTGCCCTGTAGAAATTCAGTGTAGACCATCATAAGACTTCCCAGTGAGCCTTCCTTCAATAACCTTGTAAGCACACACTGAATGTCCCAATTCATTTTTCTGGGAAAGTCATATTCATTTATGATAACACTGAGCCCTGTGCAGCTGTCAGTGCAAATGCTGAGCTTCTCGCTATTGGGTTTTGTATTCCTGTACCTAGAGAAAAGTCAGCTGGGGAGAGGATTCAGTGCTTTTTTTCTGAGGGGGAAAATTACAAGTACTTGGTATAATGACTTTGGGTTATCTCTGACTTGATGACTGATGACAATCCAAATGTAAGAAAATAATGTAATGTCTTATCTGTCAAGAGAAATGAATTGCTTTTAAAATCTTAGGTAAACTATGTGTTTTACAGAACAAAGTGAGATTATGGGTGAAGTTAAACTGGGACTTGGTACTATGCAATTACATCAATTTACACCAGCAATATCTGTGGGGTTTTTCTGAGTCCTTGATAATTTAATTGGGGTCTTAATCTGTTAAACATTCAATTTGCACTGAATTTCAGTAGACTTCAGATATTTTTACCTCTTTAGGCCCCTTTGACAATGTCTTTTTGCATGGAAATATGGCTTATACACAATCCTAGAGGTGAAATGAGGTACAAGGACACAACGGCGAATGTTTCTGCTTCTGTGTGTGACAACACTCAGGTGTAGGAGCAGTACTGATGAGTGAGATAATGTTGGCTCCAAAGCAGTGTCCATGGCTGCACACAGCTCCCTTCCACTCTGGACTAAATTGTCTCAATTCATCAGGCATCTGCCTTTGGCTTAGAGCTCTCACAAGAACATTTACCATGGCCTTGATGTGTGGTAACTTGTTACTTTGAAGTCATTTGACTGAACATCTGACTCTACCTCACCAGTGCCTCTCCGGCTCTCAAACCAGAAAGAGCAAATTGGGAAATCAGGGAGTATTTTAGGATTCACCGTTACTAGACTTTCATAATTGAGCCTTCTGACTCCTCTTGCTGGAGTTGATGAGCAAGCACTGAGTAGTTGGATGCCCTCACACCCTCCAAGGCCTTTAAGTAATGACTTCTTCAGACGCTTAAAAGACCAGAATGAGCTCCAGGCTGATTAACCACCTTCCTTCTGGATTAAAACCATCAGGAGTCCTTTTGTCCCAATGAGAAAATTGTTGGCCTGTTGTCTGTATCAGTCCTTCTACCCTTATTCTTGACATGAAGCACATCACCAGCTGTAGGCTGGCAGCTCTTTTTGGTCCTTTGTAGTACAGGCAGCATTCTAATAAACACCACCGCTGGCAGAAGCTGAGCCAAGGACCGTAATACATGAATGTAAAACACTGCCAATTGCCATAGTTTTCTAGTACTCGTAGTACTAGAAGTACACTTCCCATATTTTTTTCATCTCTGAGGTGGTACATACCCTCAGTCTTTCATATCCCTTTAAATTAATGTGTCCTTACTGTTCCTTTGCTTTCTTTTTCCTCCTCTTCTAAGAACTGCTGGTTTTATTTTCCTTTCTGGCTTATATTAGAGCCATCTTAGATTTGATCACTACCAGTGCATCAGAGGAAATATACAGTACATACTGTGCTTTGAGCTGGGTGGACAGGGAGCTATACATAACCTTCAGTCAGCAATAATATGACTAATGAATTCATTGCACTATGGGTTTCCTGCAAAAGAGAAATTCACACAACCCAGGCTTTATCACATTGTTTTTGTTAGCCATTGCTCTTTATTTACTGTCACTGAGGCTGGGAAAGACAGCTCATTTTCTCAGCATTGTGCATATGTATCTGAGCTGGAGCTGGCAGCACAACTTGTTCTTCTCCTGCATGTTTTATAACCTGTTTTTTATTTTACAGTACTCCAGTAATTCATTCTCTCTAAAATTAAAGTGGAATGCCTATTCTGTACATGAGCTACCTTGCACATTACACTCTACTTTTAAGAAAGCATAAAGGATTATATTCAAGCTTATACATCTGTCACCAGTACATTGAAGGTCCCAGAAATCCAGTAGTCTTTGTTGGCCTATTTGGAGGCACGGTTTTAATTCCAAGATGTCAGCTAGCTAGAGGCCTTTGATGGATTCAATTTTCAAACTATAAAGCACACTGCTTGTTTCAGTATCACTTCTAGCTGTTCATATATGGAGCAGATTTACTGGACATTCAAGAAAACTGTTGCTCCCTGCTTCATTTTCACCATTCTATACACATACAGAGGGTAAAAAAATTGCTGCATCCCTGTTCAGCCTCTCATCCTGCACTATGAAAATAAGCATTTTCATTCTTTGTCACAAAATTTACCTTTGTTGCTCAGGTACTTATACTTCATATGCCTGTATCTTAGCCATATAAAATATTCACTATCAAAGATTCTAAGTCTTTCTTGTTGCAAGATGAAGGCCCTTCATACTGACTTAACTTTGTTTATCCTCTTATGATGTCTTTATGTAAAAGCAGGATCCCCATAATGGCACTTCAGGTATCACTTTCTTCAGAAGGGAACAAGTACTTTTCTGACTGGCATTTGTAAAAATTCCTACAGTTGGGTCCTGAGTGCCTCTTGATGTGACAGCCAGAGAAAGGGCAGGAAAAGTTTCACAGGACCACTTAGTCTTTAACACCTTCCTTTCCTCTGGGTTTGTGCTCCTTTCACATTTAATCTCTACACTGGCCACAAAGGCCATTGCAGCAGCAAAAAAGTGCTATTGAATTTCGAGGTAACTAAATTGTAACAGACTCAACAGAGATCTACAAGGGGACTCTCTAAGACATGTTCATATACTAAAATAGCAAATATATACCTTAGAAAAACAGTTCAACTGCAGAGAACAGCCATTAGAAAGTCATCATTTCAAATTAATGCCACACGGCATCCCCATTTCATAGTGTTCATCTCTCCAAATATTTAATTGTTTCTCCTCATTGCTCTTTATTAGCCCCTTTAGCCATTTCATCAGTTGTGTTTGTTTGTTTTTTTTTTCTTTTGTGCAGAGTCAGGTATTTTCCAACAGCATAATTATTCATATTTCTGTAAAAGTAGCTGGTTTAGATGAAGGGAATAGGTGACTATGGTTCAAAATGTTTGGGGTGATGTATACTCAGTCCAATATTACTTCTACTGATTAACCCAATCTCTTGCGGAGTTTAAATATTTAAAAGAAGAATTCAGTGTTATTCTTGGAAAGCTTATTGTTTACATAAAGCTGTAGACTCTACCAAAAAATCAATTCTCAGGCTGTGAGAGTCAGCAGCCTTGTAGATTTTGTTCTTCTCTGACTCATACAGATAAAAAGACTTCATGTCACATTTTGGCTTGCTGGTGAAACCCTTAGCCAGCTTGTCTGTTCCTGTGAAAATGCAACAAGAAATTCCTGTGCAGTCCTGTGCCCAGCCAAGCGCTGCCCCCTGTGCCAGGGGATGTGCCAGTCTGCTGTGCCCCTCAATGCCAATGGAGCACAGGATTCTGCACCAGCAGGCTGGACAAGCTGCGGCAAAATGCTGCACCCTGTACCATCACAGCACAGAGCTGGTGTAGCTTGTGCCACCTCACCCCTCACTGTATCCTCCTCTGGGACAGGGGCAAGATTTTTATATATAAACATTATTATGTACCTAAGATAAGGCATTTTAAAACATTTGTTATTCTCTCTCAGAATGAAAAGCCTCTTTAAGGTATTTTTGCTTAGAGCCTAAAAATGGAAACATAAGAACTGCCAGGTACTTTCACACATTATTTTAAATGGAAAACACAAACAAAGCTCGGAGGAGAGACCATCCAATGCTACACACTCCTAAAATGCATTCATTTAGTCGTTTTATTTTTCTTCCTCCTTTTTCCCAAATATCCCAGCTTTGTAGTGAAGCAAAATAAATATTAGATATTGTACAGATGTGATCTCAGTATTTTGGAACTGCTTAAAACAGTGGGAGCCTCAGACTGCAATCCTTATGTAGAAATTACCCAAATAAAACTCCCACTGAGGCCAAATGTTTTACTGCCATTTATACAATTGTATAAAATGAGCTACATGCTTTACAGAACAAATAAAGAAAAATCACATGATGTCTTTATCTCCTTCCCTGGTTTGTCTTACTCTCACAATTCATTGCATAAGAGAAACTGAGCATAGGAGCAGGAGAGAAAAGAAACACCATAAATGGCGATAGAAAACTCTATAAAAACAACAGCTGGATGGGGCAAAAGTTCCTTTGTTGAAGTCAGATGGCTATTCATTTTTAAACATTTGACAAAATGTTTTGCTTTTTGATACACGAGCTGATAAACCCACAGGAGTTTTACCTAAGTGGACACTAAATGAGGACTCGTGAATAAACCTGTTATAAACTATTAGATCACTGCTGTGTATTATGGTCTAATTTTTATCCAAAGACTTTTACTAAAATAGCACAGCTTTCATCTGAGCTCCCTTGTCAGACAGTGCTGTGAGGAACATTTTGGCACTGCTTTCCCCCCCGCTGATTCCCCAGCCCAGTGGGCTCTGCAGGGACGTGGGGGAGCAGCAGCGCTGTCACTCTCCCTCCCACCCTCTGTGTGCCTCACACCTCTCTGCTCTGGAGGCTTCTCCCCAGAAACCCAGCTCACTGAAAAACAATTTACAAGAGTTATTGTTGTTGTTATTATTATTATTATTATCATTATCATTATTTTTAAGCAAAGAAATCATCTGTGGTTTGTTTTGTTTTTTTTTTTTTTAATCTGACCATTCAGATTCAAAGAGCCTCTCCACAAAGAGTTTCTACAAACAACAATTTTAAAGGGATCCTGCTTTACAGAGATTTCTGATCTTTTCCTTTTCCTTGGTGACACTGAGATAAAAATGGCACTTTAGTTGACAGGATTATGTTGCAGTGAAACGGAGCTTTGCGTGGGAGTAAAGTGAGATCCATTGTATGAAACTCCTATTACTAATCATATAATTGGGAAGTAAAAACATTTTCAGATTAGCCTTGGTTTTCATAAGAAAGGACAAGGATCTCTTTCCAAGCATGTTAGCATTAGAGCAGAAGGGATTGAATGAATTGTGATCAGGACATATGGAAGGGTAGCACAGAACCCTGAGCTGGACAGGCAGAAGAAAGGGAGAGAAGTAGAGGATTGGGCACATGCTGCAGGACGTAGTAAAACTCTATTGTCATGTGTGTATGTAAGTAGATTTATGTATTGCTGAAAACTAGGAAGATTTAGAATTTGCATAAATAATTACCTGAAAGAATATGTTCTTCTATGAGTAGCCCATCTCAAGCACTTTAAAAAAATACTTGAAGATAGTAAAAAAATTCAGAAGAAAAAAAAAAATTTTGATAAATGAGTAGACAATGGATTATGAAATGTGCATATTGATGTACCTGTCTTATAGACTTTCATTGGCTTGAAATAAGATTTTAAATGATTGTGAGAGTCCAAATGTTCTGCCTAACCTGGCTGCAGTATTTCTTTGATAATGACACATGGCAAGCAGATATATTACTATATTCTGCTTCAGTAACAAAAGCACTTTTCTCTCCATTCTGGTTCAGCAACTTTATGACACTGTGGAAATGAAGAGATCAGTATTTAAATATGCCTTACCAAAAAGAAGCAAAAACCCCCTGAAAAACCCAAAAATGCCTCTCTCCTCTACTTCAGGCCAGGAAGTCCCTTCTGCAATGGTGTTCACCTGCTTAATAAAATTTTGTAAGCCTGTGATGTGGAGATAGGGAAAGCTCCTCACTACTATTCTTTGATGAAACAAAAGAATAATGGAATCAGACTGTTTTTACATGCATGCCAGGCCAGACCAAAAATGGGGTTCGGGCTTCAATTAATTTTGTTTAGATATCCCTAAACCAAAAATATCATCAACCATAGCGATAATGAACTAATACAATAACTAATACTGCACTCACTGTGTATCTGAAAGGAACAGAAATCCATTCAGTATTACCTGCTCAGCATAACTAATCTCTTATTAACAGGTAATGAAGTTTGGTGCTGACTGAAACTAAAACAAAAAGGGAAAGGGAAAAAAAAGGGTGGCAAAGTTTCTGGTTAAGATTTGTTTGTTTCCGCAAAACATCAGCGGGCTGAAGACCTGGTTCTAGCACAAGATCTTTACTCAGTACTGCAGGGCTCTAAATAAAAACTCCTGGTTTGGCAGTGAGGTAAAAGCACAGTGAATGTGGAAAGGGCTCTACTGGGCATTAAAGGGGCTCAAACCTAGTATTGGCAGCATGACCAGAGATAAACTAATGGACACTCTGAGGGGTGGAATCACTCTGCTGGGCCCTCTAAAGCCCTACGTTATTCCATGTCACACCCCACTTGCCACTCTGAGATGCAGAGGAGGTGGGTATAATGCAAATATCTTTGTTCGCATAGTCTATGCTCATATGAGAGATGGCATGCTGGCAGTGGGGCAGTAAGAGAATCAGAGAAGATACCACAGTAAGAGGCACCATGGGTAAGTCAGCATCTCTTTTCTGGACACCAGACTGCTCTTCCTCTCAGTGGAGGCATAGGTATAACAGGACATTGCTAAAGCCGAAAATATTTGAAGGTGTATTATTTTGTACCTGTCAGTTCAAAAAAAGAAATGGAGTAAGCAGCAGAGAAATAACAAAGGGACTCCCAGAGAGACTTAATTTCACATCAAATTTATATGCTCAGATTTTTCATACATAGATTAGACAATTGCAAATTATCTCCCTCGCATATGCCATATAGTGAACTGAAGATGTTCAATGCAAACATAATAAATAGCATCTCTGTAAACAGTGCCTTTTGGCACCTTCATAAATCATCTTATCAGAATCAAAAGCCTGGATAATCCCGAGGACTAAGGCCTAGACTCTTAAAGGTTTTTTAAGGATCTGTGTGTGTAGTGCCTTCTTATGTTTATCACTGATTCTTCTGAAAAAACTGTACCTCTGACATTTTCTTATCTCTCTGACCATGCTCCCTCTGCTGAGCAGGTCTTTAGCCATCATTTGCCTCTTTGGGTAGAGTCTGAAATTTTCCCATTCTCAGCCTGGACATCTAACACAGCCACACACAGCAAACAAGATTTAAGGCAAACATCAGATTTTAGTCCAAATCTTGCAGTTCTGGTCCCTTTTGACAAAAGCTTCCTTAGACATATAGCACTACCTACCAAGGACAAAACTGTTTCTGAGGAAAGATATCTTCAGAGCAATGTAACCAAGAACTGATTATCTAACTTTTCTCCCATACCTTTCCTAATTCTGACACAGCTCCACTCTCTACTGCTTTCAGTCCCACCTTTTCCCCTGAAGGACATACTATCCTCAAGGAGAGCTACACCAGCTCGGTCCTAGTGAGCTTTCCCATCTCTGAAAGTGGAGTATAACAGCTTATTTATTAGCACCAAAGAAGGAGGGCGAGTACAAAGTAATCTTTTCTCTGTCATGCACTGCCTGTCATATGTTGCATCAGACAACTGTTTTCAGTGACCAGAAAAGGGCTTATCTCAACAAATAGCCCATTTTTATTCCAGATAAATATTTTTTACCTCTTCTGTGCTCTTTTCTCTCTCATGCATTTTTTTTCCTTTTTTTTTGCATTTAAAAAAAAAAGAGATGCACAACCCATTGAGGATATAAGCAAGATTCTTATAGTTTCCCTTGACTCTCTTTCCTTCCTCCATATGTTAAAGAAATTTCTATTAATCGATTGTGTGGGTTTTTTCTGATCACTTTTCCCACAGCCTGATTTAAATTAGTTTAATGTTTTCAGAGAGAATAGCTCTTAGTTCCCTCCGTAGACTACAACTGTCTAGCAACTTTTCCTTGTTGATCACAAAAACAATTATCCACAGACGAAAATACAGAACCTTCATGCCAACTGTGTTACAGAGAAGTTTGTTATTCTGTTGTCTCTAATAGACAAATATTGTCTTCATTCTCCAGTGCTTTCGTTCCAGCAGCAATTATAGACGGTACTTTGCCTTGGAAGAAGATAATAAAAAAAAAAATTTTAAAAAAAATTGAGAGTTCAGTTTCAGAGGATTAGATATGATGTTGACATCCACTAGTCTGGAGTTGGAGCAGCACTGAAAGGAAGACAGAACAGAGATAAAAAGAGAGAGAAGACAAAACAAACATTATCACCTTCAAATGAAGTGATGAAGCCAACTCAGGAGGACACATGAAGGCAGACAGGTAATAGCGTTTATCACATTTTCTATTTATAAATACAACAGAATATAAAAGAATCATCACTAGAGGTGTCTATGAGCAATTGTATTCCCTGGTGTGCAGTTGCAGATATTATATACCCTTAAGAAATCCAAGCTTGAACATATGATTGTGGAGATTTCAAAAGGCACTTCTAGGAAAAAAATGTGTCTGGTCTGTCTTAGAAGACCTCACTGCCCAGAGCTAGGCTTAGGATAAGCTGATTGCCTGTTCTGTCCAGGGAAACCTTATAAACACTGCTTGCGTCCACAGTAAAAAATATCTGGATGAAGGAAACTGAAGCACAGTGATGTGTACACTGTGTGAGTTGGTGATATCTGCCAGAGTGCAAAAAAGCATCAAAACACTGAGGATATATCATGGAGCATGGCAGTATTCCCACGGGATCACTAATCATGTCCACAGGCTGCCCAAATCTCCTGATAGAAAAGGCAAAGCAAAGCAGGCGTTTGCCCGTGCCATCTGTTTCTCACCACCTTGACCTGAGGATATCCTTGCAGGAAACAACTCTTTCAGTGCATACAGACACACAAGGATATTTTTGTGGGTTTGGAAGGCAGTGAGCTTTGTGACACTTTTCTTTTTTTATAGATAAGCTACAGAGGAGGCCTGGGCATTTCTCATCACCCTAAAGAGCTGGGTTTTGAAGCTGCCCCAAAGTTCTGTAGTGTGCACACGCACCTTGCGCCTGTTAAGTCTGTGATGGCTGCAGGATCCAAGCACAAAGCAATTAATAAAATCCTGAAGCCATTCATGGGTATTCACTAAGATCCAGATCTCACTTCCTCTTCACATAAAACTTTTCTAATAGCATTTAAATTATGAGATCTTCAAAACTCCATACAAGAAATAGCTCATAAAGATATGAAAAGCTATGTTTCAGGTCTCTTGAGCAGTAGCTATAATTAAAACTATTGAATAGTGATTATAGACTTGAACTATGAAAATACTGAGAGAGAATCAGCCAAAATAAAAGTCTTGATTAAACTGGGACTTGATGGGGAAGAGCTCAGAGACTTTAGTAAGGCATAGGCTGTAATAAAAGTCTGAAAGTCACAGATAGAGATTACAACAGGAGAATTAATTTCTAACATTCAGTTATCACTGATTCTTTACTTATCCAGATTACCTTTGATTTTATTCACAGTAGAAAATTAGCCATCATCACAGACTTTTGCCAACATCAGCTTGCAAAAAATGAGCCAAAGTTTCAACCAGGTGACTGCCTATTTAGTAACGAGATCTGAGTTCTAGAAATTGGACTAGAAATGTCAGATGAGAAGCTTTTCAGTTTCTGATTGCATTGGTAGGAATTACTGTAAAGATGGGCTGTGCTTTGGCTTTTCTTTTTTTTGGGAGGCAGTGGCAGAAAATGCTGAGACACACAAAAATGTAATGAAATGCCAGTGGTTTCTTTGCTAGCCAACTGCATTCATAAGCCTACAAGATTGCTACATATGCAAGCCACATATGGACAAATGATTAGCTAGTTTGCTTCTTAGTTAATGGTCTGAATTAATCGATGACATGAAGGAGAATGACTTGAATGAAGGACTTTCTGTGCCAAAAATCTTTTATGTGAGGACATAGCTAAACATGGAATTAATGCAAGATAAGGAGTAAAAAAAAAAAAAAAAAAAAGAAGTCTAAATACTTTCAAGCCAAAGATCTGGTTTGTACTGACCCCGCTTTGAACTTCTGAAGGAATGAATGAATTCTGATGAGCCAAACTAGTTTTATCCTTCATACCTGAAAAATGAGTGTGATAAACAATGATACTGATACCTCTGCAACAATTGCATCATTACATAAGCAGAAGTGGAGCATGATCAGCAAAAGCAGAGGCAGCTCTGCCATGGCTCATCTTGCAGCTCCTTCTGAACCTGGAACCTTCTCCCCTTCAATAGGAACAGATCCTCCCACATATTCAAATACTTTGCCACCAAATTCCTTACCACACAAAAGGGAGGGTGATATGGGAAAACTGAAAACAATGGAAATTAATGAAGCTGGTGAAACAGGCTGTGAGGGGCAGCTCTTGCTGTGGTCTCTTCACTGTGCAACTTCTTACTTGGGTGATTACTGCAGCCCATGTGGCTGATGTAGTGGGTCTCAGGGGATCAGATTCTTCCCTAGCTGCACCATGACTTGTTGGGTAACTCTGGGTAAATCCCATTCCATATTCTCTGCCCCAATTTCCCAATAGTTTAAAAAAAAAAAAAAAAAAAAAGAAAAAAGAGAAAAATAGTATTCATGCTTCTGGTTTTGTTTGCAAAAGGTACTGGGAGCTTGAACTCTTTCTTGTTAGCAGCAGTTAGAATTATTTTCCATGTAAAGAAACAACAAAGGACAAGTTCAAGCTAGCTGAGAAGGCAGCATCTTGTTCTGCCAACCTAGAGAATCAGTACAGGTGCCAAGTATTCTCTTTAAGCCAACAGAAAAGTTAATATGGGCATGGTGAAATAAAAGCCCAGCTCAGTTCAGCATGCTCCTTGTAGGATCAGAGAACTTTAGGCTCATAGCTTCCAGTTAAGCCAAAAGCTGCTGTGATCTAAATAAAATGTGAGAAAGAGGAAAAGCAGAATAGGGATTCACATGGAAAACTTTAACTCTCTGAAAAACATCAAGAAGAACATTTCAGTGCAGCTACCTCTGAAGGAGGGTGATGGCTTGGATTTTAGCACAGCACCTCAGTTTTTAGAGCTCAAACATGAAAACAAAATCTGCAGGGTAAACTGAGCTTTGTCTTCCTAACATGCAGATGGAGCAATTGCAGCCTTGAGGCTGGGAGAAGAGGAGCCCTGGTGGAGGGCTTGGGTTTAAAACCTGGAGTTTCCATGTAGTCTTTCCAGATTGCCAGTTCGGGACCCCAGAAAAAGATCACCCAGAGAAAAGCAAAGTTTTGCTGACCACAGATGCCCCTGCTTTTGGAGACAGAGCAATAGGCCTGCCTGGGTACAACCCAGTCAGCCTGGGAAGCAGGTTACAGGAGCCTTGCCTTCAACTCTTTCTCCAAGCAAAGTCAAACTGACTGCAGCACAATGGCAAGTCTTTGTAAATGTGACTGTAGAAGACATAATATTTTTCCTATTTCCTGCACAACATAAAAATGAAGTCTTTCCAAGTTGGGATCAAGCAGAATTGCAGTCTAACACATGTCAAGGTGAGAAAGAGGATGAAGTGAACATGATATGGTGACATGATAACAATAGTCATGGAAAACAATGATGATAATATCTCATGCAGGAGAGCAGTTGTCAGGGAGCTTTAAAATGCCATACTTCCACTAATTCCTCACCTTTGATTCTGACCACAATAAAACAATATGCAGACTATGACAAGGATAATCTTGAACTTCACCTAACACCCAGTTATCAGCTCTATACTGAAAAGCAGGTATGACATCTGCCTGCAAGTA
This sequence comes from Callaeas wilsoni, assembly GCA_013398955.1. NCBI lineage: Eukaryota > Metazoa > Chordata > Aves > Passeriformes > Callaeidae > Callaeas > Callaeas wilsoni. The sequence goes on along the minus strand of VWPU01017834.1, from coordinate 51,369 downwards.
TAAGCATGTTAAGACAAGTACCTTTTGAGATAAATATGCTAACAACTGAAGTTGTTAGCAAAATAAAATTATTAACTGGATAAAGCCTGAAAGCAGTATTTTCTCACTTAGTTCTCTATCTGGACCAAATGTAATCCTCAAAACTCCTTTCTGGGCTCCTAAAATAATTCAAAAAGAAAAAAATAAATCAGCAAGATAGCTTATAGTTGACATACTATGACAGTCCAACAGACTGATCTTTAAGATCAAATGTTATGGGCTTACAAGGCAGGATCAACAATTTCTGGATTCACGGTAAAATGGACACAAGGATCACTGTAAACCATACATACTGCTCAAGAAGGGGTGATAGAAGTTCACAGTCAGGGCACAGAACTGCAGCTCTGTTTAATTTATTTGAGTAAATTACTTGACATTATCATATGTGTGTGTGTGTGTATTTCTACTGCATCCCTGCCCCCAAGCCAAGGAAATAAATACAAACGGTATACATAAAAGATAAGACACAAGCACCAAAGAGGGAGGAAGAAGCTGCATTTGTAAAATTTAGTTGTATCAGTTCATTTACTACTCTCAGAGCTCAGCTCTCTGCCTTGCTGCTGCTGTTTGTTCACAAGAGCTGATGAGTCATTGAAAAGAAGCCCAATTGCCTGTCATAACAAACTACAAGGAAAAAAGGCTCAAAAGTTTAATCAAATCATCTCAATATTCAGTCAAAAGATTGTACGTCAATTTGAAAGACTTCAGTAAGAATCTAAAGCCACTGAAATAAAGAAGCAATATTGAAGGACAAATCCATTTAAATGCCAGTATCGGAGTGCTGCCCTGTACGTGTCACTTGACGGCACTCGCGATTCCACAACCTTACCGCGCCACCGAGGTCAGGCTGGCAGGGTGTAGGTGCCCTCATGCTCCTCACAGCCCTCCTTGTAGATGGGCATCACATTTGCCAAACATCAGTCAACAAGCACCTCCCTGGTTAACCAGAACTGCTGGTAAGCGGCGGAATGTGGCTCAGTGAGCACTTCCACCAGCTCCCTCAGCAGTCCTGGATGGATCCCATCCAGGCCCAGGGACCTGAATGTGTCTAAGTGGAGCAGCAGCTCACTGCAATTTCCCCTTGGATTATGGGCTTTATTTTCCTCCTCATCCCTGTCTTTCAGCTCAGGGGCTCGGTTCTCCAGAAACAACTGGTCTTTATTAAGGACTGAGGCAAAGAAGGCATTAAGTACCTCAGCCTTTTCTTCATCCACCGTCACCGTCATGTGTGTTTTCCCCCCACATTCAGTAAACGATGAAGATTCTCCTTAGCCCTCCTTTTGTTGCTAATGTATTTATAGAAATATTTTTATTGTCTTTTACAGTAGTAGACAAATCAAGTGCTAGTTGGACTTTGGCCCTTCTAATTTTCTGCCTTCAAAACCCCACATTTTTGTACTCTTCCTGTGGTGCCTGCCCCTTCTTCCAGGTGGGGATCAGCCTCTTCTCCCAAATAAAAAGTGATAGGACAAGTGGAAATGGCCTCAAGTTGTGCCAGTAGAGGTCTAGATTGGAAATTAGAATTTTTTTTTCCCTGGAGGGTTGTCAAGCACTGGCACAGGGTGCCCAAGGAAGTGGTTGTGTCACCAGACATGGAGTTAGTTAAAAGACATTTAATGCTCTGCTTTGGGACTTGGTTTAATAGTGGACGTGGCAGTCCTGGGTCAATGGTTGGACTTGATGATGTTAAAGTTCTTTTCCAGCCTAAATGGTTCTATGACTTGATGATTCTTAAATCACTAGGACCCGCTTGTTAAGCTCAGTGTCATTTTAAACTTAAGATTCTTTCACTTTCCAGCAGGAGAAAAATTTGTATGTACTTGTGAAGATACTGGTGTTTAAACAGATGTCAGAAGCTTTTTAGGTATAAATGGAAATTGAGTTACAGATTATGATAGTTCAGGGATTTGAGTGGTGTATAATATCAAAAATTGCATCCAAGAAACAATGTGCTGTTGAAAATAATGATCTTCAAATTCCTGTACACAGTAACTTTTAAGTTTTCTTTAACTAGATTCTTTTACTGATGTTATTAACAATGTAGTAGACAAATACAATGAAAGAAAAATAATCAAATATTGGACATTTCCTGTTTCATCTGCCTGTGTACTTTTTTCCCATGGCCTTCTAGAATTTTGTATTTCTTTGCATTCTTCTTAATTTAAACCTTCCAGAGTGTCTAATGCAATTCCCATATAAACTCAGCCTGATAAAACATCATCCACAAACACAGCGGGTACATCATTAGCACCACCAGCTACAAAATGGAAGTCCTATAATCCACCAAAAGTTAAGTTACCTGCTGGTGACCACTCTCTCTTTAAAAAAATGTGAAAATAAATTACCCTGATAGGTTGTTTTGGAAGGTAATGCCTTTGGGTCTTTCCCTGTCAGGGGCCTAGGAATTAATTTTTATATCACTATTCCTTCCTGGTAGTGGAAGTCAGAAAAAAATTGCACATTAGGGCAGGAAAGGGAGCACAGGGATTATACAGTGGACTGCCACAAGGACAAGGAATTCATCTGCAAAAACTCTCGTAAAGAATGCTGTGCCATGGGTGGAAACATGCTTTGAAACTTTAACACAGAACTACCTGTACTTTGGAAAGAAATATCTTAAGCAAGTAAAAATTACCACAGCTGCATTCTTTCCACAATGCACTTTTACCCATAAAGTTCACTTCAGAAAATTCTGAATATTGCAATAATATATGCTATATATCACACATTTTCAACACCAGTGGCAGATGAATTCTGTACATAATCAGCAGATGAGAGGTAAGGAACTGCTTTTGCATCTACAGACTAGTTTAACACACCTCTCTGGAAGTCAGAAGACTCAGTCTGATTTGTGCTTGCACCATTTGCTATTTATAGCTTCAACCTCAATTTACCATTACATCCCAATTAAATATCTTGTCCCTTCTCAGACCTAGTTAAATATAAATATTATCCTACCAAATGCATACATAATCAAACATTTCCTTGAATTACTCTAAAAAGCCTAAAATGCCATTAAGTATTTGAGCTTCAATTGAGCTTCTTCTTTTTCAAGCTGGCATGGAAACCAAGGCATTCTCTAGAACTGAAGTTATCAACCCAGCTCTTCACCCCTGGTTGTGACCACTTTCAACAGGTCATCTTCAGAGAAGTTTTGTTTTTTTAATCATTCTGAATGCAAATAATCTGAATTCTGAATGCAAAAAATCATGTCTACAGAGAAAAGTATCCATTATTACTCTTCATTACTAATTAGATATAGGTTGTACAATCTATCTTTCAGGATTCTGTGACAAAGGGTTATACAGGCAACACACACTGCAGCTTTTCCTGTGAATAAGATTATTCCCCCAACAAAGGTACTTTTGGATCTATTTTTGCTGCTTATCTATTTTTTCCTTGGATTTGATGCTTGCCTGGATCCTGGGACTTCAGAGAGAATGCTGCATGAGTGTCACAGCTGAATACAGTCTTTTGTTTACTTTTACCACAGGCCATACCATTTCTCCAGAATGAGATCTGCTCCTTCACAGTTCTGACTGAGATTTCTGTCTTTTAAATTGTTTCCAAACACATGCTATTAATCTGACATGACTCAGATAAACCTTCTAAATAAACAGTCTTCCCTTTTAAATGCAAGATTCTGCTTCCAGCACACAGCTATACATGAGTGGGTACACAAAGATACACTGACTCAGTTATCTCTGTTGGTGGTCAAAAGCAGATTTCCAGGCAATCCTACAGTCCTAGACAAAGCGCAGACTGTCCACTTCCCTGGAAGGCTCTCCTGGCCACCAGCTAAGCACAGATCATGGAACTCTTCAGTTTTGTGCCCAATAGTCCTGGATTAATTTCTCTTCCAAGAACTCATCCATTTACCCTTTTAGCCTATGGAAAGTTTTAGCATTTGCATCATTCTGTTATCAGGAATTTCACAGCTTATTTGCATCTGCAGGAAGAACAATATTCCTTGTTTTGAACCTCATGCATGCTGGTTTCACTACATGCAATCCAGCTCTTTAAGGAAAGAGTAAACAACTGATCTCTCTTTGTCGTGTCCATGCTGTATCAGAGTCCTTTACCATACCCGCCTCAGTTGCCTCTTTCGCAGACTGAAGAATCATAGCGTACATAGCCACACCTCATTGGGAAGCCATTTCACACCTTCGATGGTCTGTATAGACCTTTCTGAAGTCCTCCCACAGACTTTTTGATATCCTGCATGTTCTGTTCCAGACACAGATGGATTCCCATGCTGGCATGTTTTGCCAGCATGCTGAAGTACCTGTGGTTAGACTAAGTGCTGGTTCATTGCGTTGCTGGGATGGCTCTGAGCTAACGACCAGAAAATGCACCTCAAAGTTGAATGCAATATCCTCGTAGATAAAATCTACCCTGGCACATGGCTTTGCTCAAGTCACGTGCTTTAATGTCACAAGAATTCTGACCCAGCCCAATATACCTGTACAGTTATCCAAACACACAAATACAGACAGAGGCAATGACATTTTGATGATGCTCCTTATCTGTCTGGATTTCACACAGTTCTGTCGGCCCAGTCCTCCAGCCTGTGCAGGTCCCTCTGGATGGCTGCTCTCTTCTCAAGAGCATTGACTCAGTTTGGTGTCTTCTGCCAATATGATCAGAGTTGCCACCTTTAGGTCACAGAGGTGTGAAGCATGACAAATCTCAGGACAAACTCCTTCAGTACCCAACTTTTTATGGGCCAACAGCCATAGTACAACTCACTCAGTAAACTTTTTACTTACCTGGTATATATTATTGAATAGCTACATCTTTTATATATAGAGTGGAAGAATGAGACAGGCAATGCGTGGCTGAAGGGAAAGCAAGATGTTGTACAAGAGGTGTGACAATGAGGATAGAATCCTGCCATCCTGCTCTTTACATCATCAGTCCTTAGCAATTATAGGACACATTCAATAGATTTTCAATAGATTTTCAATTATCAAGAAGGTATGTGACTGTTTATTATAGACACAATAGCCTTAGCAATGTGAGGATCTACTTTCAGCTATTCGACAAATAAAACATATTTGAAAAAGGATTGTGGCCCCAAATCTGCTTTTGGTAACACACATTCAACCCTCCTGACATTATCAAACTCCTAAAGAATTTAGTCCAATTAATGTATTTTCTTTTCTTTAAACGGTCTTTGTGTTTTCAATAGCACCAGTGCTCTTCAAGTTGGTCCTTTTCTGTCAACTAGTGACAAGCCAAGCAAAGGGTTCTCAGCTACTTCTCAGGCACTAAACAGGTCATCAAATGCCAGGAAACGCCTGTTCTATCAGTCATTAATACTGGAATAGCAGTTTCTGTTAATAATAGATGAACATCGTCTTTTCGGAAGAGGATTGGTCTTTTTGACACTAATGTACTGGACTGAATGAGACTTTTCCATAATTTCACGTAAAAATTTAAAGTCATAAAGAATAGAATCATTTATGTTGGCAAAGACCTCTGAAGGTCACCTCATCCAGACTCGGACTCAAAGCAAAGGTAACTAAAAAATTAGCCTGGACTTCTCAAGGCCATGTCCAATTTAGCACACAGCAAATGCTCCAGCCTGGGTCCATTGTGGGGACACTCTGCTGAACTTGCTCCTACAGGACCATTCTACTCCCAGGGTGCCCTTCCAAGAGTTGTGTAAAGGAAATAAAACATTTTCCTTCAACTTGCTGGTTGTTCCTTTGCCAATACAGCCCATCATCCAGCTAGCCTTCATGGCTGCAAGGACTTACTACTAATTCATGTCCAGCTGGTTATTTATGAGGACTCACAGGCCCTTTTGGCAGAGCTGCCACCTGAACAGTCACTTCCCAGCCTGGACTGCTGCATGGAGTTGTTGCATTCCAGGTTCAGGGCTTTGCACTGTTCTTTGTCGGACTTTATGAATTTTCTAATCCTCCTGCTGGTTGATATACCTTTTCTGTACTACCAACTCATCTCGCTGTTTTGATGCTAATTGAAAACTTTTTTGGGGTTATGCTTTGTCCCATTGTCCAGGTCACTGATAAAAATGTTAAACAGTGTTATGTGCTATACGGAATATACCACAATTTTCTTGTCCAGACTCTGCCCCACCTCCACTCCTAACTGCCCTCACAATATCTGCCACAGAGGAAAAAAAAAAAAAAAAATTGGCAGTAGAAACTACAAAACATCTCCATTTCACATGTGAGCAGCACGAGGTGAACTATGCTATGGAAAAAACGTATATAAGTAAGGTAGCTCAGCCAAACAAGGATAACCCAAAGTCAACATTAAATAGGTGGGAATATACTTTTCACAACTTGATTTTTAATTTCTTACTGTGTTTTTGTACAGTGTTCCAAGCAGCAAAAAATGTAGGTGAAACTGTAAAGCCAGTAATAATAATAGAAGGAGAGGAGCTTAGCCAAAAAAGCAAGTTGTCCTTAAAAGGAGGTTAAATTCATAAATACAGACCATATGTTAAGTGGTTAAACAAATTTAATACTTACTGAATAATGTCACTGATATAAAAATAGTTTGTTGCCTCATGCTTAATGGATCATACCAGATTAAGAAAAAAGGTTCTAGATATTTTGTTAGTTCAAAATAGCCACGTGACACAGAACATTCACACTGCCCCATGTTGGTAAACAATTAGCAAAATCAGGTAGCTTTTAGAGAAAAACTGAAAAGTGCAAAGTGCGAAAAACGGGTTTTTAATATCAGGATGGTGATGAACTCAGTCCCTTTGATCTTCTCTCAAACCATGTGATATGTTCTACGTGGCAGAAAGGAAAGCGGTGCTTTCCTAGAAAGAATGCGGAATCATAGAACAGTCTGGATTGGAAGGGACCTTAAAGATCCTCTAGTTCCAAACCTCCTTCCTCGTGTAGGAACACCTTCCACTACACCAGGCTACTCAGATCCCTATCCAACCTGACTTTGAACACTTCCAGGGATGGGTCATCCACGCTCTCTGGGCAACTTGTGCCCACCACTCTCACAGTAAGGAATTTCTTCCATATATCTAATCTAACCGTACTCTCGTTATTCTGAAGAGACTCCCCCCTTGTCCAGTCACTAAACTCCCTTGTAGTATCTTTAGGTACTGGAAGGTGCTATAGGTCTTCCTGGAGCCTTCTCCAGGCTGAACAACCCCAACTGTCTCAGCCTGTCTTCACAGGAGCGGTGCTCCAGTCCTCTGATCATTTTTGTGGCCTCCTCTGGACTTGCTCTAACATGTCCATGACTTTCTTATGTTGGGAGCACCCCAACTGTAAACAGTACTGCAGATGAGGGTTCACCAGAGCAAGATAGAGGGGGAGAATCAACTTCCTCAACCTGCTGGCCACAGAGCAATTCCAAACACACAATATCTAAGCCCCTGTCTTCCTTCTCCAAGAGAGTGTTTAGGGAAAACTCTGTGACTTCCAGAAAATGCTGCCTTTACAAGTCCTTGGGTAGGGCCACGTAGGAAGGGTTATTTGGGTGTTGTGCAGTGTAATAATCCACTGATACCCTTCAGAGGTTACAGTAATTTACACAAATACTGAGGTTGTCGAAGATGTGGCCACTGACTATTTCTGCTGAGAATTTCTATAAGAAATGCTGAGTAGCTTGAACCTGGAAAGCTTGCAGATCATGAGTGATCATTCTCTATTTTCTAAGGAAAAGCAAGGTCCAACAGAAAATCATAGAATATCCTGAGATGAAAGGGACCCACAAGGATCATCACAGCACAACCTGCCCCTGCCCCTGCCCCTGCATGGGACAATCCCAAGAATAACCATGTGCCTGAGAGCATCGTCCAAATGTTTCTTGAACTCTGTCAGGATTGGTGCTGTGACCACTGCCCTTAGCAGTCTTTTCCAGTGCCCAACCATGCTCTGGGCAAAATAAATAAATAAATAAATAGATAGATAAATAAATAAATATAAAATCAGAACCACAGAATGTTCTGAGTTGGAAGGATCCACAAGGATGATCAAGTCCAAATGTGAATGCTGTCAGTTGTGAGAGGTATTGGACACTCAGGCTCTGGTTCAGACTTCTCTAATGCTAACATTGCCCTGTGACTGTTAACACCAGTGCCAACACGAGGCAAAGAAAACTTTCCCTTTGTCCTAGGCTTTGAAAGGGATGGTGAAGGAACATCTACTCGAGCAGTCACAACATCTTGTGGTGTATTTGATGCAAGGAAGAAGGACTTGATAAACCCAGCAGTGTCCCAGATTTGCTGTTTTAATTCTGTTCATTCCTCATCAGTTAAATCTCTTTCATTTCCCTTTTGAACGGATTGTAAATCCTAGATATGTATTCTTGAGGCTCAAAGTAGCTCTGAATTTTCAGCTGAGATATTTTTTTCAAGAAACACTAATACAAGTTGTAACCATTCATCCTGGTTTTGCGCCAGGTTACTTGGCAAATGCATAGAATTAGGCGGTTCCTTTCATCTAATTTGATGCTTTGCCAAGGCGGGTTATTTTTATTATTAACCTTCTGTCATGCCTGCTGTACAACAGTCCAGAAACCTCTCGAGTCTTTGGCAGAGCAGCAAGGGAGACTCTCTGGCAAAGGAATAATAAGGACTCAAAACCAATGGAATTTAAATTATTATGAAGAACAATACAACACTAAGTGACTTGATTGCTTAAAAATATCTCGAGGACCCTGCTGCATCCAGCAGTGGGAGTTAGTGCTTGCTAACAAAGCATTTTTATTGTTGTCAGAGTGGCCACCCAGAGGTGAATTTGATGATTGGTTCATACAAAAACAGGTGTCTCTACTGAAACAACTCTGTTCACAGTTATATTGTATCCCCTTTTTTGATGTTTCAGTAGATGTCAACAACTGACTGAACATAAAATAAATATGCTTTCAATTAGATGAGAAAGGTCTCAGTCCTCCAAATCAGGAATTTTCTGGACTTCAAGAAATCATGATCTTGCTTTCAAATACTTGTGCTCTGTTTTCACAACAGGAGGGTTGATATTATTCTCTACTCCAATTCCAATTTCTTTTTAATTTATGTCTAGCTACTTCTATAGTAAATCTCCTCACTTAAAAGACACATAAATAGCTCACAACTTCTGTCTAAAATGCTGTGATTCATTTGTGACCCATTGCTTTGTTTGGTATTCCTTACATAAGGAATACCCCTTTTTTTAAACAAAAAAAAATGATGATATTTTGGATAAAATACGATTCCTTTAAGGAAATTGAGGCAATCAATCTATTGTAGCAAAACTTCATGAGGATGCATGTTAGGAACTTCCTACTCAAGCATAGGTCTGCAGAGCTAGACAGCTTCCAGTTCAGAATTTGCTTTATAGCCTCAAATATTCTTCATGTTGGCTTCCAGACAATCACAGTGGCCTGCCCTAGAATAACCTGTCCCATATCCTACACTTTGAAACAGGCAGTTCTTTTTGGCCTTTGAAACTTTAAAGTCAATAGAATTATATACATGAGAAGATCAGGCTGCATACAGTGTTTCTGAGGCACAGTAATATAATCTGACTAGCACTTTACCTCTTAACAGTCAGGATTTATGTTTTATTTAAATAGAAAAATCAGCACAGAAGATCTCCAAACTAAAGAACTGCCTTGGCCCCTGGGAATTCAAAGTCCAGATATTTTTATTTCACATGAACTCTCTGGTAAATTGTATAAAGTATGAGTATTTTAAGAGGTATTAGTCAACTAATGTCAAGTTGGGTATGTCATTAATTTTTAAAGTATCTCCCCTGTTAACTTTTTATCAAAGCACCTGCTCTACTGTATTAGGCTTTTTCTGTCTTAGGTTATACTTAAAATAAGGAAAATAAAATAGGAAATGGCTTACTAACAAAAATATTAACTGAAAGAGTCTCTCAAAGTTCACAGATTCAAAAAGTTAAGGGGAATTTACACAGCCTCCCACTGTTCTCTATTTTTTGTGTGGTCTTCCTAATATTTCTGTGAAAAACCCCAGTCTTTATAGGAAGTGGTTCCCTCACATATATTTCTCACTCTCATATTCACTGCAAGATTCAGTCAACCCTTGTAACACCACTTGGCAAATGCACTGACTGACATGACAGCAGATTAAGACCATTAATAAAATCCACTGCACAACCAACCTTCCAATGAGAATGTGCCCTGTGGTAATGGGGAAACTGTCAGTAGTAACTAAAAAGGAACAGCAAATCTACAAAAGGAAACTCATAACCATCTAACCTACGTAGCCTGCAGTAATGACCTAACTAAAATGATTTAACTAAATAATACAATGTTTAACTTTCCTCAGTAAGAAGAGGAAAGAAGAAAGGCAGACATACTAAGGAATTTAATTTTAGGAAGCTTGCTCAAGGGAACATGAATGTTATTGGTATTTATTTTTTGTTCTTAGAAATACCTATGAGATTGGTAATTTGCCCTTTAACACTTTTACCATTTCACACATCAAGCTATTTTATTGGAGGGGGAAACAAATAAATTTGGGATAGGAATATGGACCTCCTTATTTTTCTATTTGTTTACTAATAGCATGGTCCTCTCAAGCTGTGTATGCAGCCAGAAGAGATATTTCGCTTTCTGTCAGGAAAATGGGAATGGGAAGATGGAACCTTTGTGACATTAGTTTTTGTCAGGGTCATTTAACAGACATCGGGCTAAGAAAAGTTTTAAGGAGAGATTTATTAAGCAGAAAGGAGGTAGAACTAGAGAGAAGGAAGCAGAAAGGCTTATTTGCCATACAGCCCTTATTACATTAGCACTGGAAAGCCTGGACTACAAAAGCTTGAGCAATCAAAATAAAATCAATAGGATCATTTGTATAAATTAAACTTACATTATGTGGCATGGCTACTGTACACAGCTGTACATTCTTCATGTAAACAATCTTCTTCCTTGGTTTAAATTAATGTCTGAGGAAGAAGGGGTACTCGGTCACTAGCAAAATGGAGATAGTCTCAGTGGCTATTATCATGGAAAACAGAGGATGTGGTAGTAGAAAAGAAAGAAGAAGGAAAAGGAGCTGGGAAAAAACATTCTTTTAGATCCCAATTTTCAGTAACAAGCAAGTGGTCTTTTCCCATTGACCTCAGCATCAAATCAGGCTGAAGGATGACTGAAGGATGAGGAGGGACAGGGGAGGGGTAAGTGGGCCTCTTTCTCAGAATAATGTTGATTTCTGCACACGGGGTTTTTGACCATCGTTATTGTACCCAACTGGAGCAAAGTGGAAGGACATGAGTAAAACAAGAATTTATTCAACAATGATACTCTATCTTCCTTTTCCTGTGATGAAGGACAGCTCTGTGACATGCAGAAAGGTCCCTGCACAGAAGGTGTTAACCTTTTGCAGTGACCCAAAATGGGGAAATTACTAAGAAAGGCAACAGATCTTCTCAGAAATTATAAATGTCACTCTTTAATGCGCATAAAGAATCTCCTTCTTTACCTTATTTGCCTTTCATGATCCATTTTAGCAGTGGGTGATACTGAATTTTTTGGAAAGAAAAGGACTCCAGGGAGAGAGATGTAACAGTAAGAAAAACTGCGGATAAGCCTGTGAGTCACATTTTCTGTTGATCTAAATCACTGTCGTTTCAGCTGCCTTCATTAGAGATACACTGACTTACACAGGCTGAGGACCTTCCCTGTATTTCCAGGAATTAACAAACAATGGATGATTCAAAAATTTGTATTATAGTTCTTATGTTATAAGTCTATTCTATTTTCTTAGGAGAAGGAGGAGGGTGGCTTTATGTACAGTATCTATGTTGATCCAGTTATCATTAATCGTCTTTTGGTACAAGATACCTCTCTTATTAATAGATGAACTTCCCAGCTGTAAATGACAAGATAAATTGATTGACCAGCTGGTACTTTGGAGATGCGGTATTTCTCCAAAGTATCCAAAGCTTGAAGTGGGGGAAGGGATTCATTTTGTTTTAACCAGGATTCAGCATTTCTTCATACAAACAGGACTAATAGAACAAATCTGATTAACACATCTAGGTTATGAAAAAAAAAAAAAAAGGTATTTTCCTTTAATTCTGACTTGCAAAACATTTCCTCTCCTCCTCCCCCCAGCACACACACAGTAGATGTACCTTTGGTTTACTTTCGCATATTTTATGAAAAATGCATGATGTAGAGCAGCAGCGGGCAGCTGCCATCTGCCGGCAATTCCTCAGCCTGGGAGAGGGAGCTGTGTGCTGACATTGATCCAGACATTTCAGAGGTTACTATTGCAAATCAAAGTACATTTGGAAAAACAGAACAATAGATCAAAATTATCAGAATCTAATCTGGTAACAGTCTTTAGGATACACCCCCATCCACACTGCAATTCCCTGTCAGCCTGACAGTAATCACAGTGATCCTGATCAAAGAACTTTGGTTTCTGAGCAGAAAAACAGAGAACCGAACCTGACACCATGTGCCTCGAGCAGGAATCCTTCTAAAAACTGTTTCTTTTTTTTTTACTTAGAAGCTGGGAGGAGAAGTGATGGGGGAAGGAGAGAGGCTGCATTTCTGAAATTCTTTCTTTGTGAATCAGCAGATAGTGCTTCTGGAGCTGGGAATGTTTCCTCTTGGACTGACTCCATCTCCTTTTTTGGTCTGCAAACGCTTGAGGTTAATGGTTGGGGTTGAAGAAGTTGAAGCACATGGTAGTGCTTTGAATATGAAAAGAGGAATTTGCACAATATGGGTGCATTAGTCATTTGCAGTTCACTAATTATCTGTTTTATGTTAATGCTAATGCTCCATGTAAGTAAAGTAAATTAACACGATAACATAAAAGAAGCAATTAATGGAATATATAGCATTTGTAGCTTTAATAAAACCGATTTCATTCCACACACAGAGAAAGCGGCTATTTAGGTCTCTGAAATAAATGAGGAGCTTGCTGAAACCTTGCTGCTCTAAGTAACACCAAGGACAGACTCACATGACATAATATTGTTGCCATAGTAACAGGGATGTGCACCAGCGGAATCATGCCCATATATCATTAATTTAGTGCTCTGCTAAACACAAAATAATACTTCTCCTAATTATATTGTGTCTTTCATTCTTAAGAATGTAACACCATTATTACCTAGAGTCAACAGTAGGACATTTGAGGCACAATGGCTATCAGAACATATAACTTAACTAGAATATATAGCTTGTTGTACACTTCCTTGGTTCCAAAAAAAAGAAAAAAAAAAAAGGAAAAAGACAAAAAAACCCACCCAAAGAATTCACATCTACAAGTCTCCCATATCCACAAGTCTCCCCTAATTCTCCTATATATGCCACAGAGGAAGCTAACTGGATGTGTGCCATTTGGCAACATCCTTCTTTACAGTCTTCCTGAGGCTCTGTGATATCAGCCACTTCCCAAAGCCTGGAGGCTCAGCTTGATTTAGAACCGCATCTGGTGCTTTTGGGAAGCGCGCTTGATATCAGCAATCACACTGCACACACACAACTTCCCGAATATCACATCCATACCCAGAATACTCATAGCAGCAGCCAAAAAAGGGGGAGGGGGAAAAAAAAAAACCAGCTCAAAAACTGTGACTAAATTTACTGATGAGAAAATGCTGATGTTGGTGAAGCCACAGGATGTCTTGAAATGTTAGTAATGTTATTAAGTCACCTTAGAGGAAATCACCCTGCAGACTAATGTAAAGAAAGGCTGTTTTATGGCACAAAGTGTTTCATTCAGGTGATGAATAGTTTGCAGAGGATCCACGAGTTTCAGGAGGTTGCAGGATCTCACACTCCTCTCAATCCTGTTACCTTACTTCTGTCACTCACTCTAATTCAGTCAGGTATTTCAGTGCATGTAGTGGAAACACACCATGTGGTTTTGCTGAAAGCAAGAGCACAACTCATCTCCACCAACACGTCAGTGTGAAATTGCCTTCTGGATTTGGAGCCACAGTGTTTTATCTTCCTATACTTTGGTCCTCAAGCACATCACACTGCTTCCTCCTAAGCGGGTTTGCATGACCAGCTTGCTCATTTTGAATCTCAACTTCCTTCTGATTTGCAGAAGAAGGCCAAAGAACTCTGCTGAATGATGGCCTAATTTCACATCTCATTTCTCTGCATAGAAGGGAAATCTCCAAGAATGTGCATCTCCCCAATAACCCTTCTCACATTCCAGTCTGGCTGACTCATTTTGCAGGACAGCACTCAGGTCCATCTCTCCTGTAGCCATCTTCTGATATTCCCCCCCAAGGATGTATTACTTTGTTTGATTCCCTGCTTCTTCCACCAGGAGAGATGGAAGGATTTTCCTCGCCACACCTCTCTATTAATCTCAAACATCTCCTACTTAAAAAAAAAAAAAAAAGGAAATACTGCAAGGGGGCTGGGAGGGGTGGTGGGGTTGTGTTTTATATGAATTCAGTTCATAACCTCAGTTAAATGCTTGGTTCTCTTGAGGTGAGGACATAATAATCATCATGTTACTTGTATGTATTAGAGTTCCATTTTTAGCACATTTTAAACTCATGGGGGATTTTTTTTTTCCCCTGAAAACACAATGTAATTTGTATGCAGTTTTCCTAGTGATTATTCTGGGGGACATTTTTCTTCAAACGATGATTACAGTCCTAACAAGGTTCAATACCTCCCATCACTTCACGGCGTGCATTCCGAGGACCACACTGTCACCTAGTGGAATGCTCCTGCAGCCAGCCCTGCACCTACTAAAGGGGCTGCCCGGGAGCTCAAGTCCCTGCTGCTGTGCTGGCCTCTGTATATGCAAAAAAAAACCCCAACCCAATATAAATAAACAATTGCTTAAATAAATAAATAAAGTCACAGACAAGCTGAAGAAAGCCAGTAGGCAAAGTCTGGGACTCTCTCTTACTGTTGTTATCTCTAAGCAACCAAAAGCATCACTTCTATAGTTCTGTTTAGAAAAAAAAATGTTCTCTTACACAGGGACTCATATCATTCACAGCACTGTAAATAAGAGCTATATGCATGAATGGGTAGGAGCCTCTCTCTAGATTGCTAAATGAAAATCCACTGCAGGCAAATGCTAAATAAAATTTAATGTCATGTACTTCTACTTTCAATGCCTGCTACCATTGTACACAGTATAGAAACAGCATGTGACAGAGCTAAGTAACATGCTTTGCTTTCATCCTATTTTAAATTTGATTACTCCAGCTTTTATATTGCTGACGCATAGCAGGCACCTGATTTATAATATGATATTAAAAGGGAAATTACTCCTACAAGTAGTCTTAAGTAGCACTTTCTTCTAGCCTCTGTTTCTTCCAGACAGGAGCCTTCTGACAGACCTCGGATTACAAGATGGATTTGCCTAAAATAACCTCTGATTTAATAAATCAGCAACAAGAACAATCAGCAGCAAAATTAGGACATTAGGACACTGTACTTTGGACCAGACTGTCCAATACCTGGCTAGATCCAGTGCTGTCAATGGGTACATGAGGTTCCTTTGTCTAAGAATCTGGTCAAATATTTCTTGAGATTAATCTGTGCAATTTTTGGCAAGGGGAGAGCACAGGGACAGACTGCAGCTTTATTCTCATTACCCAAATGCAGGGCTGTACAAGAATCCTCCCAGCTCTTAGTAGAAGACAGATTTGCTTTCCTTGGTGCCCAAAGGGCATGGAAGAGTTGAATTATTCAGTGTTCAGAATGTTCCCAAAAACCCCTAAAATGTCCACTAGTGTTCTGCCAGGCTATATGACTGTTTGTGCCCAAGCTCTCATAAAGTATGCTCTGGAGACCACTTTTGCCTTCTTTAGAGCCCTTTTATACCTTGTGGATGGCAAAGAGCAGCACTATTATGCTGGATTATCTGTCCTTTGCCAGTCTATGCTGAGGTCCTTTGGATGTGACCTGAACAGAAGAGCACTGGGTCACTGTTGTTTTCTGGAGTCTGGTAAGTACAATTCCTGCGCAGCAAAGAACTTCAGGCACTGAGGAAGGACAATATATTGCTGACAAAACAAAGTATAGCTTTATGGACTCTTTTTCATGTTTTAGAAATGATTTCTAATGTAGTGATTAATAATGGTGTTTATTGTGATTTTTTAGGCAAATGAGACAGAACTCTTAGCAGCAGCTCAGCCATAGCAAGGAGAAGCAGAACATAACATTTTTCCAGAAGAATGAAACTAGACAAAATGAAGGGATACAAAGGGACAAGTGCTATAAATTTAAAAATCTTCCAATTATGCCATCTTGCACAAATTTCAACTTGATGTGTGCCACAGCTAAACTTTTCCTCTCATTCTTTCAGTATGCAGCAAGACCCTAATGGGGGTTCATGAGGCAAAGATACCTTTTATTCTGGCGTTCAAAATTGCTTTCTGTGAAGTTCCTGGAAGAGAAATTCACCAAGTGAACCTCAGAGCAGACACTGGAAGACATCATCATCCACTTGCAAATATTTCTGTCGACAGAAAGAAAAGCTCTATTTTTCAAATTGCATACCCTCTACAAATTACTCCCACAACTGTAATTAGGAACATGCCCCCAAGTACAAATAAAACACACTGTAAAAAGCAGAATTTCTCTCTGAGATTTGACAGGGGCACTTTGTAAGAGACTTATTAGGTTTCTTTGTACTTAAACTAAATAATTGGATCCACACTAATACGGACCTGCTGTAACAAATTAGCCACTGAGACCTGAAGGCTTCCTATCATAACCAGCTGAATTACACTATCATATGTATAATTCCATATGAAAATTAACAGTTCATCGCACAAAACATAGTGTAGCTAATTTTATTTCATTCTACCTTTAGCCCACCTACACAAAAAGCTTTTAATTGCCATTCAAAACTGAGTATCACCATCTCAGGACTGGTTGTATATCTCTGCTCTTTTGTGAAACATGATGGTGCTGCATGAATTTCTCTTAATGCCTGTGGTTCTCAAGTATTATTTTTAGGCCAGTTCTAGCATCCTGCAAAATCAGTGGAAGTCCTTCCTTTTATTTCAATGGGAGCTGGATGAGATCTGTAATTTATAAATTACAAAAGCAACTGGAATTTGAGACAAGCCCTCGTATTGAAATCTACAGATGTCTGGGATAACTTAAAATTACTGTATCTGAGGAAGGGTAACATAGGATTTTATTGCATAGCATTTTCCCTAGGTACTTACAGTGAATTATTGAAATAAGACATATGGTTTAGAACAGCGTTACATTCAGCATTTCATATTCTGAACATTTCTGGGTTTCAAATAAAACACTGTGACATTAAACAGACATGATGTCTTTTACCGAAGGGTCTTACAATGCTTTAGAAGCAGCAATTAAGCTGGCAAGGTATTTAAGTGGTGCTACAGATGGTCACTAAGGCACAAAGACATTTCCAAGGTCACTCAATAAATCAGTGACAGCAACAGAGCTAAACCCCAGGCATCCCTGTCTCCCCACTGCAGCCACATGGAGGGCCAGCCTGTGCCTCTGTTCTGTGGTTTCACTGACCCATCTTTTTTTTTTTTTTTTTTAATTTCTTGGAGGTTTTTGTGCGTGTTGGATGTTTGGTTATATGAATTGGGAAAGCTAATCTGCTGATGTAAATTGGCTGGATTTGATTGACTCCTGAGCACCGTATCATGTGCAATGCAGCATTTGCATTTAGCTTTGATACAGAATGATGTGAAATATGACAGTTTGATGCAGTTGGCCGCCATCACCCTTGGGTCCTGCAGGTCTGATTTAAAAGACACTGTCACTGGCTTCGTGGGAGTTATGGCAGTTGAAACCAGCTGAGGATCTGACCCAATAATCTCCTAAAACCTTTGAAAAATACAGAAGCAGCTAGAATTTCATACAAGAAGGACTGATATATCACAAATCATAGCTGGGCACTTTATACATTCAACAGGCTGTTTAACTATTTAACCGCAGTTAAAGATTTGGAATGCATATACAAAAAAAAAATTGATGCCTTTAATTTGATGCAAATACATGAATAAACAGAAACTGAGACTCATTGAACTCAAAGAAGCCAGAAGTAAATGAATATTTGATACTAAATGTTACTTTTTGAACAGTAAAAGAACACTGAAACAATTCTCACAATGCCCAATGCCCTGCAATGAGACAATTTTAATTATCCATAATAAATTTTTGTTTAGTTTAGTTTAGTTTAGTTTAGATGAGCAGAGAACATTTGCAAAGGGGAAGCTGAGACTGAGAGTTGATGACCTTGCCTCTGGACACAGAACAAGTCAGTAGTGGAGCAGAGTTTAGATTTTACCATTCCTCAAACCCCCATCCCGTATTCATTCCTCCGGAGCCCAGGCTCCTAATTTAGGAGGCATGTATTTAGCGACACACTGTCAAAACAAGTCATCATTTTTCTGGAAGAGATAATGTGACTGGAATTTACAAGCACCAGAACCTTTGCCATGTTTGATCAGCAGCATAAAACTCTGTCTGCCTCCTACTGCCAGATTTCCTCAAACTTGGAACTTTTCCATAAGCATGATTGAACAGCCCAGTAAGTCACCACTTCCTAGGTCAGCTCATCTGAGGCTAAACTCACATCTACCTTCCACTTACAAAGAAGAAAGGGAATTTCTTTGTGGGTTTTTTGCAATTATTACTCAGACATACATGTTTACCCTTAAAATCAAACCAAATAACATATAAAGATTGCTTTAAAAAGAGAAATACTGTGTAAAGATTATGGCCTGTCACATTAGCTAAAATACCTTTCGTTTCTGACTCATGACCAGTATACAACATGTGGCCATATTCTGAAGGGCAAGAGAGTGTCTGGATGGTAACCAAATGTTATCTCATTCTCTGACTATTTTAAAATATTCATTAACGTGAACCCAAGCTTGTAAAATGGAATAATTATTTTAGAACTTTTATCATCATTCATAATATAGCAATTGCATGCTAATGAGCAAGAAATAGTCTCATTGCAAGAAATAGCCTCACTGGTGTAAAATACTTGAGGAAAACTACAAGAAGTTGGAACTAACTCATTTCAGTGAAACTGTACAAGACAGACTGGAATTAATCAGAAGGCATGTGACGCTTATATAAAAAACATTCCCTTGTTGAAGATTTGTAGTCCATTAAAGTTATAGTTACGTTCTTAGCTCCTCAGACAGAGAAAAAGGGGTGAGTTCTTCCACTCCAAAGCCCCTTGACCTCATTATGATAGGAAATTGTTTCATGTTAGGAAAACCATAAATATAACTAATCTGCTTCTAAGTACATATGAGCTTCTGGAATCTATAGCTGTAAGGAAGTAGACTGCAACTAAATCTAGGAGTATATGCAGGGTTAAAAATGAAGANGAAGTAGACTGCAACTAAATCTAGGAGTACATGCAGGGTTAAAAATGGGTCGTTCACTAGAACAGAATTATTCTTATGCTTATTACCCTTTCACTTGAAATGCATCGCCACATTTGCAGACATGGTAAATTTTCCCAGACATGTTTTCTGAAACCAAATGCCCCTTTTAAATTTTTCTTTTAATTCAGGTTGTTGATTCTAGATGCTGTGGGAAAAGAATTCTTGCAGCAGTTTAAGCAAGCACCCAGCACCCATGTAAACATTTATCCTTCTACAACAGGTGATACTATTTTTTTGCAAACATTTCCATCTCTTTTATGTTCCTTGGTGCTAGGCTATTCAGTCCCATATGATTTTTCCCATTTTCTCTCAGGCTGCAGTCACTTTTTATCGCAATCAGCAGTTTTGTTTGATTTGTAGGACAAGTGCTCTTAGCACTTGGGGTATCATTCTTGGATCTAAATTTCACAAAATGTACACTGAAGTAGGCTTATTTCATTGTCTCTGGTACAGAATTTCCCACAGTCTTAAAGTATATAATCTGTTGGAGCACCAAAACTCCACACTTGGAATTCTATCTGGAGATTTGGCCTACAAGATTTGATTAAACAAGAAGTTAATTTGTTTGAATAATTAAGGGAAGTTCTCCACTTAAATACCAGAAACTGAACTGAGAGGCTCAGCAATGATTCTGCATATGCTTAGCATTCCACATATTAGCTGGGAGAAATGAAAGGTTTGAAGAGTAATTTTGTTATTTGTGAGATGTATGTCCTTCTGTAGGATGACCGTCACTCTAAAAGTGAAGAAGGCTTTTGCTAGGTTCTCAAGTTGAATGTTTGAATTGCGTCTCTTTGGTAGACATCATCAGCTTTTGAAAATCACAAAAAGTTGAGAAAAATCATGAACACAAGAGAACTGATGAAAGGTTTTAAATGATATTTATTCTATGTGTAATGTTGGATCTGAACTCATTTGCTTGCAGGATAGTCAAACAAAGGAGTAACAAATGACAACTAATCCATACCTATTAATGTGAACCATGACCCACTGTGTGTTTGAAGAACCTCACTATGTACAACTTGATACTGGGAATTTTTCGCTATGCCATGGTAAATGTGATGCTTGTTTACCATCACTGCTTCCTTTCACTCTATATTGACTACACTCCACTGGAAGTAAATTTGCATATGGCACATGGATCATAATGAATGGTCATTAAACCTTAATTATCATCTGAATCTTAATTATCATCTGTTTATAATAAATGCTTTGGGACAAGGCGGTGCTTAAAGACCAGGATGTGCCAATATTTCAAGTCTGAAGGCTTGGCTAAGATGAACAAGTGGTGTTAAGAGCTGCTTAGGAATTCACTGGAACAAAGCAAGTGAAACATTGTGGAATGGAAGTTTGCAGTTCAGTGTTTAGTAAAGGGGAAGGGACAAAGAAGGAGAGACAAAATTTTGAAGAAGAGGCATACTTAGAAGTAATTCCTGAGCTCCTGAAGATTTCTATCTATTGTTCAAAAGCTTAAAGAAAATTCAGAGTAATAAGGCAAGAAAATGATTTGAAGTGTTTCATTGCTCTGAGCAAAAGTTATGAATGACTGGTTTGGGAATGATGCGTGTTCCTAGTGGAGAATTCGAAGACAACGAGCACTTGCCAAAGCTGTCTGTCAAAAAGGCCAAAAAGTACAGGAGCAGCCTCAGAGGAGTTATGCCGTATGTCCTGTACTTGTCAGTATCCAGACTGCTCATGTCTGAGGTAGATCCCATCCAAGGCGCTTGCTGCGCGTGAGCCAAGCACGTGAGGCCCAAGCACAGCAGTCAGTCAAGTGCCCAGAGACAAAGGGAACACTGCCAGGGCTGGAACAATATAGACTGTCCATTTAAAATGTCATCTAAGTTTTAGTGCTCTCGAGAGAGTGAAATAATTCACCTGTTAATTAAAATGAACAGGATCTGACTAATCCTTCTGTGCTTCTTTGTAAATCCAACCCCCCATTTCCTCCCACTTTCAAATATTAACAATTTTATAAATCTATAAACCATGTTCCTTGAATTTTTTTTTTTTTAAATTTAAATCCATAGAGGCTGGATCTTTAAAATTTGGTCATATCCTTAAAAATGCATGATTCACAATCTGTGTGTTTCAGAATATTTCTATGTCTTACCCCAAATTATTCTACGTTTCACTCTTTCGCCCTCAAAGATGCGTAGGTAAATCTCTCCTTCTGCAGCCCACGTGTGTCCATGATCTCAGCTGCACCACAACACTCACGATCATGAGTCAGGTGTTATCAACTCTAACACCTCCCTGGGAAGAGGGATGAGTGAAGGCTCAGCCCTTGGAAGCTCTGGTCCATTACCCCCCCAGCTCCTTGATGGTGAGGAACGAGCACTGGGCGTAGAGGTACCTCTGACTCTGTACCTGCTGTAGCCTCAACCAATGAGTTCTTTACATAACTCTGTATAAAACTTCACATTTTTATAGTAAGAGCCTCTAAGGAATACAAGGAAACTCCTTGAATATCAGTATTATATGAAAAGGCCATTTCTTCTCGTAGGAACATCAGCCTCCCTTGCAGCCCTTTCCCAGGGAATCACCAGAAGTAGGTGAGCACAGAACACAAGAAACATAATGCCTGCCAGACAGAATCCAGAGCTATGACAGATAAAGATTGTAACAAACCTGTGGCGTGAAGCTTATTAAATCTTTCAGAATTTATATTATCATTCACTATTGTAGATGTGGATATTCCTGGCAACTATATAAACATCCAGCTACCTTTTAATCTTACTAAGTCTTCAGCCTTAACAGAATTCTTTGCAAGAAGTTTTAATATTCACCGGCTTTGTGCAACAATATATTTCTTTTTATCTGTTTTGAATTTACCACCTTTTAATTTCATAAAAGCCCCCATATTCTTGTGTTATGAGACAGGGAGAAGAGATGCTCCTGATCTATTTCTTCTATACTTTTTATTATTTTGCATTTTTTTATCGCCTTCTCTTATTCGTCTTTTTATCCCAGTGCTTTCAATTCCTGTTATGAGTTTCTCCACTGCTCTATTCATTGTATAAATGAAGATTAAAAATGAAATAATTTTAAAATACTTAAATCAGATAAAACTGCTGAAGCATACAAAATAAAAAAAATTATAAACACTTGCATTCCTGTTTTTTTCTTTTTAGAATAAATTCTCCAATGATACCAAGGATGGAAAATATTAGTAACAAAGTATTTGGCTTTGCACAATGGCCTCAATAAGGAAAATGAATCTTGTGTTATTATGCATAAAAATACACATAAAAAATACCAACCCACTTATTCATATACAGAGATCTAAATAGATAAATTTAAACAGGGCCATACAATGTGTTTGACTTCCCTCCAGGTATTATGAGTCCTATGGCCACAGGTCAATGAAACGGTTGAATTAGAATTGTGGGTACAAAGATTTGACGGTTCATGATACACCTCAGCATGTTCCAGACACTAAAACTTATTTGCCAGACTGTTTTAATAGAACAGACATTAATATGACAGAATTCTAGTTAAAATACAATATTCATGGTGTTATAGAGCAAGTAACACGGTGCCTATAAACCTGTTCTGTTAGCAGGAAAATTAAGGATGGGTCTTACACCAGCTGCTGAACTCAGTCTTGCAATCATCACAAATAAGTAACTTTACTCAAATGCATTTATCTTGGCCATGTTAGCTTTCTCATCTTTAATCTAGGCCCCTGCTTCATTTGATTTATTGCAATCATTACCCTCTTAAATCACAGCCTGAGACACCTTTTCGAGCTCAAATAGATAAATATTCTGCTTTGCTACAAGTAACCCCATATATTTATTTATTTTCTTACTCTGCAGTTGTCCTTTTATGTTATAAATGACAGTGAATGCACTGTACTTGAACAGTAAAACTGTTATTCACTCTAGAATTTCAGCTTCCATATGAAACATGGATTAGAATATGGTTTACAGCACAATCTTTGGCCACATTAGTGTCTTAAATCACCACCAGCCTCCATCTGTCTCTATTTGATCAACACACACAGAAAATGAGAGCCAAGATATAACAAGCATTTGCTGAAACTTTTTATGAACATGTCCAGTTTATTTTGCACTTCAAATAGATAGAAGCAAAACTGGGAGTGAGGAACATAATCTCATGTGATTTAATCTCAGTTCCCACCACCATTCAGCAATGCACTCCGTGTCACTCTGTGCACCAAGTTCATATTTGCTGAAGCAGAAATGAGCTCAGGAACCACTGTGAGTACACAGCCCAGCATCGATTCTGGTTCCTCCACACAACCCTGTGAGAGCTCAGGAGGAGGAAAGCTCCCTTACAGAAGACAAGTGAAGACCATATTTGCATTTATTCACCATCTTGTCTAAACCAAAGGGCAGATCAATGGCTTCTGCAGTCCCTGCTCACTTATGAGCTGTTGGGCATCCCCACCTTGACCCGTGCATCAATATTCGTGGAATTTGCTGAAGTCAAGGCATGATTTCCCAGAGAAGGGAAAATCTTTTCTCTGCTGTTCTGTTGACCCGCACCACAGTCAGCACAGTCGGATTAGTCAGCAGTGTCTATCCAGCATCTGCAGTGCAATATCTTTGACTGGGAAAAGACAAACATAATCTTTTCATGCAGTGGAGATAAAACCAATTCCTCAAAACAGCAAGCAAAGACCAGTGGAAAACTGACACCTTTCTGTACTGCATAGGCACCTCCTTGACACAGATTTTCCTGGTTTCAGCTGGTTTAATGTAATGCATGCTGAGTTTCACTCCATGATTATAGAATATCTAAGAAATGAGAATGCTGAAAGGAAAATAATAAGTCAATATCATACAAATTCTAAAGATTTTCAAATGAGACCTGAAAACTTTTCTTTTCATTACAGAACAGAAAGCAAAATGCTGGCAGTTTTTAAGAGTCAAGCAGCTGCACAATTTTCATTCTCCACTTAAACAACTGAAGACAGTTTGTTTCATTTTGGTTTATAAATATTTACAACAGGATACTTTTATTTTTGAAAGTTCTTCAAAATGAGATATACCCTAAGAGTGAGTCAGTTTTATTCTTTTTTAAACATTGAAAAATTCAAGTCCAGTTCTGAAGGTGTGCGGACTGATTTATTCCTTACAGACAACAATGGTCATGCTATTGAAATCAAGTTCAGTGTTTCAAATATACCTTTGTATCACATCAACTTTTATGGGTATGAATTCTTGAAATTACAGGTCTAGCATATATTTACCTTACCCACAGTTCTTATTAGGCCAACTATTTCTGCTTGTGTGAGGAAGGCAGTTTTGCGTGCAAGGAAACAGCATATGCTTCTACAAAGATCAGTTTTCTCTCAAAGCCACATTCTGCCAATATCCTTCAGGACAGGAAAAGTTGAAGATAGGCAGATGTGTCCTTGCTTGCAGATTTGAGAATGGCAAATTCAAGTCCTGTTTGGATCCACTGACAAGGGGCTTGCCAGCAGCAGCAGCAAGCAGAAAGCCTTTCCTTGCATATATGACATAAGGAAGAAAGCTTGACTCTAAAGAGCCATTACTGGTGTAGCCATTGCAGGTAATTTTTTCTTTCCCATGAACAACCTGCAGCAAAATTCCCTCATAGCAAGGAATTAATTCTAATTTAAGTCATCCACTCCCTTTTCCAGATGCTCAGCAGAAGGGATATCTGAAAGTCTGCTGGGAGCTCAGGGTCTGAGCCAAAGCCCAACAAAGCCAGGAGGTTGCTGCCCCAAACCAGAATGAATCATCCATCCTGCAGCACTTTCACACCTATGAGCTTGCCCAGTTGGTATCAGCTGATCAAGTCAGGTAGCCAAATATTTATCACACCCCACTCCAGCCAGCCTGACCGCCTGTTTGCATAACGTGTCTGTGCTGCACGAAGGAAATGCTAAACCTGAGAAGTTATTCCAATTCAGGTTTCCGCTAACTCTGAACAAAAACTGCTGGCAACTATTGTAATAAAACCTGACAAGCTGTCACTCTGCCTACACTGAAGAGAGAAAAGCTGTGCTTTTACGCAAGGACTTGTCCAAATGAAAGAAAACAAACATTGAAACCACACATTTAAGAGGTTGCAATGAAAACTCACTTGATAATTAAAAGAAACTTTTCAATTGAACAAATGATACCACTTAGAGATTTGTTGCCAGCTATTAAAATTCCTCAGAGGGACATTTTTAACCATGAATTTTAGTGTTTTCTGGAAGTGGCAGCTGGGTACACCAAGGAGCAAGGCACGAGGCCAGCACAAGGGGTATGGGAGCTGGCTGCCTCCAGTGCCCTGCTCCCTCTTGACCAGGCAGACAGCTGACCATTAGAAATGAGTGCCTCCGAGCCTGTCCCATCCTGGTCTCTCTGTCTGCTGACACTGCCAGAGGGTCGTTTTCAGATAGAGACAAGAGTGCATCACAAATGCATAAACATGTCAAAACGAGACTGTTTAAAACTCTGTTTTATTACACTGGAGCTTGCAGCAGTGATCAGGAATGAGTGATGAGTCTGGGTTTTGCGTTTGAGGATGGCCAAGTTTTCATTAAGTTACATCATTTTTGGCCTTGACCATTTGCTTTTATGTTTTTTAACTTTTTTTGCTGGCACAGGCCTTATTGATCCTCATCCAGCTACCCATCTCAAAATAGGTTTACCTCATGCTTTTCAAGAGAGGTTTTATTAGCATTGTCTAGTGGTGAGAGGAAGGCTCAAAAAGCCCAGTTTAGCTTTTAGTCAGAAAATGCCACACCACTGATGTATTAAAAACCACTGCAGTAACTCAAAGGAACAAAAAAGAGAGAAAAATAAGAAATAATAGTGAGAAAAATAAGAAATGAAAGAGTGGATTCTTCCATAATTAATAGATCGCAGAGCTCTTCACTATTAGTATAAACTCAATTCAGCTACCTTTGCATCCTGGACCTTCTTATTCTGTATATGTAACTGGTTTTCATTATTAGCTGTTCCATCAAGTCTTTATATAAATTCTTTCTGTCATGAACCCATCACCCTCTGTGTCCTCTAGGAAACATTGCTCATCCTAGGTGCTGAATGGATAATGAAGTCATCCATTACAGGCTCTGGTCTACTCTGTCACACTCAGTTTCTTTGGCAGAGAAGTGTCTCATGGATACAGGCACACTCTTGCAGCCCTTCCAGCAGGAGATACAGTCCTGGCTGACAGTATTTTTGTTGATAAGCTCCACCAGCCACATTCCTGTCGGTGCCTTTGCACGCTGCCTGCAGGCCTGCTACCTGCCAGCTCAGGCAAAGAATTACACAGGCGCTGCAGGAATCGGTTCCCAGTACAGAATCCTGTGTACTGCCCCAGGCTGGATGGCAGCGCTCCCCAGGGAGCTCGGGGTTAAGGGTCCTACTCTGCCAATCTCCGTGCAAGACATTTTTCCAAAGCCCCAAAAGCTTTCCCCTGTTCCTTGCTAGGATCTCGTTTAAGCTAATAGCTGGAAATTTTGTTTTGTAAGAGAGGAAAGACAGTTACTCTCCAGAATCCTTAAAAATTACATATTCTATGTTACAAATACAGACAGAAAGTCCAGCTATGAAGAGAAATTGGGAAAAAAATATTCCTGAAACCCTATAAATACTCTCCCTTCATTGGAAGATGAAGTTTAATGCTTAATATCAAGACACAACTGAATTGGCTTATTTTCACTTGTGAATGTCAATAATCTCTACTTAGAAACTTTTTATTCTGTGCAACATTTTAATTATAATAATGGCCAAAAATTCAGATTTTTAAAAAAGCACTGAAATTAAGGGGCTTCTCAGAATATGGAAGATCCAATTTTCATTTTGTTCTAATTCTAAAATTCACAATTAAATCCCAAGAGATTCCTATCTGGCATAAAAGTCCCCACAAAGTCTTAGCGAAAGATGATGTATCATTGTTTTTTAACTGGTTACAAGCATTCAAAATAGCTGACAAATTAAAAAAAGCTTCATAACAGAAACAATTTCTATCAATGCAAGTTGAGAAGATGATTGAAGAGAGCAAGCAAATGCATTTGGAATTTCAATTCATGTTCAGAAAAACACTTAAGTACGTGCTTAGCTTTCAGCAGGACCAAGCTAAAGTTAAGTTAAAAGTGGTTAATATCCTTTTACTGAACAGAGATAATTTTCTGCATCAGGTTGTTAATGAACAAATGGTAAGTGAGACTTTTTTTTTCCCTACACATACAAATGAATCGCAGTAATTTCCAACCAGCAAGTAATAAAACTATATTGTGAGGAATACCTTGCTAAGAAAATCTACTATGAAATGTTATATAAAAATAACAGATTGTTCTGCATTTGATTTCTCCAAATGATCCCATTTAAATGTAAATTTTAACTAAGTTATGCTTCCCTTGGTGGTATTACTGTTTAAACTAATTGCTGGCTGTTAGAACTCAAAATCGTGTGTATGCAGCTGTGAATAATAAATTTCCATCATCTCACTAAAGATCTCAGGTTTGTCTCTCTTGATATCTCTTTGTCTTCACGGTATTATTAGAACTAGTTTTTAGACCAAATAAAGTTCAAGAAAGGTGACATAAGAAATCTTAAAAATAGATTTTGTAAGAGATTAGGTAGGTCTCTTCCAAGGGAAAGATCTGCAAGTTTGCACAGTTTTACCTAGAAGTCACTCTAAGATCATTTACTCCTGTCAGTACAAAACGACCTCTTGCAAATCTGTGATGCCTTGCTTTCAGTTTCCGTATTCCATATCCATTTTTTTTCTCTCATCAGAGCAGCTTGATTTTTGGCAAAATTTACAATATGAGGAGTAGAATCAACTGGACAGATAATGGATACATGGTATTACAATGATACATCTCTTTTTTTCCTAACAGATTCCCTCCAATTTGTAGAAGGGAATGCTGCACCTTCATGGTGTGGCTCGGATCCCCAGCTCTGTTTGTGCCTTACAGTGGGGACCATGGGCAGAGACCAAGACCGGCCACAGACAAATACACACCCAAAAAAACCACTCCCTTTAGAGGCTTTGCAGAACCGTACAGGTTCCACCTGTCCCCAGTGCTCAGCTTGCTCTCCGAGAGAGCTACACAGCAGTTCAGTGGCTGCCAATTGTGCAGAAAAAAATAATCACAATATATAAATGATTTGGCATAGCAATGACATAGGCAGGAAGTGGCAGGTGATATAACCTTTTCCGAATTTATAGTTTTCCAAGGGGGACCTTGGAGAATTTCCATTCTGTATTCTGATAATTTATTTGCAAAATTACTCAAAAAAAATCCTAACAGGAATGCGCTAAGTGTAAAAAACAAATCTTGAGAGGTGCTTAGATAGTACAGCCACAAAAAACCCAAACCAAATAACACAAAATCCAAAAAAACAACAAAACACAAATAGAAAAACAATCCACAAAAAAAATGCAGACCGATAAAACTTCAATGAGAGCACAGACAGAAATCAAAGTGTGAATTCCAGCTACTTCTGAGAAATAGGAGACCTTAAAAAAAAATAAACCCTGTTACTTGAAAAACTAGGTTATCTGACTGGAACCCAATGTACAGTTTACATGCATTATTTAAAAGTCAAGCTACTGGTCTTCCTTTATGAATCTCTTGCCAGCAAAGCTGAAATATTTTACTTTGTCCATTTCCTTTTTTTCTGCCAATGATACAAAATAAATTCATTCATTCATTCATCCTGCTGCCAACTTTGCTTTAAATGAGGTTTCCAAATATTCATTTAATCTAAAATATGAGCTGAAGATGATAAGTTTTTACCAGAGGTGGGAGTTTTAATGATTTCAGGAACCAGCAACTGGGCAGAATCTTTCTACTTTGATTACCAAATAAAACCTAATCCAAGTGTAACCTCTCAGGGGCTGGTTATGAAATTCATTGACACCTTGCACCTCATTCTTTGAACAGGAAACCACTTTGTAACTGGCACTTACTGGGAACGAGTTTTAAGATTTAAGAGATTTCAAAATTGAATCCTTTTCTGAGACCTGAAGCCTGTACAAGGTCCTTCTGCTGTTGTAGGTGACAGGGTGCTCCCAAGCTGGAATTGCTGGGAGTCCTTCCACTTCCCACATGGGCTGTTCACAGGTTAAAGCCCAACTTTAATTTTTCTTGGCACTTTCTCTGGGATTGCTAGCAGTGACAGTGTCATTAGTTTGTCACTGTAGCTCATTTGCTGGTGGTGAGTGTGTTTTAAGGCTCCTGCCCATAATGCTAGGAAAACACTAACACAACATAAAGAAATGGATCCTCCCACAAATAGTGGGACCATAAACTTTATGGTTGCCAAACCTAACAGCTGTACTTAACACACCCATAGACAGCCAAATTGCACCCCAATAGTTACCAAGTCACCATAGAGCTACAATAGAGTGCTGCACCCCTTTTATATAAGTTAATGATCCCTCACATTTAGAGAAAAAAGGACAGTGTTTTACAGTAGCTTCCAGAAAAGGTTGATTTCTCATGCTTGCTGCTGGAATATAAACTGTGATTATTGCAGTCAATCAAGTCACATTTTATTTCTACAATGATTTTTTTCTCAAAATAAACTATAACACTTCAATAACCATACATTTTGCTCTGCTTTCTAATCTCCTAAAACAAATGGAAGTTACATGGAAGTGTATCCCAAAGATATCATGATAGTTTGGAAATTAATCAGGGAATAGAAAACTATGGTTCTGACAATAGCCATTATATTTTCCATATTGCATAATGTAGTTGCTGCTTAACTTGTTTTACTCCCTTTAAATCAGAGTTAAGGCAGCTTAGATTGAAGTTTTATTAATGTTAACTTAAAAGATGCCCATTGAATCTTCAGTAGACTGGGACAAACCTAAAACAGATTTTTATTTTATTTGTTCTTTTTCTTGGGAAGTGAAATTACATAATTCTGACAAAAAATATGGGCTTTCTCTTTGCCAAAGGAGACAGCATTTTTCACTTTGTAATACTGTCTTCATTGAATCAGATTTATCAGGAGAGTCAGCAATTGTTATATTGTAAAATCAGAAAAAGAGTGTAGAAAATCCCTTGAACAGCATAAACCAGGATATGTAGTGTGGAAACAGTAAACCTCAGCCCTCCTTTTGGAAAATTGCTTGAACACTCTCCATAAATTCTAGCTGAATATCTTTTTATTTGCTTTCATGGACTGCCTATGCAGCTATGGAACATTAGTTAAATTGAACCAATATAGATATATCATTTTGTACTATTGAAGGCAATTTTCTTTAATTAGCATAATAAGAGGGAAATTACATCTCTTAGCAAGGGCTACTCGTGTCGTTTCCCTGTGTACACAGGTCTTTCCAGCTGATTGTTTTCAATCAACCTGGAAAGCACCAGAGGACGAAGCTGCTGCAGCGGAGCAGCCTCACTTCCAACGTAATCCATTTCATACATGACATTTGCAAGCAGGGTTTCTGAGATCCAGACCACATGAAAGGATTTCTTCTGCCTCTTTCAGAAAGCTTGCGGTCTGTCTGTTCGCTTACAGTCATCATGGAAACACTTACTCAACGACTGCATGTTTTTAGTGGTTTGGATTTTTTTTTTACCCTTTTCCATCTTGTGAGAGAAGATGAAAGAAGAACCTAATTACTCTAGGATTAAACTTCTTTATATGAAGGACACTTCGCTGTGACTTTGAACATTAATACCACTAGAAAACACAGACAGTAATTCTCATTTATCGTGCAGGTTCAGATGATGCAACGCACTGAATGAAAGGATGTAAAACTATAATTATATATGTATCTATACACACACCTATACGTCTTGTCAGAAAGTAAAAGGAATGTTATAATAGCTGCTAATTAACTTTTACAGCATGAGTAAAGTTGGTAAGGTATTTTGAATTATGAGAAGGTGAAAAGCCGTGCTGCTTCTGAACTGTGAAAAAGAAGTGATATGAGCACTTTTGCCCTCAGAAAGATCACTCAAAAACCAGATAAACTTGTATTTGAAACGTGGCATGTGAAAAATGGCTAGTGATTCTGTTCTTTGATGCACTGTAAAAGACTTGGTTGTCAAGTACCACAGGGCAACTAGCAGCTACAGAGACATAGCTCTGAACTTCTAAAAATACGTTGTCATATATGCACATTAAAAGTAAATCTAAGGATCCGTCACTGGAAATGTCTTGTAGCAGTATTGCTTTTCATTTATTATGGAGGCTTTTTTTCATTTTCAAGAGAAAGCTTCATTTTTGTTAAACACAAGAAAGAGTAATTTAAAGGAAATAGAATTAATTTTTAAGGGTTTCCAGAAACTTAAAAAAATGTAAATTTTTGTAGATATTTTAAGTTTATCACTGAGCTATATAATTTTTTTTTCATTTTTCATAATTCCTTTATTTTTGAAATGTAAATGAAATTGTTTCAAACATCAAAATGTTTGAAATTTTGATGAAAATGTTACTTTTCTCAAACAAATGCAGTCGAAAAATAAAGAAACTTCTGACACATACATTTATATATTATCCATGTAGCCATGATTCACAAGCTTATAACAGTAGAAAACTAGGACATGCACACCAGGACAAGGAGCTAAACTCTCTCTTTGGCTAAAGGTTCTCATGTAGATAAGTCCTAATTACTCACTCAGAGCTTCCTTGATAATTTTATCTAGAGTGAGCAATGCCCAGGTTCACCAGGAATTTTATGAGGACACTGGTGGAATGCTGACTGAAAAGAAAAATATGAAAATCTGCCTTGCAATATGAATTCAATCAAAACTTGCATGTACCACAGCCTGCATTCCTTTTGAGGAATCTAAGTTGGACAAAAACTGAAAGTAAGTCTTATTCTTGTCACAAAGTATTGTCCAGTGCTTCTGAGCAAAATGCTGCATTTTATTTTTAAATGGCCTTTCCGTAAAAAAAAAAAAAGAAAAACAAAAACAAAAACAAAACCTCCTACCCCAAAACACTAACA
Organism: Callaeas wilsoni; assembly: GCA_013398955.1. Lineage (NCBI taxonomy): Eukaryota > Metazoa > Chordata > Aves > Passeriformes > Callaeidae > Callaeas > Callaeas wilsoni. The sequence goes on along the minus strand of VWPU01017834.1, from coordinate 19,051 downwards.
ATACAAAACAAGACAAAATAAAGATCACCAAGGAAAACTCAGTTTACAGAGGATTATTGCAGTGCCCTAGTCAACCCAAATTTTCAAATCTCCCAATTCTTTTTTGATTTTTGAAGACTTCCTCCTGCCTCCACATGAAGGACATCACTCATTGACATTGGGATCATCCCATTTTCCACATTTCAGGTAAATCAATTTTCCTCTTGGCACACAACACGCAGGATTATGACAGCTTTGCCCAGTACCAAAGCAGCCCTGCCATAAAGCCATGTGTCACTCACACTGCTTACTGCCCACAGTCCTGAGGTATGCTGCGCACCTCGCAAGCCCTTGAGCCAAACCTTTCTGTTATTCATTACCTGGCTTTCCATTCTCTCCAGTACATGTGCAAGATTGTAGCATTTGAGGAAACACGCTATTTTCTTTTCATAATAATCAATATCAACATCCCCTCCAGGTTGCATCTTTCTCAAGTAAGAGACTTACAAGGGACAAATAAATATCACTTTATGCTCCATTAATTAGCATTTCTTTTGCAATGGCCAAAGGCAAGGTCACAGGGACTTGGAAAGAAGCTGCTTTTATAAACTTCAACAAATTTAGTGCCCATGCTTCTCTGAGCAAATCAAAACCAAGCCGCTTTTTGCCTAGAATTTAAAAATGTGAATTGCTCACAAAAAGCTTCTCTGGCTTTGATTCTTCTTTTGGATTACCTGCAATTGCTTGCAAGCACTTAGATGCAAATAAGCACATTTCCTTTCAAGATCAAAGACTTATTGGATGTCAGATTTTATCTCTGACAATCACAACTCTATATGCATAAGCCTAATGCTGTACGTTCCTGCAGTCAGAGTTCTGCGTTTACCGTGTTAAACAGAAAGTAGGTCATTGCCACATAGTAAGTGAATGAGCATAACAGTATAAGAAATCAATAATTCTCTCTTGAGGCTTCAACAAGAGAAGGAGGGAAAGAGATTGGATTAATTCTACTGAAACAGTGTGGTTGGTCATTATTCTTTATGGGGATCAATATGAATTGAGTCTGAGCTATTCTAAAACGTACTGTTACTTTCCAGAAGGCAGGGAGCTATTTTGGTGATGTGCTCAAACCATAATAGTTACATTTGTCAGATTATCCATTACACCTCACATCTCCATAGAAATTCTCAGTGCTCTGATGTGCTGATGGAATCATCTTGGGTACTTGGAGGTGAGATAATATAGCTGGGGCTATTTTGGGCAATTTTTTAATGATCTTTATTATCTTAACTATTCTTTAAAAAATACTGAGGACAATTTGGTTGTAATTATCCATAGCCAATTTGGCTATTTTAAAAAGTCATTTACTGTCTAATCTGACTATATCAGAATATGACAGGATTAGACCTTCAAATATCAGATGCCACCTTAATATTAGTAACAAAGTAGTTACTGCTCAGATTTTTATGCCTCTTTGAATTGTGCTTACTTTCTTAGCACCGGAATTCTGACAGACATCCAAGATGTATGAAATCCCAGCTGTCCCTTGGGAATATGCTTCATGGTGCTGTTGATGCCTGCTGATCTGATCCTGTAACAAATGAACAGCTTCTGGAACTGTTAAATTCCTTTTTCTAAGAACTAGGATTTTTGCTGGGGTAAACTGTTACTGAAACAAGGAGAAAGACTTCAATGGATCTACAAGAATTTAAATCAGCTAATGTTCTGTCACCACTTTCATGATTTCAGGAGGAGTTGCAGCCTTTCAAAACCACATTGCAGGATGAAGCCCTGAGGAACGAAAGTTAAAAATCCCCTTACAACCTCTATCATAGGGACTATGTGCTCAGAATGTATATTCAAGGAAGTGTTTAGAGCTGCATAATATATGCCATGAAAATGTCCTTCCTCCTTTTGACATTGACACAGATTGCCTCAACGCGTCGCAGAATTCTTCCCGCTTACAGCTAACTTCTTTTTCGTTTATTATCTTCCATGTATCTAATGATAGTGGGTGCAATGTGCAGTCATTTGGACCAAAGCAGTGCTCTCATATTCATACCCAGTAAATGGGAATGAAACAAGGATGTCCAGAAGCAAAGAAGGACTGCACGAAAGATATGGAGGGCACTGAGAAGTCAGCTTTTTGAAGGGGATGTGTAAGGAGATTATTGTAATCATCTTTATATGAAGATAAAGCACTTGACCTTTATCTTCACTGCAGCATTTAAAGGACGGGTGAAGTGTTTTGGTTTTTAATTCAAAAGGACGAGAAATCAAATCTGAAAAAAGCACCTATTTTCAGTGTTAGCTATACAAAAAAGCAAGACCTATTTTCTCATATAATGTTTAGTAGACAGAGCTGCTCAGTAGATATCATTCAAAATGAATGAAAAGAGTTATGAACGGTGGCTAAAAATCTTTTCTTCTCTCATTTGTTCAGATTTCAGTCTCTTTTCTCCTGAGATGTCATAATTTCATTGTATCTCCACTTACTATAGCATTTTTCAGGATGGACAAGAGCTGAAAGCACATTAAAGAATAATAAATGATTAAGCAAATGGAAGAAAAACCTTTTTTTTTCTTTTTCAAAATTACTAATAAATGAGACTTTTGTTCCTGAGAAAATAAATACAATGGATTAAATTAAAGCAATGCTGACATTGTGACTGGAAAATGCAAGGACATGATTCATTTATTACTTCCCACTGAGTCAGAGAATTTAGAGAATGAGCACTACCTCACAGTGTATTACTTAAGGTCCTTGATTCTGCTAACATGCACTTAAAACATGGGAGTAATTTTATGTGATTGCAATGGCAAAACTAGCATGCCTAAAGTTAAGAAGCTGCATATGTCTTTGTGGGCTGGAAACCCAGATGAACAAGGCAGCTGATACGAGTACAAAAATCAACCCAAATTTCTGCATTCTAGATATGGAGAAACAGATCTTAAGTTTACTTCTGCTGAAAGTTATAGGTTAATTTTGCCTTTTGGATATCATTACACAACAGGAATACATGGAGATTAAAATGATACATTAAATTTTCAAACTGAACCCCTTTAAAGTACAGAAATTCCAGGAATAGTGCTGCCTAAAAGTAACATCACATACTTCCTAAGCATATTTGCATTCAGACAACAGGGAGTGCAAACACACAAAACTCCTAGGAATAGGTCAGTGAGGCAAGTGACTGAATGTGGATTTGGGACTAGAATTTTCAAACAAGTTAGATTCCCTCCTCTGCAACACCGTCCTCAAACCCAAGTGACTTAAATGCCTGAATCCTACTGTCCTTTCCTTTGATCTGCTGAAAATGCTAGTCTGGCATTGAAATCCAGGTCCCATTAAAGTCCATAAAAACCCATTCATTTGATTTCAACAATGTTCCAGAATTTCACCTCTATTGTCATAATTTACCCACACCAGGAGCTTGTTTCTTTACCCAGTAATGACTTCATTCAGCACTAGACCTAGCCAGAGTAATTACCTTGACTTCAATCCAGCTTGAGGTGAACAATCTTTAAGGGAAACTATCACACAGTGAAAATAAGCCATGAACAAAATAGCCCCAATAAAAATCACAAATTTCTGCAAGGACACAGGGATTTATTATGCTTTCTATGGGCAGAAGGCAGGATTGTTGATCTGTGCTGCCACCCTGTGTCATTCAGCACTCTGCCTGGTGATTTCAGTTGCTAACATATGGAGTACTTTCTGTGCGGCTCGAAATCCCTTATGATATTGGCCCCTTTTCCATTTCCTTTCTGTTGAACTTCGCCCACAGAAAGCACCCCTCACTAGATTCCATCAGTGAGTGGGATGTACATTCCAGTTGGACATATTTGATATCAGTCTAGTTCCAAACACGTGCATGCATCAACCCTTGAAAAGTAAAAGCTTTCATCGTACCAAAGTCAAACTGCTATTTACTTACCACTAGGGACAGACATCATTGCGTGCTAATTGTCAAATAGGTTATGCTCTGATTTAATTGGAAAACTGCAATTGAAAATGATAGAGAACGTTTTCATTATATTTTGTTCAAGGTATTGCTTAACCATAGTTCATAATGGGGAAATATTTCAATTGGATTTCCCTCGGCCAGTCTGGGGACAAAAACCGTCCTTTCATTTTTATGTGAAGTCCTTTAGGCAAGAAGATTCTGATCTTTAATCATGGCCTTTAAACACAACCACAATTAATAAATACATAGTTTAGATATGCATACATATTCAGGTGGAAATTATAACTTTTAATTCTGTGCAGATGTGCAACAGCTTGAGTGGCCATGGGAAAACCAAGCAGGCTGTTTCCTCATGGACAATCAGTGTTTCCCTCTGTTCAAGGGTGCAAAGGGCAGAAACATTCATTCCTTTCAACCACAATCTTCCGATTCTTTAAGAAAATAATGTACATAAAGAATCCTACAATCTATTTGTTAAAGTTAGCTGCCAGCAAAACCACATGGTTTCCTCTCCCTTGGCAGACAGGAAGAGTTTTAATTAAAGAATGATGTTTTGCACAGGGCAGTATTCAACGATCAGTGAGTGCTTAAACTTTGTTTTCTTACATCTGAAGTTGAGAGGCCTCCACTCTTCTTGTTTGTGGTTCCCTTTGGAGCTGTAACAGTCAGGAAGTTTTACAGAGACTCTGCAGTCTTGGCTTTGACTCTTCAGGTTCTTTCTTCATAATTCAGTTATCTTCCTTGTAGATTACTGTTGCCCAGACTGCTGAGTGGGGCATTTCTCATAGGTCCTGTGTCCTTTAGAGAAATACTCAGCAGATACCAATCTTTGCATTTTATTTCATAAAACTAAGTTAAGAAACTTTAGCTGGTATACAAAACCCAGCACACAGAAAATATAAGACTGAAGATTGTTAATTAATGAATACTGTCTTCGATCACACGCTGTTTTTTCCACAATGTTATTTAGTGCTGATAATAGCTAGTACACCATAAACTGATATTCCTAGTAACTCTCAGGACACTCAGCATTGTGCTTTTATTTACTATGTGCTGTTTAAAGCCAAACGTGCACATGGGATGTTTCATCTCCTCATGGCCTTTGCATGCTGTATCATAGCTCCATTTCCCACAAGTATTCATTAATTCCAGGTATGTCTGCACCAAGCAGTGGAGCGCTGGACAGGCCAGTCACAAAACTAAGAGCATTACAAATGTATCAGTGTCACTTTGCACCTTGTCTAAAGGAGATGTTTTTGCCGTGGAACGAGGATCATCCTGTTTCTGTAACTCAGACAAGTATCTCTGCATGGGATGTGCTCTGCCCTTCAGCCATACCAAACAACCTGGAGCTGGCAGAGGGATCTGGAACGCGGTGTTGTATCACACAAACAAGTGGCCTTATCTCCACTGCGCTGTGAAAAAGGATGTATTGTTCTTCTTGGTTTAGGAAAAAGATTATCTGTTTTTGCTCCTATTACGAAATACCTTCAGCTTTATTTTTCAGTGATGGCAGCACTTTTATGGCACTTTAAAATACACTTCTTTTTTGGTCCATTTGTAAATCTAGATTTTGCTTTCAGTTTCTAATTAAAATAATTGAATTGCAAAGCTCTGGCATGGTACGGCCAGTTTTCTGGAAAGATAAACAACAAAAACCCAGCCTAGACTACATATTACCAATTTTGTATAATTTCAGAGGAAATCCACATCTCAACCAAGATCTTTTAAAACAGCAAACTATAAATTGCACATGCAATAACTGCCTTCAATTTTCAGAAAAGGTTGTGAATAGCATTAGTGGAGTTTTATCACTTTGCTGCAGTGTCAGATTTTAGCTTTAGGATCTAATCCCACCCACCTAATGTGCTCTAAGTGCTCAGCTTGTCTCACTGCCAACTGTGTCAAACAAAAGCTCTTCCTGGAGGCAGCCCAATCGATAATGCAATAGGAGCAGCAAAAAGAGGGAAGTTAAAACCAGCAGGGTGACCCACAAGAAAGTGGAGATTAAGCCAAGGCTTTGCCATAAAAAAGGGTGATAGCATCAGCTTTAAATAAGAGTGGGGTAGAAGCAATACTGCAAAACAGGACTCAATTCTGTATCCAGGAGGTTTTAAGATATGAGAGGGAGCCCTCATTCTCCAGAGGCTTGGTGACCAACAACCAACCTGGCCCTCTTGGGCTCAGAAATCCTTCACTGCAGCTCATGTGTAAAAAGGCTCAGGTCATGGGAATTTGTGGGCTGCAGGGATGCTGTGTGTGGTCCCAGGAGCTGACCATGCTGGTTTTGGCTGGGACAGAGTTTGCTTTCTTCCCAATAGCTAGTAGGTGGCTGTGCTTTGCATTTGAGCTGGAAAGTGTTGATGACACATGGATGTTCTAGCCCTTGCCCAGCAGTGCTTATAGTCAAGGCCTTTTCTGCTTCTCACCCTGCCCCACCAGCGAGGAGGCCGGGGGTGCAGAGGAAGGGGACAGCTGGAGGGGACAGCGGATCCTGGCTGAACCAAGGGATGTCCCACACCATGTGACACCATGCTCAGTGCACAGAGCTGGGGGAGGAAGGTGGGGGACCGGACATTTGGAGCAATCGAGTTTTTCATCCCAAGTCACCGTTACACATGATAGAACCCTGCTTTCCTGGGGATGCCCATGGGAAGCAGGGAATTAATTCCTTGTTTTCTTTTGCTTGCACATGCAGCTTTTGCCCTCTCTATTAAACTGTCTTTATCTTAACCCATGAGTTTCCTCACTCTTGGCCTCCCAACTCTCTATCCCACTGGGGGAGGGTGTGTGAGCAGCTGTGTGGGGCTTGGTTGCTGTCTGAGCTTAAACCATGAAACTCACTGCCAAAACTGCTATCGGTCTAAACACTAAAGTTATCTGTAAGATGATTCAGGAGTTTCTGGAGCTATAAACTTGCAAAATTGTGACTTTTCTGGAACAAATCAGAGCAGGTGTCACTTTCCAATACCATTTCTTGAGCATTAAGTCTGCCATGATCCTCAGTCTCACCTAAAACTGGTATCACCCCTTCCCGTGGCATAGCCTCAGTTTAGCTTTCCTCTCCTTCCCTGTTCTCTGGCAGTTTTAATTTCCCCATGTGTGGCACAAGTATCCACCAGCTTTCTCTTACATTCCATTAGTTTTCCTTCTACCTTCTCCACTGTCTCCAAAGGTGCAGAAAAGGGGGAGTTTTTTATCTTTTCACTAATCCAACACCTACTATCATACCAACCTAAAATTCTGCACTGTCAGTATTGGTTCCTTGAAAAATGAACCATTAATATGTGTGAAGAAAGCAAAATTGTCATCCAAGGAATAGATTGTGTATAACAAAACCTGTTTGGTTGTGGAGCACAAATAATTTTTTGATAGTTCCAAAGTCACCAAACTAAAAGAGTATTCCCAAGATTACTTAAGCAATGCTAAATGGATCATTTAGCAGAAAACTCTTAAATATGCATGGCATGTAATAGCACTTCGGAAGCAGTTTGTACTTTTATTTTTGAAAGATGTGTAAATTTGACCAGCGTTCCCTAAGGTGTAAATTTTAAGGCTCTGTTGAATTTTAATTGCTTACTAACAACATTATGTAATTCTCCAATTAATCTTCTCTCAAAACAAGCTTACCCATGAGATATTATTTCAAAGCCTATTTGTGCAAAATTGTTATTTTTGAAAATGAAAATGTATTTGAATTCCTAGCTGGACTTAATAGCTTCTATTTTTGAACAGTGTGTTAAGCAGGATCAGAAACTGTAACTGTTCTGTTTTACAAATAAATGCAGCCCTTCTCTCGATTTAATTACATCAAACCTTCCTCTGAAAACTGTTGATGTACCAGAAGAAAGTTTGGGGCCAACATTAAGAAATAATAATGTATAATCTGTAATCTGTAATCTATAATCTATAATCATCTATAATCTATAATCTCAAACTGGATGTATTCTTGGCATATTGGCTGATTTATTTAAATAGTTTGCATGTGTACGACATATACATGGGTGTTCGATACATTACATAGCACACAGTTAAATAGTTAACTTAGGTAAACAGTTATCTGAAGGCAAAATGTGAGTTTGGTGAGCTCTATTTTTAATAGATATATTACTGAGAGAAGGGTGTCTGTAAGCAGGCCTAGGGCATGTATATTCAATGATTTTTTCCATGTATAGTGATTTTCCTAATGGTTTATGTTGTACCTGACATTCAGGATATACATTATTCCGTATATTGAAAGCTCTGTTTGTTCTGTTTTGAATGGCAAACTGCATGTGCTTGAGTTAACCACTACAGAAAAGCTTATCATAGTAATGGCATACAAACTGCAAGAGGGCAAAAGCTTTGGCCCACAGCAGCACTTCTGTTTGCCAAGGTTAGACATTGCCTCATCTGAATGCAATTGCACCCTAAGTTACGTTTAAGAGTTGAATAAGTCAAAGTTATTATCATGTTCACTTTTGTGCTCAGTTGTCACTCTAGAGACATAGTCTACTGACACTTACATGCTGCCTGGCCTTCATGTTTTTATTAGGTATTCATCTTATAGGGAAAATTAAAAAACTATATTTGATGCTCCAGAAACAGAGTGCCTCTTTCAGATTTGCTAAGTACAGAAATGTGAAATATATGGAATGAGTAAAATGAAATATATTATATATATTTTATTGACAGCAAGATTTGGAGGCTCCAAGGATTCAATATTTCTAGCTACACCTTTTTTAATTAGAGTCTTCCAATTTCTTTTTAGTTTCCTTTTGTCATAGCCTCACAACTTCATGCTGGAATTTTTCTGTTTGTGACTACATACTCCTTTAGTCATAGTTCAGTCCAGTTACTCCTGATAAAATGAAAGCACAAATCCATGACTGAAACCTTGCTGTGCTGCCCCTGTTTGCAGAGTGGTCCTTGATTTGATCAGCATTTTTCCACATCCTTTTCATTCTCAATTTGTTTGTGAAAGACATGGGAGATGACATCGCAAACAGATAAAAAGCTGAGTGACATGTACATTCCACTTACATATGGATGCAATCCACACTGAAATGCTCCTTGTTTGTTTGTTTGAACAATGCAGGAGGCTGTAGCTACAAAGCTAAAATCATGAGTTTTTTAAACCCTAGTTTTGTTATGATTTTGGTCAAACTGAGCAAAATGCAAGCTTTAGAAAATTTGCTACTCTTGAGAAAGATTCACTACTGAATTAGTTTTCATGTTGCCAAGAAAACTAACACAAAAGCTCCCAAAGTTGTCAAAATTTAGGAAATCACCACAGAGGTGACTTAGAAGTCTGTGTGCAAACTAGATCCATTTGTTTCGGAAATCTATTTACACAAAATAATTATTTCAGAAAATTGCCTTGTTTTGAAAGTCATAATGAAGGATTAAGAGCAACACATATTTGAATTTCAAATATGTACAAATAAATTTGCATTTCTTTAAAAAATGTGCCAACTTTCCTGGAACTCCAGAAGTTGTTTCACCTATATACGTCAAAAAATGGGTGTTACATGATTCTGACACAGAAATTAATATTGTTCCTGAGTTCTACTGATCAATTAATGTAACTCTATTATATATAAAACAGGTAAGAATACAATCTTAACTCATGATTCCTTTGAGAAACAGTGAGACTGAGAGACCTGACGACTGAAGCAGACATTATAGTGATGCAGAAGTCACCATTAACCTCAGCAAGGTCAGGGTTTCTTTTTGTAAGTCAGTGGCAAAGTTAAAAGATTCCTGGAGTCATGACATACAGTCTTCAGTTTTAATAACTACTAAAGCCATCAAAAATACTAACTCAATTTTCATATTATTGGTGCAGGCAGTCATCCAACACTAAGCTTCTGTAGTAGGCTGCCTTTAATTATTAAGCAGTAAAAGGTGGCAGGTCTTTATCAGGAACAGAGATGAAAGAGAATACTTTGCTTTAATACACGAAGGGAGAGATGTTGCTGAACATAATGAATTGTATACTATGTGGAGTACATCATAATGGGATCTTTATTTGGGTTACATGCGGAAGATGAAACAAATATGTTCATACATTCCAGAGACATCTTTTCAAAACTTCAAATCATCTCATTTCATTCACTTTAGGTAGTATTTTACATCTGACAAAGCATGAGATCATTCAGCAGATTAGGTCACACTGCCTATTTGAAGACTTTATGGATTATTCAAAGGAGAGAGACTTACATGTCCTGAAAACCGTAAGCAGAAGTGAAATGTGCGTGATAAAAACCCTGCCGCAGTTCTGCAGCCTTACTTAGGTGTAGCTCCTGGGAGATGTACAGGAATGCCTGTACCCTGCCTGAAACGCAAGGATGGCAGAAGCTGAAGCTGTCTGTCAGAAGGACGCTTTTCTGGTGGTAGCAGCACTTGTGCACCTCTCCTTCCAGTCAGCTGCCACTGTAGCTACAGCTATGGAGAAAGCACCATAAAGAACAAAAGCCATGGGGCAACATTGCACAGGTTCGTGCTTCATGACACACTATTTCAGTATATTACTGACTACAGCATATGTAAGTTACCAGAAATTGTTGTACCCATGAGACTTGGAAGACTAACTGAAAACAAAGGTTTTAAGCAAATTTTAAAAAACATGCACAATCTTCAACATTTCTGAAGGGTTTTGACTCCAAATCTTCAGAACAATGACCTGCATTTTAAAGTTTAATTTCAATGGTACAAAATGATGACATGAAAAAGACATTTAACAAGACTTGAAATTGTGTCTCGTGTCTACAATGTGTTTATAAGAGCTGGCCAACTGCAGAACCATGTAGACATTAAACAGTTGAAGATACAGATGGTTTCTGCTAAGCATTTGTTTGCAATAATAAAGTGTAAGTCAAGTTGCATTTTGTGCTGCATTTTAAACAGCTGTTTAAGACCCAGTACAAAATCTAAAACCAAGTACTACTTAGAATATAATATGCCTTGCTTTTCTCAGAAAGTCAGTGAACTGGAGAATGTTTTGATTACTTTAACTGGATATCATTTGTACATCTTGGTTTGCTAAGAAAATTAGACTTGCAGCTCATGCTTTTCCTGCCTATCACTGAGTTCCCCTCTCCTCGGCCAACTAACTGCAGTGGAACCTGATGAGAGCAGAAGTCCCAGGGATATTAGATTCCATGTTTTGTTAAAGGAGACAAGATGAGCAACAGAAAAGCTGAGTGCTCAGATGAGGGAAAAGCAGGAAGAGCCTATCCATTATATGCTCAGTCTGCCAAGCACTCTGCCAGTGCATCGCTCCAGGTTTTGCCCAGGCGGCCAACATGGTGCTCGGGTAGCCAAGAAGGCCAATGGCATCATGGTTTGTGTCGTGGTTTTACCCCAGCCAACAACAAAGCCACACACAGCTGCTCGCTCACTGCCCCACCAGTGGGATGGGGGAGCAAATCAAAAGGGTAAAAGCTGGAAAACTTGTGGGTTGAGATAAAGATCCAGGGAAAGCAAAAACAAAGGAAAGAAAAACAAGGAATTCATTCAGTGCTTCCCATGGCAGGCAGGTGTTCAGCCATCCCCAGGAGAGCAGGGCCCCATCACGCATAACGGTGACTGAGGAGACAAACTCCATCACTCCAAATCACCCCTTCCTCCTTCCTCCCCCCGCTTTATATTCCGAGCGTGATGTCCCATGGTCTGGAAGCTCCCTTTGGTCATTTGGGGTCACCTGTCCTGGCTGTGTTTCCTCCCAGCCTCCCAGGTACTCTCAGCCTCCTGGCCACTGTGGCTGTACGAAAAGAAGAAAAGAAGAAAAGACCTTGGCTCTGTGTAAGCCCTGCTCAACATCACTAAATTATCAACCCTGTGTTCAGTAAAATCCAAAATACAACTTCACACCTATCCCTATGAAGACAACTAATTCTACCTCAGTCAAACCCAGAACAACTTGTGTGGCCAGCAAGACGAAGGAAGGTATCCCCCCTGTACTCCACACTGGTGAGGCCATGCCTCGAATCCTGTGTTCAGTTTGGGCCTCTCCCAACGAGGAAGACATTGAGGTGATGAAGAGTGTCCAGAGAAGGGCAACGGCGTTGGGGAAGGGTCTGGAGCACAAGTCCTATGAGGAGCAGCTAAGGGAGCTGGGGGGCTCAGCCTGGAGAAAAGGAGGCTCAGGGGAGAATTCATTGCTCTCTACAACCACCTGAAAGGAGGGTGCAGCCAGGTGGGGATCAGCCTCTGCTCCCAATGGCAAGAGATGAAAGGAAATCGCCTTAATTTGCACCACAGGAAGTTTAGATTGGGTATCAGGAAAAATGTCTTAATGGAAACGGTTGTCAATCACTGGAATAGAGAAGTGGATGAGTCACCAATCCTGGAGGAATTTAAAAGACGTGTAGATGTGCTGCTTTGGGACATGGTTTAGTGGTGGACTTGGCAATGTGAGGGTAATGGTTGGACTTGGTAATCTTAAAGGTCTTTTCCAAACTAAATGATTCTATGATTTTACACTGCTAGCACAGGAAATGAAAAATCAGAGTAGGGTTGAGAGGCTTTGACAACACTGAAATATGGGGACAGATAATGGAGAATGGCTTTACTTCAATGTAATGTACACAACTTATTGTAAGCACCTGTCTCTTCACATAACAAACTTGTGATACCTTAAGTAGTCACAGATGCAAATATGGCATTTTTACTGTCACTGCTACTTCATCATGTCAGAATTCACCCATCTGAGTACACTATGTATTCAAACATAATAAGGAAAGCTGAAGATCAGTAAAGAATTGTTCCTCTGGCTATTGGAGTACAGACTCTGGCAATACCATTCCCTAGTAGTTCAGATCATAGAAACATTAATTCACTCTCAGGCTTTTGAAGTAAATAACCTAGTCCTGAAATGAAACCTGGTAAAATTATGGAGATAAGTTGCTCAAAAACCTTTTCTAAAAGGCAACTTGAGCAAGACTTTACTGGGTTAGGCTGCCATCAACTTAATACCAGGGCTTTGCACTTCAGATTTCCTCAAGGCCCTTTTTCCACACACAGAGGGATGCAGCACAGTTTCAGGTTATAAAAACACTGCCCCAGTAAGCTGTATAACAGCTCTCCCACTATTTCAGGTAATTTAAACTGAAATTCCCCTCTCCTCAGTTATACTGTAGGACCACATAGTGACCTGAGGAGACCAAGGGCCAAGCGTCTTAATCTACACAACCTTCTCTGGCTTTGCAGTTAGAAGATGCTTTTCATCATAGGGATGCTCTGTAACACTGACACTTAAGTATGCAAAAATTGCAAGAAATGGGAGGGTTAAATATTTTTTTTCTCCTTTCAGTCCTCCTCTCAAAATGAAAGGCAAGAGATAACATGAAAAAATTATTTCCAGCGTGTGGCAGTTGAAACATAAATAGATGCAGACCAATTTTCCATCTACTCTGGACAGCATCAGATATGGACCAGATCTCACCTGCTCTCAATATGTTTCACTTATAGTAAACTCAGGCAAGTATTTCACATTTTTTCCATTACTGCATCTCCACAGGATCTAGAATGTGGTTTTGCAGATATAGGCAGTGACCTCCCTTTGAAAATGCAATTTTTAGCATAAACTCCACAACTCCTTTATGCAGACATTGTTATTCCCACACACAAAGAGTTTCCTTTGGCCTGTAGCTGTGCTATTTGTTTATCTGCACTGCTAAGGACTTAATAAGGGCTGTCAGCAGAGTGACGGGAGCAAGACTGATGAACCTCGTCAGAGTTATGTGAGAGACCACATCTGCACAGCATTAATCTCTACCCTGGCTTATCTCATTGTGGTTCAACAAAGAAGTTGAGAAATGAAATATAATGCAACTAAGGTTTGCCAACTAAGGTTAAAAGAAAATTCATAAGATCTAGATTGCTCAGCAGTATCAAGAGTATGTTTATCCTCTTCTTGGTGTTGTGGACTATAGTGTATGAACGGGTCTGTGACAACACTGAAATTTCTCAGCAGTGAGGCTTTCGGTTTTCTTCCTATTGAAAAAAATGGACTTCCAAACAACTGATGATAATCTATGTTAGAGCTACCTCCCTACAGTAAGTAACATTACTAATGTTAAGTGGAGATATTCCCAAAACATTTTTAAAAGGATGAATGAAAAGTCTGGCAAGAATAGGTAAGCCACATAGCAAAATATTTCTGGGTATTATAAGCAACCAGGCAAGGAAGGTCCTTCCAAACAGAATAATACTCCTTCAGCTGCCATTGTTAACAAGTGACTCACAGAGTTTGAATATAGCATTAAATTGTAATTTGGAGGCAGCATTCCAGTTGTCCATAAAGTTCTGCTTAACTCCTGAGAAACTGAGGTGTTGAGTAACTTTCCACTTCTACATTTGTGATATTCTGTAGCAATGTTTTTCATTCATTCCTTCATAATATTCTGCTTTGTGAAAATAATGTTGATATGACTTTATGTGACCTCACTTATATGTATGCGTAAAATTACAGGACCATGGAATTTTTGTCAACCTTGACCCAATCCTTATTTCCCCTTTACCATCCTGTCCTGGAATTCCTCACTGTCACACTATTTGTTAGCAGAAGAAGCAATCAAATATTAACATTTTAAGATTTTTAAAGAGGATAGTAAAATTATTTGAAATGTAAACTACTAAAGGAGGTTTTTGTCTTGAATGTAACCAGGTATTCTGGTCTGCTTACAATAACCCTAAAACACAGAAGCACTTCTGATACACTTCATCATCCAGGCTTTTTTGCAAGGCACGAGGGTTTCCTTTTTTCCTTAGTTCAAATCATTGTTTGGGAACAAACCTACTCCTGGCACTGTAGCAATGGCAGTATCCTGTCTCTGACAGGACAGTACAAAGCAGGGTCTGCACATGCCAGCTGCAGTCCTGCATGGGGTCACCTAGCCAAGTGGAAAGCCTATTTCCACCTTATGAGATCTCTTGAAATAAATCGTACAAAAATCACCGCCCTAAACACTGGGCTTTGTTTTCATTCTGTTTTCTACTGCAAAATCTTTGTGGGGAACATTCCCCTCTCTTTAACACTTATTTGTTTCATAATCTTCCAAATGCTACAGACAGAAGCTAGCAGGCAGACAGTCCATGGGAAAGCCCCAAATCCTAAGTTTCAGGCTAAAGGGACACTTGTGAAGTTAGGAAGCAGAAAAGCATCAGCAGTACAACCACCAGCTTGTGTCTCTGCCTCTTGCAAACTTGTCTGGAAAAAAAACATAGACGGGTAAATGAGAAGGTGTGCTGAGGCATGGGAACGTTCCTCTCTATGTGGCTTTGCAAAATACCGATTTCAGTGCCCCACTGAGTGTAGTGTGACAATTGTGATACAAAATCCTTGGCTTGCTGAGGTTTTGTTATTGAAGAGAATGCACTTAAAGATAGAAATGAACATTCCTAAAGGGAGTTTACAAGAAAGCTAGAGAAGGATTTTTAATAAAGACATGTAGGGGTAGGACAAGGGGTAACAGCCTTAAACTGTAGGAGGGCAAGTTTAGATTACATGTTAGGAAAAAGTTCTTTACTGTGAGGGTGGTGAGGCACTGACGTGCATTGCCCAGTGAAGCTGTGGATGCCCCATTCCTGGAAGTGTTCAAGGCCAGCTTGGATGGGGCTTTGGGCCTAGTGGAAGGTGTCCCTGCCCTTGGCAGGGTATTGGAATTAGATGATCATTAAAGTCCTTTCCAGCCCAAACTGTTCTATGATATTGTGATAAATTCTGGAAACAAAATGGGTACATAAGCAAAGGGTACTAGTAGGGTTCCGTGATGCTCGAGGTACAGCTGAAGCTGAGATTGTGCTCTCATCCTCTTAATGACTTATTATTAGCACACCTTCTCTCAGGAAGGTGATGGGTGGTGATGGCAGGGAACTGGGGTAGAGAAGGGCTGGCGTCTAGAAGGGATGCTGAAGTTCATTCTTCTCAACTCACCAGCTAACACCATTATCATGAACTCCCTTCACCGAGCCTTTCCTCAGGGCCTTCAGAAAAGGGCTGGTGGGCAGAGAGTCTCTTCATTAGTTTGTCTGCTGACATGGGAGGGTTGACCCATGGGAGGATGAAACAGTCACAGAAGAAATCATTTTTATTAACTTTAGCCCTGAGAAAATCCTAGGAGGAAGGTGGACACAGTCTACACGCTATGCAGGGAGAACTGTTGTGACCCAAGCATGCTTGGTAGCAGACACCACAGCAAATATCATTTTCCTGCTGTAACAGGCATCTACTAAGTATTTTTCAGAGATTTTAACTTGGTAAACTTTGGCCCTTATTGTCCATGAAGATAAGACACACTTGTCAAGTGGGAGGGACCAACCTCTGCTGCAGAGGATAAAGAATGGAACTTCTTAGTTAAACACAAAAGAGCATTTCCATTCCTGAACAGATTTATGAATTTTTTTGAAAGAAACAGCTTGTGTAGGCACGGGACTTTTTAGACCAAATATCTAATCTAGATAAACATGTGACTGAAAACAAAATCTTTTGAAGGAAAGTAACACTAAGTATCTCTCTGCTCAAACACTGAGAATTAAATTATCATCTCATTTTCACCATTGGAAAAGCTCATTTGCCACAATTGCAGTTACATAGAATTTGTCGCTAAATAACTGAAAGCAAAATCTGGTCATGGTAATCAAAATGGTTTTATGCCATTTCTCAAGACAAGTCAACAAAACTGATTTTATATCTGTTATATTTTCATGTGCCAGTGGTTCTTCTGAACTACTCTTTTCTTAAGATGCAAAAGTCATGTTACATATATGTAATGTGTGTGTGACTATACTTAATCAAGAATATAACATACTACTCTTACATTATCAGTGCACCAGAAATCTTACACAGCAAGAAAATGAAAAAAAAATGTAGCGTAACATACCAGTTTCTGTTTTGTTTCATAGATGAAAAGCTTTGATGTACGAAACATATCAGACACAATAGCAGACAAAAGAAAAAATATTTTAAAGTTGTCTAAGGGATAGTATAAAAGACTTCCATCTTGTGATTAAGTTTAGGAATGATGTTTGATGTATTTTGAAACTCTGCTTGATCAGACTGGTTAAGTTTGTGAAAGGTTGCCTGTCAAACGCTATGTCAGTGATATGAAAACAGACAGCCAGAAAATCATCCTTCCAATATAAACATCAACTAAAAATAAATAAATGTCTGCAGCAGAATGCCAGCCTGATGTTCCATTAAGATGAACGCTATAAGCCATGAAGCAAACTAAATATTGATGACAAGAAATCTGTAAAGAGAGACAGTAGCTTATGGTCAGATTAGGAAACTGTTAGTAAAACGAAGGAACTGAACAGTCAACAGAAACAACAGTATAGTCTTGAATACAAAAATTGCTGCAAATTAACCTTGTTGCGACCAATAATAAACCATAAGCATATGAAAACATTTAGAAATATTTGAAAACTGAACCATGCAGTGTAAACTCACGGTTCTACACAAGGCTCAGAAATACTTTTTTAATATGTTCATTCTTTTGAGAACATTGTTCATTATACGTTTACATCACTGTTTGGTTTTAGTTTGAAAAAATGCTGAAGTTCCTATCATGACTGGTTCTTCACGGTGTTAGACATAATTTCTGGAAGCACATGCTAAAACATATACTGAAAAGAAACATACTGGAAGCAGGTCCTATGAAATGGGTGTGATTTGAACCTAATCTGAAACAAATACAGAAAAATAGGACAAAGAGAGGAGGTGAATTGGTAGAAGGCAGGGAACAAATCAGATATAAAGAAAACAGGGAGCAAAAAGATCATTTTCACTAGTAACCAGGATCTAAGCTTTACATGAGCTACTGGATCTTTTCACTAACCTTAAAAAAGAATGAGAAAGATAAGTAATTAAGATAGATGACAGGTTATATAGGTTAATCCACAACATCCAGACTTTAACTACAGCAAGGTATTTGATTCCTAGTGGAATTTAAAAATTAATGAAATGGGGAAATTACATGGCAAACACAAATGAGACGGATAGAGAAAATGAAGGGTGTTGGAGCAATCAGGAGCCATGTGGCCCCTGGGGACGTGGCGGATGTGCCCTAGGACAGCGAGCCGGCAGCAGGGCAGGAGGGCAAAAGTGCATCCAGAGTCACGAGAGGATGATAAAATCCATACAGTGACTGACTGCAGCAGCAGCTGGGGGCAGGCAACTGCCTGCCAGGGAAGAGGAGGAAGAGATCAGAGATGGTGGACACACAAATTCCCGGGATACTTTAAATACCGGTGGTTTGGGTTTTTTTGTTTTTTTGTTAACATCATAGCCAAAGAATTGAGGACAAGCGGCGAGACATGCCGAGCACCTGCCCTTTACTACGTTTAAAATCCCAGGTACTCTCATTTGGCACCAGGCTGCTTTACGTCTAAATAGCTAGCCGGGCTCTTACATCCAGGAACAAGGGATTGGCAATCTGCTGGCCACACTTCACAGGTGCTGTCCACCTGCGCAACCTCATGAACACGCAGTATGAAATCAAACTTCAAGTTACTGTCTCAAAACCCTATTCATTTACAAAACGGAAGGAATAAAAGCCTGGGCACGTACAAGCACTTTCCAGGTGGGCAGCACATCCCGTGAAGCCCCAGTGAGGTGCCATTACACTGACTGTCTGTTCGCACGCCGACCGGGAGCCCTGTGCAGGGGCTTTGTGCGGCTGCAAGGGCTCCGCGCACACAAGGGCTCTGCAGGCACAGGTTCCCAAAGCGCCTTTAGTTCCCCATTTACTGCTGCTGCCCTTGCCCATTCTCCTCACCAAGTCTTTGCTTTAACATATCGATGCACTGGCATGGGCGAGCAGCGATGCAGCCCTTGAACGTGCTGATCTCGGGTACTGTGTTTTGTTGTTTTCTTTAATTTGGAAAAGCAAACAATAAGCTCTGCTCAAAGGTCGCTCCTTTCACAACCAACGGAACTTTCGCTTTTCCTGAGAACTTCGTGAACAACGCAACGGCATTTGCAAGAGATTTCCTTGCCATCCAAGGCCAACCCGCCCCAAAACGGCAAACACAGCCCTGACAAACGCGGCCCCAGGGAGAGCCAGCCAGTCCCTGCGGAAGCGCCGCGGCCCTGGCGCTCGGGCTCGGCTCGGGCTCGG